>VZQC01008540.1:0-43771 GCA_009823505.1 Rhizomys pruinosus | reverse complement strand
TTTTTTTTTTAAGTAATTTCTTTTTATTTTATTTTATTTATTTCGGTATGTGTATCAATGTACTGTCTGCATGCAGGTTTGTGCACCCATGTCGTGCAATGCCGCGGAGGTCAGAAGAGGGTCTCAGATTCCCCTGGAACCGGAGTTCTCCTGGAATTGGAGTTTCAGACGGCTCTCGGCCGCCATGTGGGTGCTGGGGATCGAACCCGGGTCCTCTGCAAGAGCGGTCGGCGCTCTTAACCGCTAGGCCATCTGAACTTAAAAGACCCTATACACATATATTAGATCTAGTAAGCACTTACAGTAAAATTCTGGTTACAATACTAATATAAAATAACACTATCCTTTATATATAAAAGATGTAATCTCATAAAAAGTAATGAGAACACATCCCATTAATGATAAATCCACAAAAAGCATGAAAGAACACACCTAACCAAAGAAGTGTAAGGCTGACCTCTATAACAAAAACGTTAAAGACTCTAAAAAAAGGAAATCAATGAAGATACTAGACGACAGAAAGATCTTCTATGCTCCTGTGTGGGGATTCCATTTGGCAGAAGTTCTTAGGAAGTCAGTTGGCAACCCCCAGCCCTCAGGCCAGAGTCCTGCTGATTTCCAGCTTGCTTTTGAAACCTGCCTGGTATCACTGTCTTTGATGCTTTGAGCAAAACATTGTCACATTCCTGTAGTGATCTGGAATATATGCTGTAAATTCCTGTATGCCCCAACCCTCAGTTGCATGTCACAAGGTCCAGTATAAATACCTCAGTTTGTAAAATAAAGTTGAGTTATTCCTCTCTGGAATTTCTCCCAGCCTCATTCTTGAGTCAATTTCTTTCTCTGGACTTCCCAGTACCTTCTCCCTCCCTCTCCCTTCCAAGGCTAAGTACTAGATCCTGTCCAGCTGGCTGGAGCAATCCAGGGAACCTGTAGTCCTGTGAATCTGCAGGCTCTGGTCAAAGGGGGGAAGAACAGTGAAAAGCTACACTCCTGGATTGGCAGAGTTAATATAGTGAGAATGGCTATACAACAAAAATTAATTTACAGATTTACTGAAATATCCACTAAATTGTCAATATTATATTTTCTGATCAAGAAAACAAAACCCAAAAAGTATATGGAGCTATAAGAAACCCCAAGTAGTCATAGCAATTCTAAGGAGTAAGTAAAGAGCTGGAGATATCACTCTATTCCACCTCAAATTATACTACAGAACTATAGTGACAATATGGGGATGGCATAGAAAAAGACAAGTAGATCAATGCAACAGAATACAGGAAATGGAAATAAAACAAAAAAATTATGGCCACTCAATGATTTGACAAAATAAGCAAAAAGAAGCAATGGAAAAATAGCCTATTTAACAGTTAGTGCAGGCAGAACTGAATATCCACCTGTAGAGAATGAAACTAGGTTAATATATTTCAGCTGTATAAAACTAATCAAACATGGATCAAAGACCTTAGTTTAGAACTTGAAATGCTGGAATGGCTAGGGGGACACACAGGGAAAATACTATAAGACACTCTTATGGATAACTTTCTGACCAGAACATCAGTAGCTCAAGTAATAGTTCCAAGTATTAAAACATGGAGCTATATAAAATTAAATTTCTCCAGGGGTTAGTGAGATGGTTCAGTGGTTAAGATTTCTGGGTGCTTTTGCCATGGACCTGAGTTTGGTTCCCAGCACCCACATGGTAACTAGCAACATTCTGTAACTCAAGTATCAGGGAACCTTATTTTCTCTTCTGTCCTCTGTAGGCATTGAATGCATGGGTGCATTTACGTATATCCAGCCACAAATATAGTAAACACAAATATTAAAAAATAGTTTCCTCTAAAAAGAAAAAAAGAGAGAGAGCACTATTGTTCTGCGTATCTTCAATTCTTACTGGCAAGTGCATCTATACTCTGTGGCTGCCACTGTTTTTCCCATCTTTCAAAGACATGAGTCAGCTTTTTAATCCTCCAATATGGACTGAAGACTCATGTCTCTTCATGAATCCTTCAAACCTTCAGTGCCAAATGGGAACTGCTGAGACATCCAGCTTGTGGACTGAGCTACTACTGGGGTTTTAGCTTCTTCAGAATATAGACTGCCATTGTTGGACTATGCAGACTGTATCAAGGAGGCAAGTACAGGAAGATTGAGACAGGACGTGATACTTACTAGACCTCATTTGCGTGACCATGGGAAGGAAGACCACAGTGTGGGGCACAAGGGCAGGATTGATGGTTGCTTGGGCTTCCCAAGGAGGAGCCTGCAAACATTTTCTTAAGGAAAACATGACATCTTTTAGCCAAAAAAAGAAAGAAAATCCTCTGATTCAGGTGATTATAAATATATATATAAAGTTGGAGTGAACAACGACAACAAAAGAACTGGAAAAAAAACCCGACTAAAACAGTGAAACTCTCCCAAAAACTATAAGCCTCTGCTTTGGATAAAACTCTGGAAGATTCTGAAAAAGATGCAATGCATGTATGGAAGACTGCATGAACTCAGGTGGGATGGGAGGCATGGAAAGGGAAATGACTCTAAATTGGATTGAGAAATGATGTATGATATGTGAAAAAGTTTAATAAAATATATTTTTTTATTTTTATTTTTAAAATATTTTTTATTTATCATTTTTTTATGTGTATGAGTGTACTGTCTGCATGCAGGTTGTTGCACCCGAGAGTTGTGCAATGCTGTAGAGGTCAGAAGAGGGCATCAGATTCCCCTGGAACTGGAGTTGAGGACAGCTTTTAGCTGCCATGTAGGTGCTGGGAATCAAACCCGGGTCCTCTGCAAGAGCAGTCAGTGTTCCTAACTGCTGAGCCATCTCTCCAGCCCCTAAAAATATATTTTAAAAAAGTTTCTTCTGCCTGGAAGAAAGACTGAAAGACAAAAATTCACACAATCATCTTAATTGATGCAGAAAAATCCTTTGACAAGATCCAGCATCCCATCATGTTTAAAGTTCTAGAGGGAATTGGACTGAAGGGAGCATTCCTCAATGTGATCAAAGCCATATACAACAAATCCACGGCCAACATCATCATAAATGGAGAAAAATTAGAAGAATTCTCCTTAAAGGCCAGAACACAGCAAGGCTGACCCTATTGCCTCTCCTCTTTAATATAGTACTTGAAATGCTAGCTAGGGCAATATGGCAAGAAAGGGATGTTAACTGAGTACTAACTGAAAAAGAGGAAGTCAAACTATCTGAGGGATGTGAGAAACTCGACTACGAAATTCCTAGAAATGATCAACAGTTTCAGTACAGTGGCAGGATACAAAATTAACCTAGAAAAATCAGTTGCCTTTCTTTTTTCTTATTCTTTTTTTTTCATTTTTTTAACAATAAGTAGTAATTTATGAGTACAAGCATCCTTCATGAAAAACCAATTTGCAAGCAGTTGTGCCCAAACCCACACAGCCCATGAGTCCCACCATCCAGTTGGGGGAGACTTGTATGTTCAATCAAGTTGATCAGATGAGTGTCCAGACTGTATGGCTGTACTTTTGTCATTCACCCCAATCGTAGCCCTTACATTCTACCACACCCCCTCTTCCCCAGATTGTTCCCTAGGCTTAGAAAAGGGGCACAGGTGGACGAGAAGAAAAACAGTCTACTTTCTCTGGAGCTGTTGTTTTGGACTCTTGTCAATTCTGGCTGTTTCCTTTCATGGGCTGACAGTTTGTCCATGATTAACCTTTCAATCCTACTAATGAAATACAAGTAATTAGATATATAGGTATTTAAACAGTTGCCTTTCTTTACACCAACAACAATCAACTGGAGAAGGAATATAAGGAGAGCTTCCCACTCACAATAGCCTCGAACAAATAAAATACCTGGGAAAAACCTAAACAAAGACACCATAGATCTCTACAACAAAAATTTTAAAACACTGAAGAAGGAGATTGAAGAAAACATCAAAAGATGGAAAAATCTCCCATGCTCATGGATCAGAAAAATTAATATAATAAAAATGTCCATTCTACCCAAATTAATATACAGATTCAATGCAACCCCAATTAAAATCCCCATTAGTTTCTTTACAGACTTGGAAAAAAATCCTTAAATTCATAAGGAAAAAAAAAAGATCCCAAATAGCTAAAGCAAACCTGAAAGAAAAATACAATACAAGGAGATCACCTTACAAGACTTCAAGCTATATTACAGGGCCATAGTCATAAAGACAGCCTAATACTAGCACAAAAACAGACCCATTGACCAATGGAACAAAATTGAAGGTCCAAATTTGAGCTCATACAATTTCAGCCACCTCATTTTCAATAAAGGGGCAAAAAAGCTCATTGGAGGAAAGATAGCATCTTCAGCAAATCGTGCTGGAAAAATAGGATCACCAGTTGTAGAAGAACAAAATTAAATCCCTACCTCTCACCCTGTACAAAAATCAACTCCCAGTGTTTCAAAGACCTCAACATGAAATCTGAAATTCTGAAGGTCATAGAAGGAAATGTTGATAGCAATCTACAAGACATAGGCATAAGAAAAGACTTTCTAAATAAAACAGTAGCCACACAGGAAATAAGGTCAACAGCTGACAAGTGGGAAGTTATCAAACTCAAAAGTTTCTATAGACCAAAAGAAACAATCAAAAAAGTGAAGAGAAAACCCACAGAGTGGAAGGAAACCTTCACCACTGATACATCTGACAGAGCATTAAGATCCAGAATATATAAACTACACAAAAAAACAAAGAAGGAAGAAAAGACTCACTCAATAGATGGAGTGAAGAACTGAATAGAGACTTCACAAGTGAGGAAGTAAAGACGGCAGAGAAACATCTTAAAACGTGTTCAACATTGTTAATAATTAAGGAAAAGCAAATTAACACCTCTCTAAAATATCATCTCACTCTGATAAGACTGGCTAAGATCAAGAAAACAAAATAAATCAAATGCTATATAAAGTTGGAGAGAACAACGACAACAAAAGAACTGGAAAAAAAAAAAACCGACTAAAACAGTGAAACTCTCCCAAAAACTATAAGCCTCTGCTTTGGAAAAAACTCTGGGAAGATTCTGAAAAAGATGCAATGCATGTATGGAAGACTGCATGAACTCAGGTGGGGTGGGAGGCATGGAAAGGGAAATGACTCTAAATTGGATTGAGAAATGATGTATGATATATGAAAAAGTTTAATAAAAATATATTTTTTTATTTGTATCTTTTTAAATATTTTTTATTTATCATTTTTATGTGTATGAGTGTACTGTCTGCATGCAGGTTGGTGCACCCGTGTTGTGCAATACTGTGGAGGTCAGAAGAGGGCATCAGAAGAGAGGTTGTGAGGAAAGGGGAACACTCATCCACTGCTGGTGAGAATGTAAACTCCTATAACCACTGTGGAAAGCAGTGTGCAGAACACTTAAAAGGCTCAAAATGAGCCTACCACCTGACCCAGCCATATCACTCCTGGGTAAATATCCACAAGACTCATTCTACTGCAAATATACATGTTTATTACAGCTCTCTTCACATTATTGAAGAGCTGGAACCCATCCAAATGCTCCTCAACTGAAGATTGGATAATAAAAATGTGGTACATCTACACAATGGAGTTCTGTGCAGTGGTAAAGAAAGATGACATCATGAACTTTGCAGGTGAATGGATGGAAGCCATTATGCTAAGTGACACAGTCCAAAAGATGAAAACAAATGGGAAATGGTTACCCTCATTAGTGGATGCTAGCACCAAATCCCCAGTTGAAATGCAAGCTGAGCAGTGTTGTTATATTTCTTTCTGTCTGAAAGCAACTGTACTGTTCTAATGAGAATCTCTTAATGGGCCCTAGAATTAACTTACCACATATTTTCAGACATGGTAATTAATGTATATGGGTAGAAGACATGTATTCATAATTTAGAGTAATATAAAATCAAAGGAAAAAATGTGAATTCCTAAACATATTTCAGAGTTAACATTCATTTTATTCTCAGAAGACGTAATTCTGGTACATATATGACATTTATATAGGTATATTTTGAAGTAATACAAATGGGAGGGAACAACAACATAAGGACTGGGTCAAAGAAAGGATTGATACAGTTAAAGTCTGCCCAAAGCAGGAAACCTCTGTTGAGAAAAACTTTAAAAAGACTGAGAGAAAGATACAGGACATATATGGGAGAATGTACAAACTTGGGTAGGGTTGGGGGAGGGAAAAGGGAATATGTCTAAATTGAACTACAAAATGATGTATGAAATACACAAAACACCAATAAAAGTATTGTATTAAAAAGTTTATTTATAGAAAAAGAAATTATCAGCAAAGCACTCAGTCATTCTACAGAATGGAAGAAATCCTTACCAGTATTTTTTATTGAAGCTTTGTGCATTTCTTTTTTTTTTTAATTTTATTTATTTCTGTATGTGTAGGAATGTACTGTCTGCATGCAGGTTTGTGCACCCGTGTTGTGCAATGCCGCAGAGGTCAGAAGAGGATGTCGGATTCCCCTGGAACTGGAGTTCTCCTGGAATTGGAGTTTCAGACAGTTCTCGGCCGCCATATGGGTGCTGGGGATCGAACCCGGGTCCTCTGTAAGAGCAGTCGGTGCTCTTAACTGCTAGGCCATCTTTCCAGCCCCAACTTTGTGCATTTCATACAACATTTCTTAGTCAAATTTAGACCCATTCCACTTTCCATGCCCCCCACCCCACCAGAGCTCATGCATTTTTTTCTCAGTCTTAAGTATTTCAATGCAGAAGCTTACTGTTTCAGTCTTTGAACTAGCCTTTTCTGTTTTTGTTGTTCCCTCCAATTTGTTTTGCCCCCAAATATGTATATATACATGCCGCAACATATACCAAAATTATGGTGTCTGAAAATAAACTATAGGTTACTTCCAAAACATGCTTATGGATTCATATTTTAGCAGAAGAGCTGTATGCAGGTAAAAAGAAATATTACTTAACATTCCTATGTTATATAGCAAGTTGATGTATTTTTAATGTAATTTTACATTTTATTTAATTTTTATTTTTTTCTAAGATCTCAAGTTTTATATCTGAAATACAACTTCTCAGCCTTTACTAATTATTTATTTCCTGGTTATACTTTCCTTTTGGATGCTTAAGTCCACACAGTTAGCCCAGATTAACCAAAGTTTTTATTATCTCAAGGTCAGTTGAGGATCTGGTCCTCAGGGGTCACTTGTTTTTTTTTGGGGGGGGTGGGAGCCCCTGGCTACTTTAGGCTTTTCGTTTACCCCATCCACTTGAGGACAAAATCAGGTCTTGCTAGACCAGGCTTCCCTTTTTGAAGCATGAGCACACTTTCCTCTTTATAGACTGGACACTGGCTGAAGTCCCATTAGTGGATCTCCAAGATCTCCCTGCACAGGAAGGCAGGTGACCCAAATTTGCAGAACTCAAGCACTTGGGAACCTGAGACTTAGTTAACCTCTGAGGGCAAGGAACAAAGTTATTCCTTAGGTCCCTCTGCCAAATCGGTATGGGTGTTCTCCACACAGCTTTCCATAATGGTTGTATGAGAGTTTGCATTCCCACCAGCAGTGGATGAGTGCTCCCCTTTCCCCACAACCTCTCCAGCATTTGGTATCATTTGTTTTCTTGATCCTAGACAGCCTTATTGGAGTGAGATGATATGTTAAAGTGGTTTTAATTTGTATTTCCTTAATCATTAGTAATGTTGAACACTTTTTAAGATGTTTCTCAGCCATCTGTTTCCTCACTTGTGAAGTCTCTATTTAGCTATTTACTCCGTCTTTTGAATGAGTCATTTTTTTTCTTAATTCTTCATTTTTGAGTAGTTTATATATTCTGGAAGTTAATGCTCTGTCAGATATATCAGCAGCAGTGAAGTTTTCCCCCCACTCTTTGGGTTTTCTCTTCACTTCTCTTTTGTTGAGCTCTCAGCATGTGGTTTTCCTTTTGCCTGTATTCAGATGCAAATCTCAAATGCCTCTTCACTGTGTTGAAGGATTGCTTTCCTTGATTCCTTCAGATGCCTTCCTTGTATTCTCCTTGTTTATGGAGTGTTGACTTGCCTAGGTTTCAAGCTTTCAATTTTGGTTATATATTGGAAGGTATAATTCACTCTTCCCTTTCTGTTCCACAAGAACTGGGTGGTTAACAACCCAGATGACACCTCTGAGCACTGTACTCCCTCTGCTCCCAGCCAGCAGCCAGTTCCTCTAGGTTGGTTGTAGAGCTTACTGGAAACTCTCTCCCCTCCCACCCGAATTCTAGCTGTGTGAAGGTGGGGGTGGGGGTGGGGGGTTAGGGTGTGGGGGGGTGGGGAAGATGGGGGAGTTTCCTGCTTAGCCTTTGTCTCATACCCTGTGCCTTCACTGGTGTGGCAGAGACCATCAGCCTCTATGCACCCTTTACCAGTTTTTTACTTCAAACTAATATCCAGAATTTACAAAGAGCTACAGACATTAAATACCAGTGAAATAAAACTGATAATCAACAAATGGATTAATAAAATGAACAGTTATCAAAACAATTAACACAGATGGCTAATAATCTATTTGTAAAGTGTTCAACATCCCTAGGCATCAGGAAAATGCAAATTAAAATTACTTTGAAATACAACCTTAACATAATCAGAGGGGCCAGCATCATGAATTCTGACAACAAATCTTTGAGAGGTTTCAGTGTAGGAAGCTTTCTTTCTTTCTTTCTTTCTTTCTTTCTTTCTTTCTTTCTTTCTTTCTTTCTTTCTTTCTTCCTTTATTTTTATTTATTTATTTATTTTCAGTTCTTAGCCTCAGCCTTTAATGGCGGTGCTATCCCCACAGCCCAGGAATCTTTCTTTTTAAAATTTTTTTATTTATTTTTGTATGTGTATGAATATACTGTCTGCATGTAGGTTTGTGCACCCGTGTTGTGCAATGCCGCGGAGGTCAGAAGAGGATCTTGGATTCCCCTGGAAATGGAGTTCTCCTGGAATTGGAGTCATAGACGGTTCTTAGCTGCCATGTGGGTGCTGGGGATCGAACCTGGGTCCTCTGCAAGAGCAGTCGGTGCTCTCAACCCCTAGGCCATCTCTCCAGCCCCCAGGAATCTTTCTTTTTGTGCTGAACAGGACCACACCGCCCTGCTAAGGGAAAGAGAAAACAGTGCCTGCTTTGCAGATACTGTGGGGAGCTGGCCCTCAGTGCAGAGGCCAGCTGGCTACTTCCCATAGCCCAGCCTGAGTGGTACTTCCAACTCAGGCCCTTAGCCTGGACCCATGAGACATGTGTTCCACTCTTGGCTGTGACTTCCTACCTGCCCAGAGACTGCTGAACCCTGGACAGGAATTTCAGGCTGATGATTGATGGCCTATCTTCAGCCTATGTCCACTCACAACACCAGCTTGGTGGTCCACAAGGGGAACATTTTCCAACCCACTGGCCACCCAAACGAAATGCAGGCCTACCTTGGCCTGTATGCATGCAATAATTAATACAAAATATTGGCCGGGAATTCTATGATGATGTTACTTTGAAATTCAAATTTATTCCTTGCTACAGCCTGCTTTTATAAACTAAATGATGTCAGTTCCCAGGACCAACCATAATTCCCCCAACTCCATGACACTGCACACCATTGTCCCACCCAGCATCATGCACCTAGGCCACATTGTTTGCTCCTCTTTGGGGAGGGGTCAGACCCTTGGCCACGTGGTGCCCTAAGGGGAGCTAGCTGAAAGCTAGCCTGGAATTTAAACTGATTTAAACTGGATCTTCCCACAATTCAGGAAAAAAAAATAAAAAGATTAAAAAAAAATCACAAGATACATTTTTCTTTATAGACATTTTCCATAATCTTGACATAGGCAAAACACATGTATATGAATTTATATTTTAATGGCTTGCTTTCTGATTATCTATCTATCTATCTATCTATCTATCTATCATATAACTATCTATCATATATCTATCTATCCTCTCCATCTGGCCACATATTATCATTTATCCATTTTCATATCTCTTTATATATGTATCTATCATCTATGTATACATGTATCTATGTATCTAGTATCTATCTAATCTATCTTTCTACCTATGTAACTATCTGTCTATCATCTATCATCTATCTATGCATCTATCTATATATCATCTCTCATCTACTGATTATCTATCTATCTATCTATCTCTCTATCTATCTAATTATCTTCTATCTATCCATCTATGTACCTATTATCTATCTATCTATCTATCATCTATCATCTATCTATCTATCTATCTAATTATCTATCTTCTATCTATGCATCTATGTATCTATGTATCTATCTATCTATCTATCTACCTAATTATCTATCTTCTATCTATCCATCTATGTACCTATCATCTATCTATCTATCTATCTATCTATCTATCTATCTATCTATCATCGTCTGCTGTGCTATCATGCAGTACTTCCATATATATTCTTTAATAGTTACCAATAGAATTGCTAGCAAGTATGTACAGAAAACTGCCCTACATAAAGAATTTTGCTTTCCATGATTGCATTTGTATGGCTATTTGTATGATTGATGTGCAGAACTAATTGCTGAATAAGATGGTGGCTGAACAACAACAACAAAAAAACAACAACTATGGGGTGGGAGAGAAGTTTCATTGGTTTTTCAGAGGACCTGAGTTTGGTCCAAAATATGCACATCTGGTGGCTCATTGACTCCAGCTCCAGGGGTGTCTAAGGCCTAGTTCTGGATTATGTGGCCACCTTTACACACTTGCACACAGAGACAGACACAGACACACACGCACACAAACACACACAGAGTTGATTAAAAATAAGGTAAATGTAAATCTTTAAGGAAATAATTTAATAATTTTCAATATGAAGATTTTTATTTAGGGATTCTAATGGAGCCACCATGAGTTCGGCACTGCAACTCTCCCAGAGTGCACAGACCTAGGGCATGCAAGGATCTGAAAAATCCAAGAGGGTCTGAGAGCTGAGAAGGTAGGACCTCTCAGGAAAAGAAACTCAGAATTGAAGGTCTTGGGTGGATTTAGAGGGGCAGAGGAAGGTCTCACACAGTGAGGAGGTGAGGGAGATGGGAGCTTTAGTGGTAGAAGAGATGATGGGCAATGCTGTCCTGCATACGTAATGTGTGCAACCTGTGTTACATACAGTTAAGTGTTCTCCCTAGAATCAGTTTTCCTTGTTAAGAAAACATTAAAAGATTAGCTAGAATGAGTGAATGATCAGAGAAAGCCCCTGGTAGAAATGATTCAGATGAAGTGGTTTGGGACCTTTTATCCGTTTGTGTTACTTGGCTGTGCATTACTGGATGTAGAGCTAAAATGCTCTGACAAATTCAGACAGATAAATTCTTGTGCCAATTTTGTGCAACCACACTCTTCCTGTCATATTCAGAATACTGTTTTGCTCTGGTACTTCTTGATCTCTGTCTCTTAACATCTTTCTGCCCCTCTTTACACTGGTCCCTGAGTCTTAGGGGTGTGTAATACAGATAGGACATGTCTTTTTATGTACTTATAAAGCTATATAGTTTTCTTCATAGATGCCTAACATCTTGATTATTGATGTGTTAAATCTTTCTACATGTTTGTATGTAATGTACATTAATAGCTGTAGGTAAGAATGTCATTTAAAGATAATGTCATAAACGTGAAAAACAGTCATGTTCTGGAAGAATTTATATTTCATCCTAGAGATATGGATAGCTTTGCAATAGTATAGTAAAAAGGCCTTAGAGGAGGTAAACATGAAGCAAATTGAAAGGGATGGAGATCAAGTGTCAGCTGATTCAAGAGACATTAAGAGGAAGAAAGACATGAGGTGAATGGTCATGGAAAAAAAGCAAGTGTCTGGTTCAGATGCATAAAGGGATAGAGCACACAATTATTCTTGTTATATGACTAAGAGATGAAAATATAGTATTTGTTTTATTTAAAGGTTTTTAATTTCAACACTCGTGCCCAGTTGCCCAGGTGGGTTTCTGGCATGCAGGCCTTTGTTGGCCCACCCTGGCAACTACTGCCCAATGCTAGAACCATAGAGAGGGACTGCATGCATGGAGAAGGACAGCCAGGGGTACACACTCTCCATGTGCAGTTTCCCAGGTGGGTTTCTGGCATACAGGCCTTTGATGACCCATCCCGGCACCCACTGCCCAATGCTAGAACCATAGAGAGGAACTGTGTGCATGGATAGAAGGATAGCCAGGGGTTCACATACTCCGTGCCCAGTTGCCCAGATGGGTTTCTGGCATGCAGGCCTTTGGCAGCCCACACTGGCACCCGCCCAATGCTAGAACCATAGAAAGGAACTAAGTGTGTGGATAGAAGGACAGCCAAGGGCACACACTTCCTGTGCCCAGTTGTCTAGGTGGGGTCCAGCGCACAGGCCAAAGGATTCAACCACCCCCCCAGGCTACTGATACTGCGGTAGAAAGTATAAACTGTGGTTTACTGTCATTGGGAGGATCAAGCAGTGTCAGTGATTCCAGGCTGCATTACCAAAACTGAGGAAGAAACCAACAGGAGGAAAACTGAGTGACCAACCAGTCCTCCATATTAACAATTGAAATTAGCAACAGAAGGCAAACAAATAAACAAAGGGGGAAAACAACAACAACAACGACAACAACAAAAACAACAACTACACATGCCAAAGTCAAAATGGAAAGACAACTATATGGGAAAAGCTCAAAATAAATCCCCACTGAACTCAAACAATCCCTCTGGAGTTCCCAACAATGAGATCTCCCTGGAAGGAAACCAAAATACTGACCTTAGAAGAACAATTGTAGGCATAGTCAAAGACTATCAAAAACAAATCAGAGAACTAAAGGGAGAGAATGAAGAACTCATGAAGGAACTAGAAGGAAAGAATGATAAACTCCAGAAACAATTAAAGGAGGGATTGAAAAATTCATAAAAGAATTAGAGGAAGAGAAATATAAACTCCAAAAAGAACTAGAGGGAGAGAATGACAAACTCTGGAAGGAAGCAGAAACATTGAAAAGATCTCAGGCTAGAAGCTAGGCCCACCAGGCACAGAGCAGTGGCTGGGTCCAGACCACACCAGCTGAGATGCAGGGACTGCACCATGTCTGGGAGGAGATTCTGGGAAGGAGAAGTTAGGCCCGCCAGGCACACAGCAGGGGCTGGGCCCAGACCAGCTGAGTTGTGGGGCTAAGCAGTAAGTCTGTAGCCCCTGCCCCCCCAAGCTGGAATTTCAGAGGGAGTGTTTAGTAAGCCCTATAACCAACCTAGAGGACCTGGCTGGCAGCCGCAGAGGGAACACAGGGCTCAGAGGTGTCATGACAGCTGTTACCTACCCAGTTCTTCCAGAATATAAAGGGAAGAGTGAGATATATCTCCCAATATATAATCAAAATCGAAAGCCTGAAATCTAGACAAGCCAACACCCCATAAATAAAGAGAAGGAATCAGAGAAAGTGATCCTACAACACAGTGAAGAGGCATCAGAATACAGGCAAAAGGAAACCCACATGCCAAGAGCACAAAGAAAGAAAAATATGGGAAAAGCACAGAATAATTCCACACTAAAGTCTACTGAACCTATGGAGGATTCCCACAAGGAGACCTCCCTGGAAGTAGTACAGGACAGAGATTGTGAAACAATCACAGATATATTCAAAGAAATCATGGAACAAAGTGGAGAGAATGAAAAACTCAGAAAAGACCTAGAGGGAAGAATGATGTTTGGAAAGAACTAAAAAGAGAAAATGACAAACTCCAGAAAGAGGCAGGGGGAGAAAATGACAAACTCTTGAAGGAATTGGAAACACTGAAAAGATCCCATGCTGAAATGAAAAAGGAAACCAATCAGTGAAGCAAGGAGCTACAAAGATTGAGAACCTCCAAAATGAAGTGGAAATCATAAAGAAAACACAAGACGAAATAAAAAAGGAAATCAAACACTCATCCAATCAAGAAGAAAGAATGGGAAAAAGCCTCAGAAGTAGAATGGAGGAAGCAGAAAAAAGAATATCAGACCTGGAAGATAACACAGAACAACTTAAAAGCTCAAGTAAAGTATGAAAAATTTGAAAATACACAAGAAAGGAACAACCAGTAAATGTGGGACACTATGAAAAGATCAAACCTCCACATCACAGGGATAGAGAAAGGAGAAGAATCCCAAGAGAATGGCATTGATCAGATCTTCAACAGAATAATAGATGAAAATTTTCCCAAACTAAAAGAAAAACAAATACAAGAAGCATGTAGAACACCAAATAGACAAGACCAGAAAAGAAACTCTCCATGCCATAGACAAGACCAGAAAAGAAACTCTCCATGCCATATCATAGTTAAAACTAGATACCCAAAACAAAGACAAAATTCTAAAAGCCACAAAAGAAAAACAAGTTACATATAAGGGAAAAATGTATGAGAAAAACCGCTATCTTTTCAGTGCAGTCTATGAAAGCAAGAAGAACATGGACCAAAGCATTCCCAAGTGCTAAACGACTACCAATGCCAACCCAAGTTACTATACCCAGCAAAAATTTCAATTCTAGTTGAAGGAAAGAGAAAAATCTTCCATGACATAAGATGAAAGAATACATGTCTGGCCAACCAAACCTTCAGAGAATACTTGAAGCAATTCAAAGGCAGAGGAGAGGAGCAGCTATCCCCAGGCACCTGGAAAGGGAAATTATTAAAAGTGTAACTGCAAAAGTAGAAACCTAGACCAAAATATAAATGGATGATAAGGGGAAAGGAAGCAACACACATCTCTCAATTATTACCTTAAATATTAATAGAGTAAACTCCCCAATCAAAAGGTATAGACTGGGAGAATGGATTAGGAAACAGAATCCATCTATATGCTGCCTACAACAAACCCATCTCACCCTCAAGGATAGGTGCCAACTGAAAGTGAAAGGATGGAAAAAAATATTCCAAGCAAATGATACCAAAAAGAAAGCAGGAGTTGCTATTTTAATAGCAGACAAAATAGACTTCAAAGTAGAAGCAATCAGAAGAGATAAAACAGGCCATTGCATCCTCTTTAAAGGGAAAATTAACCATGAAGACTTCACAATCATGAATATATATGCACCATACTCTGGTGCACCATTCTTTAGAAGCACAACTCTACAGGACCTCAAGGCACAGATTAACCGCAGCACACTCATAGTAGGGGACTTCAATACCCCATTGAGTCCCTTTGATAGATCAACTGAATAAAGAATAAACAGAGAGACAGCTGAACTGAAAAATATGATACAGCAAACGGACCTCACAAACATCTACAAAATATTCCACCCAAGCACCAGAGAATACACTTTCTACTCACCACCCCATAGAGCATTCTCCAAAATTGACCACATACTGGGACACAGAAAAAAAATCAACAAATAAAATATATTGAAATAATATCATGCCTTCTATCAGACCACAATACAATAAAGCTCAATATCAACACCAGGAAAAGTATTACTATCTACATGAACACATGGAGTCTAAACAACACACTCCTGAACAATGAATGGGTCAAGGAAAAAAATAAACAAAGAAATAAGGCATTCCTGGAACTAAACAACAACGACAATACAACACAACAAAACCTATGGGACACCTTAAAAGCAGTCCTAAGAGGAAAGTTTATAGCCCTGGGTGCATACATTAAAAAAACAGAAAGGGCACAAATAAATGATTTAACTCTGTAGCTAAAAACCCTCGAAAGTCAACAACAAATGAACGCTAAACACAACAGACAGGAAGAAATGACAAAAATCAGAGCAGAAATCAATGAAATAGAAACAAAGAAAAAAAAATACAAAAAATCAATGAATCCAAATGTTGGTTCTTTGTGAGAATAAACAAGTTAGATAGACCTCTAGCCCAGTTAACCAAAAGAAAGAAAGAGCAACTCCAAATCAATAGAATTCATGATGAAAGGGGAAACATCACAACAGACAATGAAAAGATCCAGGGAATCATACAGGAATACTTCAAAAACATAATACTCTGCTAAATTTGAAAACTTAAGTGAAATAGATGAATATTTGAAATCCTGGGAATCACCAAAGCTAAACGAAGAAGAAATTGACAGCTTAAATAAGCCCATAATATTTGAGGAAATTGAAAATGTAATTAAAAATCTCCTAACAAAAAAAGCCCAAGTCCAGATGGTTTCAGAGCAGAATTCTGTAAAACACTTAAAGAGGTCCAAAAACAGTTTGCTACTCAAACTGTTCAGAAGGATGCAAACTGAGGGAATTCTCCCCAACTCCTTCTATGAAGCTAGCATCACTCTAATACCAAAACCAGGCAAAGATACAAGCAAAAAAGAAAGCAATAGACCCATCTCATTAATGAACATAGATGCAAAAATTCTCAACAAAATAATTGCAAATTGCATACAGACCCACATCAAAAATATCATCCATCATGATCAAGTTGGATTCATACCAGAGATGCAGGGATGGTTCAACATATGTAAGTCAATTAATATCATAAAACTCATAAATGGACTGAAAGACAAAAAACCACTTTATCATCTCAAACGATGGAGAGAAGGCCTTGGACAAAATCCAATGCTCCTTCATGCTTAAAGTCCTAGACGGAATTGGATTGTAAGGATCATTCTTCAAGATAATCAAAGCCATATATAAGAAACCCACAGCCAACATCATCCTAAATGGAGAAAAGTTAGAAGGATTCCCCTTAAAGGTAGGAACTCAGCAAGGCTGCCCCCTATCACTAATCCTCTTCAATGTAGTGCTTGAAACACTTGCTGGGGCAATAAGGCAAGAAAAGGAAATTAAAGGAGTACTAATTGGAAAAGAAGAAGTCAAGCTATCCCTCTTTGCAGATGAGATGATAGTTTATCTAAGGGATGCTAAAAACAGTACATTAATATAGAATTATAAGAAAGCATAATTTATTTGAGTTTTATAAGTTCTCCCTCTGTATGGAACTTGGAGGAATACAAGTATGTTGCTTTTTCTTTTTCTGCATCTTAAAAATGCTAAATTAAAATACTGTGTGATTGATCAAGAAAAGGTTTTTAATTTCTTTACATTTCCTTTTTTATCTATTTTTTATTGAAGTATTTTGTATTTCATACATTTCTTAATCAAATTTATACCCATTCCCCCTTCCTTGCTCCCCACTCCACCAGAGCTCAGGCATTCTGCCATACATGTCTTTCATCTTTTTCTCAGTCTCTTTAATTTTTTTTTTTTGGTCTTTTTGAGACAGGGTCTCCCTGTAGCCCCAGTTGGCTTGGAACTCGCTCTGTAGACCAGGCTGCCCTTGAACTCACAAAGATCCACCTGCCTCTACCTCCCAAGTGCTAGGATTAAAGGCATATGCCACCACGCTTGGCTCTTTAAAATTTTTTGATGCAGAAGTTTACTGTTTTGGGCAGAAGTTTGATGTTTCAGTGAGAACTTTGACCCAGTCTTTTTTAAAATTTTCTTTAATTAAAATTTTTTTTTTGATTTTGTTCCTTCCAATTTCTTTCTCTCCAAAATATGCATATATACACACCACACATATACCAAGATTGTGATGTCTGAAAATAAACTATAAGTTGATTCCAAATCATGTTTAGGTATTCACATTTGACAGTAGAGTTACATACAGGTAAAGAAAAATCACGATTTAAAAATCATGATATCTATAGGTATGTATCTTTGCATGTCACCTAGAAAAGGGTGTTGGATCATCTGGAGTTCAGTTCCCAGCACTCATGTTGGGAGATTCAGAGTGACAAATAAAGGTGCTAGGAACTGAACTCAGATCATCTAGAAGAGTTGAATATTCATTTAACAGTTCAAACATTACTCCAGTCCCTCAAACCTCCATTAAAAAAAATCCCCCAAAACAACAACAAAAAAGTCATACCATTTTAACCTGATGTGATTTTAATCAAAATACTACACTGAATTTAATTTTATTGACAAGAATAAAATATGAAATTGGTTTGGACTGTTCACATACAGTATTATACAATAGCTCATTATCCTAGAACTGACCTAAAAGGCAACATTTTACTCAGATTCTTATTTCATCATCAGTATCTTAGATTACTTATGTTAGAGTAAAATACTATAATGAGTGAACAAACCAGTACGTTGAGGGAAATAAAGCTCTCTAGCCACGTGAGGGAAAAGTTCAGAACATTGGTGGAGTGACGCATGACATTGCAGGCAGTATGCTGCATTATGTAAACTGACATAGCCTCCCCTTTGTGGTCCTTCATATTGGTGTAACTTAAATTTATAATGCTACTTGTTCCAGTGGCTTTTCCATCTATGAATTATAATAACTAGAGAAAAGACTTAGCAAATTTTCACAAATCCTAGGGGAAAACCATAGAGTTTTGATGCTTTTTTTTTTTTTTTAGTATTTTGAGCAGAATACAATCTAAGTTTAACAGCCATGAAATCTGAATAATGGCCCATCTACCCCTGTATGTATATCTCAAACCTTTTATCCAACTGTCATCTATTTATATTACTATATATCTATGTATCTCCATTTGCCTTAATTTGACAGGGTCTGAAAACCAGAATTTTATGGTATAAATAAACATATGTCTGAATTTCTACTATCAATTTTCATATGAAGAATGAAGTAAAATAAGAAAAAACTTCTGTGTTTTAAATATTTTAAAAACTTCCAGTTTTAAAGATCCAATATAAGTAGCTGAGTATTTTATAAACCGAAAGCTCTGAATTCCTTCTGAATTTCAGTAACTAATGTATGCACATCACTATTGAATTAGAGTGGTATAATTAAAGCAAGCAGTTTCTCAGATTTATATGTTGCTACGATATGAACCATAGTGCTATAAAATGCAAAGGAATTTTAAGTAAACAATGTCAATTGAATAGATTTGCTTTAACTGATTAGTGTATTCAGAATGGTATCATATGATTTTGTTGTCACTTCCGAAAGATAAATACAATTTCTCCATATGTTTTCAGTTGAACAATGTGATTAAATGACAACTCTTTAATTAACTTAGGACTTGGTGATTCCATCCATCTAATGCTTGCTATAGTGCATGCATTAATATGGCTGTCTATGTGTTAACACTTTCTAACTTGACATTTTCTAGATATGTTGACAGGGGGAAATTGAAAATAAATTTCCAAAAGGTTAGTTAATTAGAGATAATAAATTTTGTTATGCAAATGTGGAAATGATTTAATATTCCAACTACTCATATTAAGGCAATAAATTAAAGTTTACCTTTTATTTGCACATTAAATTGCCAAACTCAAGGTTACTCGATTACAAGGACTTTTGAGTTTCTAAGTGTTCTGATATTTTCAATCCAAAGAAATATGGAAATCTGACTGTTTCTTTGAGATATCCTTTGCAAATTAGCTCATTTTATGAATTATTTTTATTATTAATTTAATTTTAGGATGTTCCTGCCTATCTATGACTTGTAGGAAGATGCAATATTTTAGAAAGATCTATTGTTGCTTGACTAATTCATTTAATTCAAGCCTGGTATTTTTATCTGAAAATATATGATTCAATTTGATTATTTTTGTCTTTTGTGTTCTTTTTGAGACAATGTCTCCCTTTATCCCTAGCTGGCCTGGAACTTGCTATGTAGACCAGGCTGAACTTTATCTCACAGAGATCCACCTGCTTTTGAGTGCTGGGATTAAAAGTGTGCCCCACCATAGCCAGCCTTAATTTTTCTTATATAGTATAAATGACAGGGAAATTCAGATGGAGAACGTCTATGCATTAAGCATATGATAGGGTCATGCATTATAACTTCCTGTACCTCCTTCCAGCTAGCATTGTAATGCTTGTTATTTTTCCTTTTTTTCTTCTTCTTGCCTTTACTTCATACTCACCCTTTTTTCCCTCATCTTCTGTCAATATCAAATGGTAATAGGAGTGACATTATAAAATCTCACTATGAAGGTTGTTATTTAAAATCCAGAACCATTGACATAACTCTGAACCACAGATGCTCTAGTGCTTTCTATGGAATGGCACAGTATTTGAACACAACCTGTAGATTTCTTCCCATGCATAACCTCATTTTTATTTTACTTAAAATATCTCATACAATGTAAATTACATGTGCACATTTTATTTTTATTTCTTTGTTATTGTTATAGCATGTTTTGATTTATTTAGTTTTAGTTTCTGTATAAGAGTGTTTTGCTTGCATGTACATAAATGCATCCTTGTACATCGACTGTGGAACCTACAAGAGGGCATTGGATCCCCTGGAACTGGACAGCTGTTAGCTGCCAGGTAGATGCTGGTAACCCAACCAGTAGCCTATGGTCTTAGCTAGTGAGGTGAGCCATCTCTCCATCCCCTGTGTCATGATTTTTTGTTTTGCTTCATGAATTTTTTGTTCCATTATTATTTGAACAACAAGGCTGATTGCATGGAGAAATTCAAAGAAAAACTGTGCTAAGATGAAGGAAATTACACACACACACACACACACACACACACACACACACACACATTATCCATGGTTCATATAGTTATGGATCAGTTTTAAATTTATTTGCTTATTTACCTAATACTTTAACTTTGAGATGGGCTCTTGCTGTGCATCTTTAGCTGACTTGGTACTCTGCATGTAGCCCAGGCTGCTTCAGGCTGGGTTTGAAGCTGCAGCAATCCTCTTACCTCATGGTTTCAAATGCTGGGACTAAAGGCATATGCAGTTAGACCTGGCCCTCGCTGTTACATTTCAATCTCAGTTTCCCAGTCATGCAATGACACATTCATACAAATGAATCAAACTATATGGATTTCTAGAGAAAAACAGATAAATAGGGAAAATGGAGTCAGTTCCTTTCACATTCTGTCATCGTTTGCTTCTTTCTTCTTTCCCTCCCTCCCTTTTCTTGTATAAACCTTTTCACTGTTTATTTCTCATATACTTTTTATTTGCTCCTGTTAACAAGTATTATTTATCTCAAATGAAATTATGACTTGGTAGAGAAAGTAGAGGGTTTTTTTTTTTTTTTTTGGATGGTGCTTTCTGGAACATAACTCTTTTAAGACAGCATATATCATATGCATTCATGGTTCCTAGAAATTTGGCTCAGTAATTTTTTAAATTTATGAGCCTTCTCCATAAAGATTCAAAGCATGTGTCATGCACATAGAGAAACAGATTCGAGTCATTGACTTGGGCACACTATACCATTTATCTCTGAGTTATTGAATCTGATAGCAAACTGTAATGGTAATGAATAAAATATCACAAGCTAAATATTGTGTAATATATTAAAATCAACATTTTACACAATGTGTTGGGCTTCATCATATTGTAAAGCTGATATATGACTATGTATTAAAAAGTCATAAAAGAATTTAGTATCCAAAACTCAAGTGATAACACAAAGTACTCACACATACAGCTGCTTCTTTTAGGGCCTGGGAGTCTTTCTTAGAGTTTGCTTAAAATTTCAGTGGTGTTTCTCCTTCCTTTAATCTTTGTTATGAATCTATAAAGAAATTTTAATTTAACAACTCATTAATATAGCCAGCCTGTTTTCATGTCTCTATGCCATTACATTTTTCATCATAAAGCAGAATTTAATTTTTATTTAATAAAACATATTAAATAGTGATGGTGCTACACTTTGAAGATTAAAATTGTTTTGTCTTAGAAATTAGTTATTTAGTAATAAGAATGACAGAAGAAAAGATTTATCACTCTTCCTTTGTGCACCTGCTTTGGTGTAGAGGTGATGGTGCCAATCCCTGTCTTTAGGGCTTCCAGCAGCTTTCGAAATTCACTGCTTCTCATCCTTCTCTTTCACCATTCTTCTGAACATGTCATTTGCTCTAAGAAAATATCTCCATATTTTGATCCCTTCATATTAGGTTTGCATATTGTTTTTTTTTAATTTATTTTTATTGATGCTTTGTGTATTTCATACATCATTTTCCAATTCAGTTCAGGCATATATCCCCTTCCCTTCCCCCCCACCCCACCCCTACCCATCGCAGATCGTGCATTCTGCCGTAAGTTTTCTGCATCTTTCTCTGCTTTTTTGTTTTGTTTTGTTTTCATTATGGTACATGTTCCTGCAATGTGACAGGCTCCCTCCTCTGACATATAAATCAAGAACTTATATGAAATCTCATATGCTTCTTTCTGCACATTTCTTGAGACATTCATATGCTTACAAAAGAAACTTTGTGAAAGTTGTTGCTATTTATTTTGAAATGACTTCATGCTCATTTATAAGCTGGAGAGGAAGATTGGAGGTGATTCTAATTTTTTATTAAATTTCAGAGACTACATTCAGTTGTTTACAGTCTCCCGACCTTTCAAAAACCAACCATGAGGTTTTTTTTTATACCTGATAAAACTAGTCCTGAAGAATGTTGTTACTTGAAAAATATCATGTAACTAATAAGCAATAAGGAAGAAAATATTTAATACAGGTTTATTAGATTGTAGACATACTATTTTTTAATCTAATGTTATATAAATTCTCCTATGTACCACAAGAAGCTATCTCTCCTTTGATTATTTTTATGTCTACTTTAGGGCTTAAGATTTGTGCCTTTAAATTATCCTAGTTTGGTATTCAATTTATGAAAAGAACAATTATTATACTTCCATTCATTCTCTTATATTGCAATTGTTATATGTACTATATATGCTTTACAAAACCTCATGATCAACAATCTATCTTTTTAAAGCAAAGCAGACAAAAAGTAAATGAGTGTTTACTACTTCCAGTAATTTTCATTTCTAAGGTAATTATAAAGAAGCATCGGTGTTGCACTGCAACATGAAAAGTTGAATATCATTTCATCTGCAATGCATTTTCTGGTCTTGCTTATCTGTAAATATATTTATTTTGTCTTATTATTGGAGATCAATTTCTGTTATAGAATATTGAAAATTTTATATATATTTTCCAGAAACTTGAAGATTTCTTTCCATTGTCATTTTGACTAGATTGCTCCTAGAGAGAACATACCATTATCCATTATTTTCCATCAGAGATTCATGTGTCATTTTTTCCTCAGGTTTCACTTAAGACTTTTCCTTATACTTTTATTTACAATCAGTTTGATCTGAAGTGTGTCCATGTGTGCTGTTTTCGTATTTACAAAATTAAGGCCTCCATCTTTCTCTCAGTTTTTTTTTTTCATTTTTAGCTATAAGTGATAATCCATGAGTACAAGCATCCTTCATGCAAAACCTATCTGCAGGCTGTTGTGCCCAAACACCTACAGCCCCACCATCCAGTGGGGGGTGACAGGTTGTTTGTTCAATCAAGTTGATCAAATGAGTGTCCAGACTACATTGCTGTAGTTTCACCATTCATATTGGTTTAGGGCCTTGACACTCCTCTCATTCAGAGGCCATCCCTGGTACACTTGGCAGTGTAGAGTCTCGGAAATACATCCCTTCCCATGTTCAGCGTCAGTTCTAGTTCGGCAGCACGGTCTTATTGCCTCTCCTCCTGTAGGTATCCTAACCTAGAGGCAAGGAGCCCATACCTTTTGTGGGGCCTTGGGACTCCCTGGCCTAACTATGCCATCCAATGGTAAACAATCCATTACTGATGTCAGGAGCTCCTGTATTAATATATTTGGCCTGAGTGCATAGCCCTAGACTTTAGTATTATATCGGTTCTGAAAAGAAGTACCCTTCGACCAGTTCCCATTTTTAGTAGTCAATTAAAGAAAGCAGTTTTACCGGTTTTTAGAGATTAACCCTCCTACAATAGTTTGATCTCCCAATTTAACAGTTGGGGAGCGAACCTCATCATTGTCCATATTCTCCTTTTCTGAGTGGAAGGCAAGGAAGTCCTCACATCAGAACTTTGTGGCTAAAGGTAATTTCATTAGGACTCTATTATAAATAGTTGTTACATTAAGGATCACAGAGGGGTTCGATGTTTCTGGCAATCTGAGACTTTTCTTCATTTCAATGTTCAGATGGACCACCCTTTCCGTTGCCATTTATTGGTTACATCCTATCAACAAACCTGTATTATTTTCTTTCTCAGCGTTAGTGTGAAACGATTTGTCCTGTGAACAAACAATCTTTTCCCCTAATTGTTTAAGATTTGGAATTGCAAGGGGTGAAGGTTTCTGTCTTTCTGCTATCCCTCGCCTTCATTATTTTTAGGTATGAGTCTCCAGAAAAGCAGTTTTGTATATGACTCATGACTATAAGGGGAAGTTTCAAGGCACAGATTTCAATCAAATTCACTCCCCATGGTTTGCTTGGGTACTATATGTGATTAACTGGGAAGTAGGCCTCATACTTATATTTAGAAAAGGGGCAGGTTGGATGAGAGAGTAAAACAGTCACTCTCTCTGGAGCTGTTGAATTGGACTCTGGTCAATTCTGGCTGTTTTCTTTCATGGCTGACAGTTTTGTCCAGGAATAACCTTTGTCGATCCTGCTAATGAAGACAAGCAATTAGATATATAGTAATTTAGCAGCACTAATAGTTATGGTGCAGGAACAGTTATGGCAGAATGCCATGAATCTGGGATGGGGTCGGGGTGGGGGGGAGGGAATGGGAAATAAGCCTGACTGAATTGGGAAAAATGTATGAAATGCACAAAGCACAAAAAACTAATTAAAATTAAGGCCTCAAATATCTTTTTATTCATTTTATGAGATAGGGTGAAGCCAGTAAGATGGCTCAACAGACACAAACTTTTGCCACCAAACTTGACAAACTGAGTTCAAATATTTATTTTTAATTTGTATTTTTTTGTGTGTGTGTGTTTATGTCACATGTGTGTGAGTGCTGCTAGAAGCCAGAAGAGGATGTCAAACTGCCTAGAGCTGTAGTTACAGATGGTTGTGAGTTACTCAACCATGGTTGCTGGGAACTAAACTCAAGTACTGTGGAAAAGCAGTAAGTAGTGTTAAACACAGAGCTATCTCTCTAGCTCCTTCATGAACTGAGTTCAGTCCGCAGAAACCATATGTTGGAAGGACAAACTCACCATGTTATTTCCATTACCTTTCAGTATGATTCATAATTATTGTCATTAACCTTAGTAATTTGAATCGTCTAGTATTTGTCATGAGTCTCCACTATTTCTTATTCGTTTTTCTTTCTATATTTTCCTCTTGTAAGTGAAGTTTTGGTATACGGCATACCTTTGTGAAATGGGTAAACAGCCTTCCCTCCTTCAGTGGGAAATATAAGTCATTTAGAATGTGTGATGTAATTTTTTATGTTGATGTCTATGATGGGGTTCACTTACTTGGTTAAACACTGGTCTATATGTTGCCATGAAAGCACTTTGCAGCTACTGCTACCGTTTGTAATTAGTTGACTTCAAATTAAACAAATTATATTCTATAACCTAAGTGGGGCTCATTGGATCAGTTGAAAACTTTAACAGAAAATAAACTTGAAGTTTCCCAGACAAGAAGAATTTTGGCTTTAGTACTGTAGCAAATGAATTTGGCTTGTGTTTCTAGCAGCTGCTGTGTCTCACAAAAGTATTCCCCCTCTTTGTTATCTTTCTTCTTTAAAAACTGGGTAGAATTTATCAGTAAACTCAGCTGGGATTGATGTTTTAGATTTTGTAATCTTATTCATTACTCATTCTATATATTGAACTGATACATGCTTTTCAGATTATCTATTTATTGTTGTGTGAGTTTTGGTAAATTGCATTTTTAAAGAGCTAGTCCATTTGCGTGAGTTTTCCAATTTCTGGACATAAATTATTGCTGCTTTCCTTTTAATGCACCCGAGGCCACTGCAGATGTCTTGAATTCCATTTAACTTGCATCTCATTTCTTTTTCTTGATTAGCTTATTGATTTCATTGATGGCTTTCAAAGAACCTTTTTCTTTGATTCACTGATTCCTATTTTTGTTGCTTTTCACTTTATATTTTATATTGATTTTCACTTTATATTCTTTGGTTGTTTTCTTGTTTCTCTTTGTCTTGCTTTTTAAGATTAAGGTTTAGATTGTGCTATATTTTTATTATTTTTAAATTTTTCATTTTCATTATTTTTATTTTATGTGTATGAGTACACTGCTTGCTTACATGCATGTGAGAGTACTTGTGTAGTGCAATGCCTTCAGAGGTCACAAGAGGGCATTGGATCCATCCCCTGACCTAGCGTTATGGATGGTTGCTAGCTACCAGGTGGCTGCTGGGATTCAAACCCAGGTCTTCTGCAAAAGCAGCCAGAGCTCTTAACTACTCAGCCATCTCTCCAGCCCCATTTTTTTTCTAATATATTCAGCTAATTCTGCCAGTTTTTGCCTAAACAAAACTTTAAATTCATGCTCTTTTAAACTGAGATGTTCTGTATAAAACAATTTAATTTCTCTTGAGAAACTCACAGTAACCATGAAAATGTCTCTCCTAAACAGAAACCCCAGAGCTCATTACCCTATGCTGGAGATGGCAGTCTAGTTACTACCCAGCCTACTGCCATGCCCGGCACTCACCTTTCCCTTCTCCATTACCATAATGCTTCCTCACCCAGTCCACTACATGTTGCGTGAATGCATGGTTTTTAATTTTCAAATATTTAATGTATTCCATTCATCTTTCTGTCATTGGTTTAGTTTAACTTCATTCCTATCTTAGATCATACTTTGTGTGAGTTCCATTCTTTACATCTGTTACTGTGGAAGGCTGCATATGTGATAGTACATAAGCAGCACCAATTAGACTTGATGGGGTAAAACCGAAATTGAGGTAGGCAGATTTGACTAGTAAGGAGAAGGAGAATGAGTATTATCAAAATATACTGTGTGAAATTTCAAAAAACTAGTAGAAAATAAAATAAAACTAACAATTAGTGTTCTGGCTGGTTAGATTATTTCATATATATATATATATATATTTTTTTTTGGTTTTGGTTTTTGAGACAAAATCTCCCTGTAGCCCCATCTTGCTTTGAACTGACTATGTAGCTAGACCAGGCTGGTATTAATCTAACATAGATCTGCCTGCCTTGCCACATGCCTGCTGGGACTAAAGATGTGTACCATGATGCTTGGTTGTACTGGTTAGGTTTTTATAATCAAGAAACTTTTTAAATTAAACCTTTGTTAATTTTATACAATATATTTTTATGATATTTAGGCTCCTCCCCTACATGCACCACTCTTACTACCCCATCCACTTTTTTGTACACACACACACACACACACACACACACATACACACGCACACACACGCACACACATCTTTCTTATGGATCTATCCCGTATAGTCTGCTTACCCTTCTAAGAATCATACCTTTAAATGAGACTAAATCTACCTTTCCCAGCAGCAATTGTTTTCCAACAGCTCCTCAGGTACGGTAGGGATTTCTTAGCCACTTCCCCACATTTCTGGTGGGATTTGGTCTAATTTGAACTTGCATGATACTTGCACATGCTATCAACATTGTTACAAGTTCATGTGAATAACCGACCAGCTGCCTGGAAAACTGCTTTCTTGTGGTCATCTATCACCTCCCACTCTCAAGATCTCTCTGCCACTTTTTTTGAAATAACTCCTCAGCCTTTAGAGAAGTTTTATATAGATGTCCAATTCAGGGATAATCAACTCCACAGTCTCTTATTTTCTAATTGGCCTGTTGAAGGTTTCTTTTTTTTTTTAATTTATTTATTTAATTTTTATTGATGCTTTGTGCATTTCATACATCATTTTCAATTCAGATCAGGCATATTCCTTTCCCTTCCCTCCCACCCCACCCCATCCCAGATCATGCATCTGCCATAACTGTCCTGCATCTTTCTCTGTTTTTTTTTTTTTTTTCAATTGCTACGTAAGTGATAATCCATGAGTATAAGCATCCCTCGTGCAGAACCATTCTGCAGGCTGTTGTGCCCATAACACCTACAGCGGCCCACCATCCAGTGGTGGGTGACAGGTTGTTGTGTCAATCAAGGTTTGGTGACAAATGAGTTGTCCCAGGATCTTACAGTGCCTGGTTAGGTTCACCATTCGCACCCTCAATGCCAGCCTTTACATAATCTTACCACGCCCCCCCCTTCTGCAGATTGATTTCCCTAGGCTAGAAAAGGGCGCACAGGTAGGATGAGAGGTAAAACAGTCCACTCTCTCCGGTTTCGAAGGCTACATCGACTATTTTCTGCTACAATAAGAAAAGCCTTCTTCGAGTGAGGAGTGTTTGGAAATTCAGTTAATCATTATGTTACCATATGGGGGCATCAGGAATTTCTTTTAAAACTGTATCTTATTTAGCAGGAGTAACCATATTGGAAGTCTTATCCACTATGTCCTGTAACATGTCCTAAGCTGGCCTCTGCGATTCCTAAACCTGACCAGTCAAATGTAAAGTATGGACTCCATCTTATGAAGCAGACCTTAAAGTCCGAGACTTAAAAAGTGATGCGGTACTCTCCATAATATTTGTTCTTGCTATTGCAACAGAGGTCATCAAGCTTGCAGCCACTTCTTTGTGAAACACACAGGATACATTTCTTGTAAGGCCTGAGTTAATTAATTTTCTCTTCTTAGGTAGTATGCGAACACCACCTTCCAGCACTATGAATATTAACCAGGAAAGGTGAAGTCTGTTAATGTTAATTATCAACTTGAATTTCTATTTGGTTTCTTTGGCTCATATATGAAGTGTCTTTAGGAATTGTTTCGGTAGCCAAAAACAGGGGTTTTTGGCTACCCACCAGAATAAAAAAAAAAACCCCAAATATACCAACAGCAGGTATATTTGGGGGGTTAATGGGACCACTGGTCAACAGATCAAAAGGAGTCCATTTGTGGCATTGAGCTTTTACTTTGCTAGCCTATCATGTCTAGCAAGGGCACTCTCCCCCTGTTATGAGGTAACTCCTTTTAATCTCCTTTATAATGCATATGCATGCACTTTAAGAAACTTTGATAGTGCTAGGTTTCCATGTGACCTTTTAGTAAATCCCATACTCCCTTCTCTGCCTTGCCCTCTCTTTCCCCCCTACAACTAACCCTTTTCACTCTATTATTCTCCTTTTCTAATTTGTCAAATTCACACAAACTAGGATTACCTGGGAAAAGAGACACAACTCAACTGTAGAATTCTCAGATCAGATTGGCCTTTGCCCATATCTGTAAGACATTTTCTTTATTGCTAGATGACATGTTAAGGCTTAGCCCACTGAGGGCAGTACATCCCTGGGCGGTTGGTCCTGCCCTGTATAAAATGTTATCTGAGCAAGCCATTTCTCAATGGTTTCTGTTTCAGTTCTTGCCTCCAGCTTGCTGCCTTGAGTTCCTTGCCTTAGCTTCCCTTGATGATGGATTTTACATTATAAGATTAAGTAAACCCTTTCCTGTCCGATTTTACTTTGATATTTTATCACAGAAACAAATAAAAGCTAACTAGAACAATTAATATATGAGAATTTTCCATATCCAAAGAAATGACTTAATTATAGGTTCAGCAGGAAAACCTTTGTTTGCTCTAAGGTAATTTGTCATTTTATATGATTCAATTTTCTCTTTTTCCAGCATAGATATTATACATTAAAATTGTTTTGAAGCAGCAGTAGAGTTTGAAACATATTTATAATTATTCTTGTACACTTTCACATAACACTATACTACAAGTTTATTACAGAATATTACAAATTTTACTTCCATCCCTTATGGTATTGGTTTTATTTTAATTCATACATTTGTTAAAAATTACCCAATACTTTTTATCTTACAAATATTACTTTACCAAAATTGCTTCTTTTATATCATTTTGTACTAAAATTGCTTCATTTACATTTGAATGAAACAGTTTTGCTCCACTATTTATTCTCATTAATGATTTACATTTGAATTTTATCGTCTTACATTTGCCTTATAATATATTTTACAGAGCTGTCAGGTAAATTTCTTGCCTGTGTTTTCTTAAATAACTTTTCTCCTTTAATGTTGGAAGAATAATTTCAATGGACCTTGGATATAGCATTCTCTGATGGTATTTTTTTTTTCTTTTACTTAAAAATCAACATTTGTTTTTATAGTACTTTGTGCATGTTTGTTCAACTACCGGACAAAGACATAAAAGACAGGTGCAAAAATAAACCTCTTTTGCAACTCAGAACTCATTGTTCAGTATGAGTTTTGATGCATACAAAAAGGAATATGTCAAGCCAGCTCGAAGTGAAGGTGTTGAGAAAAAAGATGGCATAGGAATGAAGCATACCCTGGTCATCTACCCTTAGGGCCTGGGGGCGCCTCAACTCCCAAGATATTGAATGCGGCTGGGCTCAGCGCCCCTTCCCGTTCTCCTAGACGGTTGTGGCTCTGGGAGTTGCCAAAATGAAGATTGAGGAGGTGAAGAGCACCACGAAGACGCAACGCATCGCTTCCCACAGTCATGTGAAAGGGCTGGGGCTGGACGAGAGCGGCCTGGCCAAGCAGGCAGCCTCCAGGCTCGTGGGCCAGGAGAACGCGAGATAAGCAAGTGGCATCATAGTAGAATTAATCAAAAGCAAGAAAATATCTGGAAGAGCTGTCGTGTTGGCAGGACCTCCTGGAACTTGCAAGACAGCCATGGCTCTGGCTATCGCTAAGGAACTCGGCAGTAAAGTCCCTTCCCTCCCTATGGTGGGCAATGAAGTGTACTCCACTGAGATCAAGAAAACAGAGGTGCTGATGGAAAACTTCCGCAGGGCTATGGGACTTCGGATAAAGGAAACCAAAGTTTACGAAGGTGACAGAGCTCACCCCCTGTGAGACAGAGAACCCCATGGGAGGCTATGGGAAAACCATCAGCCATGTGATCATAGGGCTCAAAACTGACAAGGGAACCAAACAGTTGAAGCTGGACCCTAGCATTTTTGAAAGTTTGCAGAAAGAGCCAGTAGAGGCTGGAGATGCAATCTAGACAGAAGCCAATAGTGGGGCTGTGAAGAGGCAGGGCAGGTGTGACACCTACGCCACTGAGTTTGACCTTGAAGCTGAAGTGTATGTACTCTTGCCAAAGGAGAACGTGCACAAGAAGAAGGAAATCATCCAGGACGTGACCTTGCATGACCTGGATGTTGCCAACGAGAGGCCTCAGGGGAGACAAGATATATTGTCCATGATGGGCCAGTTGATGAAACCAAGAAGATAGAGATCACAGACAAACTTTGAGGGGAGATGAACAAGGTGGTGAACAAGTACATTGATCAGGGCGTTGCGGAATTGGTTCCTGGAGTACTGTTTGGCTTTACACTTTTTTTGGTATTTTTGAGACAGGGTCTCCCTTTTAGTACCAGGTGTCCTAGAGCTCACTCTGTAGACCAGGCTGGCCTTGAAGCCACAGAGATCCACCGATCTCTGCCTCCCGAGTGTTGGGATTAAAGGCGTGTGCCACCACGCCTGGCTGGAGTACTGTTTGCTGATGAGGTCCACATGCTGGACATCGAGTGCTTTACTTACCCTCACCGAGCCCTGGAATCTTCCATTGCTCTCATTGTCATCTTTGCATCCAACCGACGCAACTGTGTCATCAGGGGCACTGAGGATATCACCTCGACCTGCTGGACCGGTTGATGATCTTCAGGACCACGCTGTATACGCCACAGGAGATGAAGCAGATCATTAAAATCAGAGCCCACACAGAGGGCATCAACATCAGTGAGGAGGCACTGAACCACCTGGGGGAGATCGTCACCAAGACCACACTAAGGTATTCAGTACAGCTGCTGACTCCCGCCAACTTGCTGGCAAAGATCAACGGAAAGGACAGCATTGAGAAGGAGCACGTGGAGGAGATTAGTGAGCTCTTCTAGGATGCCAAGTCCTCTGCCAAGATCCTGGCTGACCAGCAGGACAAGTACATGAAGTAACAGGAAGTGCCAAAATACACCCCAGAGGACAGACCCTACGCCATTGTTTCTCAGGTGTGGTTTGCAGTGTTGGCTCTTTGTAGAAAGCATGTCTTTATACATTATCAAACCTCCTGTGGTTGCTCAAAGGAACCATTTCCCATTTAGCATGTTTTCTAATAAAGCTGGAAAGGCTATTTTGGCTATAAAAAATGCATGCAATGGACATTGGGGAAATCTTATAATAAAAGATACATATTATTTTTGTGTGGGGGGGGCGGGGGGAGAACTTCGAAAAACTTTGAAAAGACTCAGAAGGGGAAATAGGACTTGGGAGGGGCCTGGGGCAGGGAGGGGGGAAATGAGTCTGCATTGAACTGAGAAGTGATGTACGAAATGCACAAAACTTCAATAAAAGATTAAAAAGATGAATGTTTACCTGACTATAGGTGCTTCTATATTGACTTTAAAATTCTAGGATTGAACTGGATGGGAAGTTCAGGAAATATTATAGTGACACATTAAATGGCTCAAACATGGACCTTTAAATCACAGTAGTCAAATTCTTAACTCTCTTTGAGCCCTATTGAGAAGATTTGATTTTTTTAAAAAAATTATTTATTTTTGTATGTGTATGAATGTACTGTCTGCATGTAGGTTTGTGCACCCGTGTCATGCAATGCCGCAGAGGTCAGAAGAGGGTCTTGGATTCCCCTGGAACTGGAGTTCTCCTGGAATTGGAGTTACAGATGGTTCTTAGCCGCCATGTGGGTGCTGGGGATCGAACCCGGGTCCTCTGCAAGCGCAGTCAGTGCTCTTAACCGCTAGGCTGTCTCTCCAGTCCCAAGAAGATTTGATTTTTAAATTACCAAAATATATTAGTGGACACTAATAATCTGCATTTAGTTTTTCTACTATCATATTATTAATAGTATTTCATAAAAATCAACTTGCATAGAATAAAAATGTGGCAAATAAGGACAGAAAGATCTGAGGATAATGTAATACAACAGGAAATTCAGCTTCAGCTTATAAAAATGCCCTTCCCATAAGAGCAACATCTTTCTGTAAGTTTTTGTCATTTACTCAGTTCTTTGAATGAAATACTTTACATGTATAAAAATCAAAAAATTATGAACTTAGAAATTGACAAGTTAGTGGGAACATTATTGGGAAGCCAGGATGGTAGAGACGTTGACCTGATTCCCCACTCACACTGGCAAAATGGAGCTGGCCGACCACCACGCTCATGACACCACCCCAGCCTGGCTACCCACGTGGACCTGCAGGGCAGAGCTGAGCTAGACTGCCAATGCACTGCATCTTGGTGGCACTTAAGTTTGGCTGCCTGTCATCATCATCCCGTGGCCGTCAAGACTTGGCAGTCATCCTCAACAATATTAGGAATCTGAAAAGTCTACAAATTTTAGAAAATAAACTACAAGACACTGGTTTAAAGTTGCCATATGAAGTGAAATCCCCAAATCCGACTCATAGAATCTTGGACTGGAGCCCTGTGAGTTAACAGCTGCTTGCCATGAGGATCTGGCTTCTTTTTTGCCCCAGAATAAAACCCTCAGAGGGAGGAATCAACCTGTTTGAAAACACCCTGGTCCACAGTGGGGTCATTGTGCTGAGTGAGGCCCAGAAACAGCCAAAGTACAACTTCATGTAAGGGCTATTCACAGTTAACACTTATGAGGAACATTTATGACTGCTGAGGAAAAGAGAAATTCCTACTTGACTACTTGACGTTCCTAAGCAGTGTGTAGGAGAAACAGAAATTGATTGAAAACCTCATTCCAAGAAATGATACACCTGGGTATATCCTGACCCCAAACCATGTACAAAGAAAAGGGATTAGGCCCTGACTTCAGTACTCCTGTATAAGAATTATAAATTACTACCACTTATAATACTATGATGTCCCTGGCACCCAGTTCAGAGGTGATGTGTAAGATAGATTGACTTTAAAAAAAATTTTTGCTAATAGAAGATAATAGAAGTCAGGAGTAGGGAGTTGGGGTGGTAGAGTGAGGGTGGAGATGGATGCCTGAATATCAAAATTCATTCTATGAAATTCTTTAGTTAATAAAATTTTTCTTAAACTTAAAAAAATTAAAAAAATATTGATTTTGAGAGAGGATCTTACACTGGAGTTCAGACTGGCCTGGAATTCACTATGAAGTCTAAGCAGAACTCAAATTCATGGCCAGACCCCATCCTAAGATTCTTGAATGTTGGGAGTGCAGGTGTTAGCCACCACACTTGACCACTAGTAATTTTCTTTTTTAATACTTAAAATATTTCACCCTAACAATCCTTGCTCATCTATGTTCTTACGTGAGTTATATTGTAGTAACTCCCATCCATGAATAAAGCTTCTCCCTTGTTTGTCCAAGTTCCTCTAAGATTTATCTGAAGTTGGAATGTGATATGTATAGACATGCATATAATTTGGCATTTACTTTGCCCTTAGTAATTTTTGCATTTTTAATTTGTGATTTGGTGTCTTCAACTAATTTGGAAAAATTCTCTGTAATTATTTTAATTTATTGCCTTTTATATAAAGTTATCTGGTATAAGTATGCATGTGAAACATATTTTAATGTATTCTATCCTGTAAGATATTCTTTTGTGAGTTCTTTTATTCTTGTTTTCATTTCAACATGGAAATCTCTTACTAATCTGTCCTCAACATTACTGATTCTTTTTCCTTTGGTTTTCCATGTACTATTATTTATCAAAGAAATTCTTAATTTTTGTACAGTGTCTTGTATTCCTAGCATTTCTTATTGATTCCTAAGTAGAAAAGAAACCATATATGTTGTTTTATTTCACTGTCTTTGTGACAATTTATCAGAATGGCAATAAAAAATTAACATAGTGTAAAAAGCATTACTTTGGATAAAGTCTCAGGAATATTTTTCTGATATCCTTCAGTGATTGGTACAGAATATACCTGCATTAGAGTAACCAGTAGGAAGAATCTGGACTGGTAGAGAATATAAATGTAATGTTTTTTTTTTTTTTTCCTCCATTGAAACAGGATATCGGGGCTGGAGAGATAGCCTAGCGGTTAAGAGCACCGACTGCTCTTGCAGAGGACCCGGGTTCGATTCCCCAGCACCCACATGGCGGTTGAGAACCGTCTGTAACTCCAGTTCCAGGAGAACTCCAGTTCTAAGGGAATCCGACACCCTCTTCTGACCTCCGTGGCATTGCACAACATGGGTGCACAAACCTACATGCAGACAGTACATTCATACATGTACAAAAATAAAAAAATAAATAAATAAATAAAAATATTAAAAAATGCTGATTAAAAAAAGAAACAGTATATCAAATTAAATAAATTTTGTCAGTCTACTTCTTAACATCTTTGTATACATAAATGCTCATTTTCTTCTAGTATAATTCTTAACATTTGTACCTTTATTGACTTCCAAATGAAAATGGTTTGCAGGAGCTTTGCACAGCGGGACAATTCTTCAGTTCTTCACAAAGATAGTGGGGAACATGCTATCACTGTGGATTGATATTTTGTTAAATTCAAGGGATTACAGCATGCTTCCCAATATGAACCTAGGAAGACAATAGGGTAAATCTTTCAGTTCTCACCTTTATTGTAAAAGGCTTTCTTGTCCCTGAAGTAATGTGTTTTATTGCACATTACTATGCCTCAAATAGCATTTACCCCAAAGTCAATGAATTCAAAATTTCAAATCTAAGTTGGTTATATTGGCTTGGTGTCAAATGTCAGTTTTCCTCCTTTCTACATCATTAGCCTCCTTGTGGATTATTTTTCTTATTCAGCTTCCCATTACAGAAATTTCAATGGCCATAATATTATACAGTATTGCAGAACATCAAGTCTAATGACTCGAAATTCTTGGTTGTATATAGTATCTTATTATCTTCAATCTTGTCAAAATTCTGAGGCTTTATTTCTGGGGTGGAGCAAAAGGGTCTTCATTTTCAGGAAACTCCTTTCTAGTCCCTAAGCTACTCATCCTTTAAGAATGAACTCAACACTCCTCATTTTTGTCGAAGAAATGAAGTTTTAATGCTTTAACTGTAACTTATCCTAAATTGTATTTTTCAAAGGTAAAAAGCCTAAAGCAACAATATTAATATGAGTAATAATTTTAAGGTAGACTGTCTCTTTGTTTAAAATATTTATTAGAAGACAGGCAAACATCAGCACTGTAGGGACTTGGAGGAGAGTTCAGGTCCACATGGCAGAATATTTCTGGGTCCATTCTTTTTATCAAATATTTTGACTGAGTTTTTGTGAACTTCATAAAATACATATTGATCAAATTAGGAACAGCCCCCATGTTGACCCTTCGATTTCAGATATTCTGTCATATATTTTAAATCCCTTGGCTAGAGTTGGGCCCTTCTGCCCATCTCCCTCAGTCTATGCTAGGGTTTTGTCTGATTTAGTCAACATGGGTATTGTGCATGCTGTCACCACTGTTGCAAGTTCATGAATAAGTCTCCAGAGTTCCAAAAGCCTTTGTTTCCTTATGTATATCACCAAGCCTGGTTCTTACAGTCTTTCTGCCCTCTCTTCCAGAAGATCCCTAGCCATGGGTGAGTGGGGTTTGATACAGGAGTCCTATCCAGGGAAATGGATTCTACAGTCTCTTATTCTCTAAAGCTTAGCCAGTTGTGGCCTTCTGTGTGCATTCCACTTTGTTGTTTGAGGAGTTTAACTGCCGAGAGTTGAAGTACATATCAGTATTCTCTCTATCCCTTGTTCCACTGTGTTCCAGGATTCTGGAACACTCTGATGAGTGGTGAATGGTGTAATTGTTTGTAAATATAAGCATCCATATTTAGCATACAGTAAGATATTTCATTTATCTAGCTATATGACAGAGATAGGGTTTTCTTTGGGATTTATGGCCTCTCCAGGCAAATGTATTCGGTTATATTAACCCATGAGTTTCCTCCCATCGAGAGGGTTTTAAGTCAATTTAAATAGCTTCTGATAAAATGATAAAATGATAAAATGATAAAAGTGCCACTAATGCACCAATAGAGATAGTTAACTTTGACAGTTGTTGTGGTCATTAGGTTTACAGCTGAGCTAGAGCACTGATTGAGTTTCTGCCTTAGCAGCTTGCATTATATTGTCTAGAACTACAAGAGCTAGCCTTTAGGGAGAAGGCTCCCAGATTAGTTCCAGATTCATTACTCCAAGATGTGTCCTAAGTACATCTTGTCTTCAGCATTAGGGTCTTATCTTTAAGTTCTTGGAGGTAAACAAAAGCTCTGGCCATAACCTGTCTTAAATGGAAGTCTCTTGGACCATCCTGGCCAACAACTCCAAGAGAGGATTCTCCTGTATGGCATTGTTCATTCTTACAGTTATCAGAGGAAGACAGGTGTTTCACTGCCACCTGGCTGATGGGTAGTCACATGCTTCTAGTCAGGCTGTCCCTGATTCCTGAATGGCAGGACAATGAGATGAGTCTTATGTTTGGGGAAAGATATTTGAGCTTGAGGATGTGGGGAAGTGGGAAGAATATGCCCATTTATTTAATGCGTACCCTTCACATGCAGTCACCTCCAATAGCTTGCAATCAGCTTGGGGCCTGCATGAAGAGTCAGCTGTGAGGGTGGCGAGAAGCACAGCTTCAGATTGGATTGGCCTGAGCAGCCTCTGGTCTCTTATAGCTTGCATCTAGCATTAGTTATTTCTCAGATTTTAAAATTAAACATAAATATGTTTATTAATTTTAATTATTTTTATTTTATGTGTACAAGCATATTGCTTGCATGTCTGTAAGTGCACTGCGGTCATGCAGTGCCCACAGAGGTCAGAAGTGGGTATTGGATCCCCAAGAACTGGAGATAAGGATTGTTGTAGCTGCCACGTCAGTGCTGGGAATCAAACCTGGTTCCTCTGCAAGAACAGCCTGTGCTTCTTACCTCTGAGCCATTTATCCAGCCTGAAATTAGATGCGAATTAATTTATATCACATATAATTACAGTGAAAATAAGAGATACAGAATGAACAATTTTTTTCCAAGAAGACCGAGACCTAGTGACATGAAGAAATAATTCTGAAGAGCCATAATCCCCCATGTCACCTGCCATTGCTTTGAGGTCTCTCTCAAGCTGGACAATCCTGTTTGTATAGGTGGAGAAAGAAGAGAGATGGGACAAAACACATAAGGGGTGAAATACACAACAATTCATTACACACTCAGCTGTCTGGGATAACGAAAACAGTACATATATTTTTGAAAATATTACATAATAAGATGATGCAAATACATTCAAGAAGAAATCAAACAAACCTACAGAACTTCTTATCATAAAAACAACAAATACCTCACTCACCAAAAAGTAATTGTCAAAGAATAATCTGCTTGCCTCCAATCTATTATGATATTTTTCATTCGCACTTACATAAAAGTAGAAAATTATGTTTTGTGGCTTTGTTGACATATGATATAGTATAAATACAATGAAATAATCTAATGAACTGTGTTTCTGGTTTACTTTTTGTAAAATGGGAAGCAAATAATCATAAATGGGTAATCAGCAAATGTAGATGCTTACTGTTTACTAAACCTCATCAAAGGTGATAGTGGCTTTATTTCTGAAGTTATTAGTTTCAATTTTTTCATACACATGCAAAATTTTTATGCTGCTAGGTATTTGTCATAGAATCTAATAGTAGTTTTCAAGATAGAACTTCAAAAACAGGCTAATCATGCTTCCCCAAGAGCCACAAACAGAGAAAAACTCCAGTGTCAGGGGTGCAACTTTCCCTTTGTATGGTTGTTCATGTCAATCCAAGAGAGTCCCCAAACTACATATGCTATTGCAATAGCCCTTGGATTACCTCTCAAAATGTGAAAGTAAGATTCTATTGCTGATGATACCACAAACATCTGATACAAGGAGTTTAGAAATTGATCTGAAATTGATCTGGAAGCCTCTTATGAGAGTTAATTCTATGGTATTGGAAGATTCTGTGCAGGTGTTAAGGGAGAAAAACCAATCAATAATCCAACCCTGCTGTGAAGCCTAAGGATCATAACAGTGGTCTAAGCCAGAAAAATATCTCTATTGGTGAAATAGTGGCACTTTTATCTTAGGGGCAACCAACAGCACTCTAACTGAAATTGTGGCCCCTCAGTAGGAAGGACTTCATGCTTGATACTATAAACTGAGACAAATACCTGTGGCTGGACAGCTAATAGACCCTAGAGGAGAACATATTATTGCTCTTTTCCTAAATCTATAGTTTTGAACTGTGTGCTAAATGCTTATCTTTATACCCACAGATAAGTTTAGGTCTCAGGACTCATTAAAGATGCTTATTTATGTACAAGGTGAAGACTATTACAGAGACACACAATGCTTCAAAATGTAGAAAATAAGTTACCACAGGGTGAGCAACACTGGTAGAGCCAAAACCCAATCCCTCTGTCTAACGTATAGGGAGTGGGAGCATTACAAAATTGGAGACAGAAAGTCTGTAAAAGCCAGAGATCAGGATGCCTGCTGCTTGATGTCTTCTAGAAGCTGCACCCTTGAAATCCCAACAATATTACTGGCTAAACAAGACCTGCACAATAACAAAACCAGAGAATATGCCAACATGGATGTGTCGAAGTACACACTGTGTAAGCATGAGGCATGAGTTCATATCTATAGCATCTATATAATAAATGACACACTGTGGCCCATACCCCAGTTCCAGCTCTGAAAAAAGAAGGCTCCCTGGACTTCCCTGCCCAGGCTGAAAAGATGAATTGGTAAGTTCCAGGTACAGTGAAAGACCGTGTCTCAAAAGTAAGGTGACTATATTACACATTTCCTCCCTAGGTTCAGGAATCAGTGAGGGAAAGGGGCAGTAAGATCCAGAGGTAGTAGATGAACACAAGGAAACTGTGTGATCTGAGCACCATAGGGTAGTTGCACATATAAACCCACAGTGCTTATGACAGCATGTACAAGACTTGCAAACCCAAGACAGAAAAAAAAAAAAACCCAGCATGGATTGGGGAGAATGGTTAGAAACATTAGATCTAATTGAGGATCTATTGGTTATTGATATATGTTGGGAGAGTAAGAGTCAGTTTTCCTTACTGTAGTGTCTTCTGGTAGCTTGATCAGACAACAAAGAATAGACTCACACTCAAGATCATTTTGGAAACACAGAGTAGATGCGATAGGCCTTTATAAAAAGAAAAGACACAGATGAAGAGATGTCTCAATGGTTAATAGCACTGACTGCTCTTGTAAAGGACCTGTATTTGCTTCCTAGCACCTACATGATGGCTAAAACCCAGGGGATCATACCCCTCTTCTCACCTGCACAGACATTGTATGACACAGGTGTGCTAAGGCACCTGCAAGCACTGCACTCTTTTACATAAAATAAAAATAATAAATAAATTATTTTTTTAAAAAAGAAAATACAAGCCAGCTGTGGTGGTGCATGCCTTTAATTCCAGCACTTGGGAGGCAGAGGCAGGCAGATCTCTGTGAGTCCAAGGCCAGTCTGGTCTACATAGAGAGTTCCAAGATATCTGGGGCCACAGGGAGACCCTGTCTCCAAAAGACCGAGAGAGAGAGAGAGAGAGAGAGAGAGAGAGAGAGAGAGAGAGAGAGAGAGAAAGAGAATACAAATAAGAGTAGAAGACATGAAGTTGGAGAAGTAATAAGGTGGGGTGTCAAGGGGGAGGGAGCTGATATGGTCAAATATACTGTATGAATATATATGAATGCTTGTAGTAATTATATTAAAATTAAAGATAAGGTAGAAAGAGATTAAAGAAGACACCTGTCATCAGTCTTTGGCTATTACTTTGCTCTGACACACAGATATACATGAACCAGCACACAAGTATGCTCACACACTCCCTGCCCCTCCCCCAAATATGTCTAATTTACGTATCCTCAAAATACTTCGTAGTCTGGGGTACAGAAGGATGGCTCAGCAGTTAAAGAGTGCTTGCTGCTCTTGAAGTGGATCTGAATTCAGTTCATGACCCTCATGTTATGTGGCTCACAGTAGTCTGTAACTCCATCTCTAGGGAATATGACACCCTCTTCTCTACCCTGTGAGCACTTGCACTGACATATGCCCATACCTACACAGAAACATACATACGTGTAACTAAAAATAAAATAACTTGCCAGGTGTGGTGGCACAGGCCTTTAATCCCAGCACTTGGGATGCAGAGGTGGGCAGATCTCTGTGAGTTCATAGTGAGTGATCTTCATAGGGAGTTCTGGGACAGCTGGGGCTACAGGGAGACCCTGTCTCAAAAAGACCAGAAAAAAATAAAATAAGTTCTAAAATTATTTGTAGTCTATAATATCTCTTTAAATGGTAGAAAAAAACTAAAGGAATGGAATGTGTTGCTTGAGAGAAATTAGGAATTTTAGCATGCTATTATACAGCTGAAATAATTAAATTTGTTGCCACAGACTGAATGCTCATATTATCCCAATAACTCATTTATTTGTCACCTAATCCTCAAGGTGTTAGAGTTTTAAAGATGAGTCTTCTGAGTGTTGAATAGTCATGTAGGTAGATCCCTTAAGGATTCTGTCAGTGCTTTTATAAAGCAGACTCCAGAGAGCTTTCTTGACACACTTGTATGTTTACACTCAGCCAGACAGTGGCCTTCCATGAACCATGGAACAAGCCTTCAATAGACACTGACCTTATCAATTCCTTCATCTTGAACTTCTCAGCTTCCATAACTGTGAGAAACATATTTCTACTTATAAGAAATTTCCTGGTATTCCATTATAACTTCCCAAATGTGTCAAAACACTTGAAAAGTAGAGAGGAGAGGTATATTTATATTCATTAATATTACCATGAACAAATACTTTAGTTTATAAAGGAAAGGAACTATGTACTCACAGCAGATGAGCATGTGGCTTCCTTGTACTCAAGTTTCTTTTCCTTGGAGTGATGCCGTAAGATTCTGATATTATTGCCATATATGGTTTGTATGGTAGGAAAGTAAAATGGAAAAGAGATGTGGCTGTTGTGTTCCTTGGCTAGGATGTTTCACCTGAACCTTTGGAGTTAGCATCTTTTTAGTGAAGAAGTAAGGCTGTTGTGTAAATGTTTTCAAACCCCATTTCGATTTCTGAGAAAAACTTCTTTGGATTCCTAATTAAACCATGCTTAAATTTTCTGTCAAAGTTACCAGTGTCCTATGTTTTTAGAAAATGTACCCAGAAATCTCTCAGTGTAAAGAAACAAAAACACATTTTCCTTACAACTCTGTTGGTAATAATTGCTGCTTAGAAGGCTTATGGGTCACCTGGGTATTTCCCCATTATGTACATGTGTTATCAGTAAACTATCCATCTTCTACATATCTGCATTATTATTTGACATATCTTTTTAAAAAAATATTTATTTATTTTCTATGTGTATGAATGTACTGTTTGCATGCAGGTTTGTGCACCCGTGTTGTGCAATGCCGCGGAGGTCAGAAGAGAGTCTTGGATTCCCCTGGAACTGGAGTTCTCCTGGAGTTGGAGTTTCAGACGGCTCTCAGCCGCCATGTGGGCGCTGGGGATCGAACCCGGGTCCTCTGCAAGAGCGGTCGGCGCTCTTAACCGCTAGGCCATCTCTCCAGCCCCTATTTGACATATCTTAAAGAGGATATATTCTTGGGCCTGAATTTGCCTGTTTGTATTTACATAGTTATAGCCATAACAAGATCAGAACTATAGTGATAAAAGCAAAAAAGATCACACATTGATTATTTTATGACATTTTATATCTATAAATGAGCACCTTTAAGATTCATGGAATTTGTGGCACAAATTGGGTACCCCATGGTCTGTATCTTAAGCTTACATCCAACATTATCATTCAAAAGACAATTATTTATATAATTTAATTTTAAAACAATGCTTTCATTTTTAAAGGGAAATATTTTCATTAAACACACTAGTGACATTTTCCCCCAGGCAATAGGTTGTTTTCTATTAAAACTAATAGGCAAGGTTTTGCTTCAGCTTCTAAAGAAGAACAAAAAAAGACTCAACAAATTAACATTTAAGTGTCAGCAGCACTGAATGAAAGAAGCAGGCCTTTAGAGCTGGTAGAAGTATTTGCATACAGCTTCTGTTGTAATTCCCAAGAATACATTTTATTTTTTCACTCTTCAAGGGTAGCCTATTTTATTCCCACTGACAGCAAACGCTGTTACTTCAAACATAACAAAAATAATTGTGTGAGAGAAGTTGAACATGACTTTATTGTTTCACCCCCGAGTCGTTTTGTATATTATTCCTGGTACTTGAAAAATGAGACTTTGGTCAGGACAACTTGACATTTTCAGGTAGAATATGTACTTTTCATTCCCCATCTTTTCCCTTTCTGAAATTCTTTAGAGAAAGTATTTTGCAGCCACATGTAAGATTTGTGTCTTTAGGAGACTGGCTTGGGGTAACAATAGCATCAGGCTTTCCAGGGGTGTGTTCTGGTTGCTTCAGAGGTATTTGCATCTTCTTGTTTTGTGTTTTTATTTGCATTTCCCCTGTGGCTTCATGTATATATTTCAGCTGTATAATGAATCCTCACAAATTATGAACTGGAGTACACTGAATATAGACCTCAACATTTAGGCAGAAGCCAAACCTCACAAACCACTGCTGTAACATTGCAGGTTCCTTTGGATCCCTGCTGAGGTTTGTGTTGCTTCCTTTCCTAGTTCCTCTCCTCAAGCTTCTGTAGTTCAGGATTCAAAGGTCTCCTGGTAGTGTCCACCCTCAGATGAGACAGTTCCCTCTGTTTCCCTGTGCTTTACTATGCTGTTTTTCTGGTTGGTTGTATTAGAGTATAGCAGTTCCCATGTCTGAAAAGTAGATGGTGGTAGATTTGAAGGGAGTGTGAGCTATCCTTCATATCTCCCTTATACTAAAGAAAGTGCAGCACAAGTGAGGGCTTGAAGAATGTTTGTGAAATGAAGGATTATATGGTTGATGAAACTGAGCAGATTCATTGAAT
>VZQC01008536.1:1262472-1290621 GCA_009823505.1 Rhizomys pruinosus | reverse complement strand
CCTTAGAGTGAAGGTGGAAAAAATTTACTCCACACAAATGGTACCAGAAAGAAAGCGGGAGTGGCTATTCTAATATCAGAGCAAAAAGATCTTAAGTAAAATTAATCAAAGAGACAAGCAAGAGCCATTACATCCTTGTCAAAGGACAACGAACCATGAAGATTCACAGATCTAAATTCTTATGTACCAAACTCTGGTGCTACAGAACTACATTAAAAAATCTGCACTGGCAGCATCAATCACAGAGATTAATCTAAACTTACTATAGTGGGAGACTTCACCAACTGAAACCCCCTTGGATAGAGTAAACTGGACAAAAAATAAACAGAGAGACATCAATTGAACAATACAATACACCAAATGGACCTCAGAGAGCAGCTACAGAGTATTCCACCCAATAACCAGAGAATATCATTCATACCTATTCCCTCACAGAACATTTCTCCAAATCACCACATACTGGGGCACTAAAAGGAACCTCAAATAAATACAAAAGGATAGAAATTATTTCATGCATTTCTATCAGACCACAGTCAATAAAGTCTCAATAAGAATCCAGAATAACCAAACTAGCTACAAAAACACTTGGAAACAAACAAACAAATCCTGAATAATGAATGGGTCAGGGAAGAAAATAGAGTGAAATAAAATATTCATGGAACTGAAGAAAAAGACTAATACAACAAACAAACCTGTGGGATACTTAAAGGCAGTCTTGAAGAGGAAATTTGTCAGCATAAGTGCCACTTCAAAGAACAAAAGGAGACATAAATGTTCCTGACACCTCAGCTAATACACTTGAGAGACAAAAACAGATGAACCTAAACCCAAGCAGACAGGAATAAATAACAAAAATCAGAGCAGAACAGCGAATCAATGAATAGAAACAAAGAAACAAAACATAAAATCAATGAATCCAAAAGACGGTTCTTTGAAAAATATACAAACAAATAGACAGACCTCTAAGCCATCGTTAACAAAAAAGAAAAGAAAAAGAAGTATTCATGAGTGAAAGGGCAACATCACAACAGACAAAGAAAGAGAGTCCAGACATCATATGGGAAATACTTCAAGAAATCTATATCTTCACTAAATTTGAAAACCTAAGGAAATGATGAATATCTGAAATCCGGGAACAGCAACAAAGGTAAGAAGAAGAGATTGACATGTTTAAACATGAACAGACCATAATTTTGAGGAAATTGAAGATGTTAATTAATAAACCTCCCAACTAAAAAAAAGGCTAGGGAGAGAGGGGGGGTCCGATGTTTTACGGCAGAATTGTTAGAAACATTTAAAGGGTTTCAACCATTGCTACTCTGTTTAGGATACAAACAGAGGGAATTCTCCCAAAGCCCTTCTTTGAAGCCAGCATCACTCAAAAACAAAACAGGCAAAGATGCAGCAAAAGAAGGAATGCTATAGACCTCAATCTTCACTAATGAAAACATAGATGCAAAATGTTCTCAACAAAATACTTTCAAATTGCATACAGACCCACATCAAAAAGACCATCCATCAAGAATCAAGTTGATATTCATACAAGAGATGCAGGGATAATTCATACAATATCATAAATCACATAAAATAAATACATAAACACATAAGTGGATTGAAAGAACAAAAACCACAACAATCATCTCAATTGAAGTCAGAAAAAGCCTTTGGACAAGATCAGCATCCTTCCATGTTTAAGTCTAGAGGGAATAGGCTGAACTTCCTCAACATGAATCAAAGCTATATATAGCAAACACACTGCCAACATCATCCTAATGGAGAAAAAATTGGAACCATTTTCCCTTGAAGGTGGGAATCTGGCAAGGCCTGCCCCTATCGCCATTCCTCTTCAACACATGCTTCAAACCCTGCTGAGGCAATAAGACAAGGGAAGGAAATAAAAGGAGTATTACTTGGAAACAGAAAGAATTTAAGCTATCCCTTTTTGCAGATGACATGAAACATTTACCTAAGGGATCTAAATCCACCAACACTCTAGAAACAATTTTAAGAATTTTAGTAAAGTGGTCAGGCTACCAAACAATTAACCTAGAAAAATCAGTAGGATTTCTTTACCTCAAAATAAAACAAGTGGAGAAGGGAATATAAGAAGACCTTACCATTCACAATAGCATCAAAAATAATAAGATACCTGGGAAAAAAAACCACACAGCAAGAGATCGAAGACCTCTACACAAAATTTAAACCCAGACGAAGAGATTGAAAATTGATATCAAAAGATGGAAAGACCTCCCATGCGGATGATTGGAAAAATAAATATAGTAAAAAATGTCCATTTATACCCAAATTGATATACAGATTCAATGCAATCCCAATTAAAATCCCTATGAGCTTCTTCACAGACTTGGAAAAAAATTGTTAAATTCATATGGAAAACAAAAGACCCTGAATAGCTAAAGCAACCCTGAGTGAAAAATGCAATACAGGGGAGATTGCCCTATGATACTTCAAACTATATTACAGGTCCACAGTCATAAAGACATCCTGGTACTGGCACAAAAACAGACCAGTTGACCAATGGAACAAAATTGAAGATCCAAACTTGAGCTCGTAAAATTTCAGCCATCTCATATTTGACAAAGGGGCAAAAAACTCTCAATAGAGGAAGGATAGCATCTTCAGCAATGATAGTTGGCAAACTGTGATCATCATTGTAGAAGAACAAATTAAAGCCCTACCTCTCACTCTGAAACAAAAATCAACTCCAAGTCGATCAAGATATCACGTGAACCATGAAACCCTGAACGTGATAGAAAAAAAGTTGGCAACAACCTACAAGACATAGGCATAGGAAAGACTTTCTCAATCAGACAGCAGCTGCACAGGAGTAAGGTCAACAGTCGACAAATGGGACCCTCATAAAACTCAAAAGCTTCTTTACAGTGAAAGAAACAATCAAGATGTGAAGACAAAACCCACAAAGTGGGAGAAAATCTTACCAGTGACACATCTGACAGAGCATTAACGTCAAGAATATATAACTACTCAAAAGCAAATAAGAAGGAACAAATGACCTACTCAAAAGATGGAAGTAAAGAGCTGAACAGAGACTTCACCAGTGAGGAATTAAAGATGGGCTGAGAAACATCTTAAAGACTATTCAACATCATGAATAATTAAGGAAATGCAATTAAAACCACTCTCAGAATAACATCTCACTCCAGTACAGCTAGCTGAAGATCAAGAAACAAAAGACAACAGATGCTCGGGGGGTTGTGGGGAAAGGAAGGGGAACACTCATGCCAGTCTGGTGTGGGAATAGTTAACTTGTACAACCATTATGGAAAGCAGTTTGGAGAACCTTAAAAGACTAGAATGTGCCTAGCACCTGATCCAGCAATACCACTCCGTGGGTATATACCCAAAAAGACTCATCCTACCACAAAGATACATACACATCATGTTTATTTCAGCCTCCTTCACAATAGCAAAGAGCTGGAACAAACCCAAATGCCCTCAACAGAATGAGTGGATGACAAAAAGTGGTACATGTACACAATGAGTAATATTCATCGATAAAGAAAGATGGCATTATGAACTTTGCAGTAAATGAATGGAGCTCGAGCCATTGCTGAGTGAGGTGACACAGTCCCAGAAAGACAAATGGAGAATGGTCTCCCTCATTTGGTGAGATGCTAACAACCAAATCGCCCAGACAAAAGGCAAGCTGAACGACATTTGGTTAATAATTCTGTTTATCTGAAGCAACTAGTATGTTATAAGTGAATCCTCAACAGGCTCTGAATCCACCCACCAATTATTTTCAGACTCGGTAATTACTGAATATGGGTGGAGAGTATGTTTCCATATTTTAGAGTAATATTAAATTAATGGAAGAAAATGTGAATTCCTAAACAAAAAAATATTGAAAGAAAAATGCAGCATAGTTATGGCAGAATGCATGGTCTGGGATGGGGTGGGGTGGGGTGAGGGAAAGAGAAAGGGGAATATGCTGAAGTGAATTGAAAAGTGTATGAAATACACAAAACATTAATAAAAAAGAAAAAAATTATTTGCAATTGAAATTACAATAGATATGATAAATTTTATGTATGACATAAAATCCATAAATTATAATAAATTAAATATGTAATGCTTTGGAAAAAAAAGAAATGAGAGACATTATTTGCCTACCAGGTTAGCAAGTTTGAAATGCGGATAAAATAAATGACAGTGACAGTGACAATAGGTTAGTAGTCATGGTGTAGTTAGTCCAAGACAGTACGACGTTTTGGGGTGTGTGTGTGTGTGTGTGTGTGTGTGTGTGTGTGATATGTATGTGTACACATTTGCATGTTGTGGGTTCATGTGTGTACATGTGTGTTCAGAGGCCAGAGGTTGATATTAGGTATCTTCCTTGATGGCTCTCAACCTTACACTTTGAGGCAGGGTTTCCCACTTGAAGCAAAGATTTGCCAACTCAGCTAGTCTGGTTAGTCAGCTTGCTGGGAGGGAATCCCCACCTCTACTGCCAGAACACTGGGAGTTCAGGTGAGCTGTCATGCCCATCCAGCATTATTATGTGCTGGGGATCTAAACTCTGAAACTCAGTTTTGCACAACTGAGCCGTCTCCCCACCTTCACCCCTGGATACAATTTCCTCAGGAGTTAGGCTTTTGACATATGAACATGGGGATGTGGGTAAGGAGGATTATTCTATTCTGACCCCAGAAATGCTCAGAATAGAGATTGGTTTATAAGTTATAGTTTACTTGTGTAATGTGCAATTTACCATATAATGAATATATATATGTGTATTTTTTCCTCTGTGATATCTATTAATATGTTAATTGCATATAAAAATCCTTTCAGAAATGTTAAAAATTCACATTTTTGCTGAAGTAGTACTGATATATATATATAAATATATGTAAATATATATATATATTTACATAGAAATAAGTCTCAGGATGCATCAGTATATTAGACATAGTTCTCTTTGGGGGTGAATTACAGGCCATTTTTTATTGTTTAAAGACAGTTTCTGTAGACTTTTTATGACCATGCAGTGTTCTGCTATATTGCTGTTGTGTGCTTTTTGAATAAAATAATGTGTAGGAAAATGAAGAGCTACTACCACGTTGTGATTAGCACTACAGTTGAGCTGTTCTCAAGCTAAATAGGGTTCTGTGGGCTGGTCTGTCCATGGAATGTAATACTGAATGTACAAGAAAATGTAGCTGTGGTTCCAAATAACATTCCTAGGAATAAACTCTGTTGCCGGACGGAGACTTCTTGTTCTGTTCTAGTCACTCTGTCCCTTTGGCAATCGCTTGTTCTTTCAGGCCATTGTAAGTCTCTGAATAAACAAAAGACAAACTGTGTTCATAGTTTGAATGGCAAGTTTAATTTACACTGTGCAAATTTGAGAAAAAGATTCCATCAACTCTCTATGAGTGTTTTTCCCCTCAAATTGGCTAAAATTCCTTCAGTCTTTCCAGAGTCATAGTTGGAGTTAAACGTGGGTACATAGAGCTCTTTTGGAGCAATTGAGCACCAGGATCCGTTGGAACTCAGTTGATTGTTAAGCTCCGAAGAGCTTTTTAAAATAGCATCTCTGGTTTCCTGGGTTTGATATAGGCATCTGCACTCATGTAAAAACAATACACATCTTTGTTACCAGAAGTGTAGGCTCCTTGAGTTCTGTACAGGAGGGAAGAAGAACAGAACCTGTACAGCATTTAGATTAAGATTCCTGGGCATGGGGGGATATAAGGAATTAAACTGGGAATACGTTATTTTGTACAGCATTGAGATTGAAGCTCCATAGCTTCAGTTTTAGGGACAAATGAATCAACCCTCAATGCATGACTAAATCTTTCATCTCTTCTTAGGTATAAAATAGACTTCTAGTAGATAACCATGGGTTACTTCTAGCTAAGGTGAAACTTTTTTTTTTTTTTTTTTTTGTCTTTTTGAGACAGGGTCTCCTTGTGGCCCCAGCTGTCCTGGAACTATTTCTGTAGACCAGGCTGGCCTTGAACTCCCAAGTGCTAGGACTGAAGGGGTGTGCCACCATGCTCAGCTGGTGTTTAAAACTTTTAAATGGTTATCACAGGCAGTCCTTGCACTGCAGTAATCCAGGAACATTCAATGTCTGTGTATGCTGAAATCATCCAAAGCAATCTTAATAGCAATTGGCAATCTGTGATTGTTCTATGGTCATTAGAAATTATCAGAACATTAAAATATTTCATTGTTGGTTTTAAATATAGAAAGAAAAAATAAAAATAAAGAACATATGTATGTATTAAATTTTGCTGTAAATATTAAGACCTTTCTGTGGATAAATGATTTTCTATGGCATTACTTATCACGTGGTTTGAACAGTATGTGTGCTAGGTCCTGGCCTCATGGATGTGTGCATAGAGTTTCTGATATTTGAGAACAGCATTGGCTCATGTGTGACTTTAGCTACTTTGTGAAGGAATAGTCTCACCATGGGTAGTAAGTGAAGGCTTTGGGGTAGTGCTCAGGGTATGTTTATATGTTTTCTAGAACATACTTGCCATGTTCTGTTTGGGGTAGAGATTTCAGCATTAGGTTGAGGGAGAGGTATTTGTGGTCACTGGTGAGGACTGCTGTTTTCCAGTGGATTACATATACTGTTTATTCCAGGTCCAAATGGGTAGTAGTTTGGAGACAGGATCCTTTGTTTCTGTGTGCTGTACTGAACCTATGTTTTCAAGTTAAGCAGACACACATGGAGAGGTCAGTGAAGTGGAGATGATAAGACTAAAAGTTATGAGGTGGGATGTCTTTGGGCTCTTGAGGCTTTTCTTTCCCTTCACCTTCCCGTGCTGTCATTTAGCACAGACTTGAAGTGAGCATCCTTCAATGGCTCAGCCAACTATCATGTTTGGTTTCTTAGAAACTTACTTGGATCAATTTTCAACACTTTATCCTTTGATCTCTCGGTATTGTAAAATGTCTTGGCTCCAAGAATTCCTTTAATAAAAACTACTGACAGCATCCCTTCCTCTGGGACATCCTCACCCTCCTGTCAGTCCACATCTCTGCTTTGCTGAGTCTCCCTGTGCATCTAGAAACTGCCCAGTCGGGGCATGGGGAACATTCCCAGTCAGTTGTAGCTGTTCTTCATTCAATGCCAGTGCCCCCGCCTCCTGTTATAACTTCTCATTTCCTTTCCTCATTTTTACTTTTCTTGACCATTTCCTTTTCCAGTTATCCATTTTTTGCAACACATCATTTATGTAATGTGTAAAATATGGTAAGCAGAGGCAAGAGGAGTATGATTTTTCTATGCATGTACTGAATAAAATTATGGGATTAATGATCTGTCTTGAAATTTATTTTTATTATTTTGTGTGTCTGAATTGTCTCCATGCATGTAAGTGCATCTGTATTGTGCAATGCTTGCGGAGGTCAGAAGAGGACATTGGATCCCTTGGAATTGGAGTTTTGGATAGTTATTAGCAGTCATGTGGGTGCTGGGATTTGAACCTGAGTCCTCTGCAAAAGCAGCCAGAGCTCTTAATTGCTGAGCCAGTTCTCCAGCCCCAGGATTAAAGATCTTTTGACAGAAGTAGTATGATTGGTTACTGATCATGATATGCAATTATTATGTACATAGTGATTTGTGGACTGTACAAGCTGGGAATGAAGTCAATGCACTATATAATTATTGACATTGAGTATATCATGGTAACCAATATGAATGGAGTTGAGGGTCTGGTATTTTTCAGTTTACTTGTACAAACTGGAAGTCATGCAAAGCAGGGACCCCAGGCACACAATGGGATGGCCATAAAACATAGGCTAAAGGAAACAAGACTCTTTGGGACAAGGCAAAACTGGTTTTATACTTCTGCTGGAGGGCTGGAGAGATTGCTCAGTGGTTAAGAACACTGGTTGGTCTTGCAGAGGACCCAGGTTCAATTCCCTCCACACCCATGGCTGCTAATAACCATCCAAAACTCTAGTTTTAGGGGATCTAGTGTCACTTTCCAGCCTCTGTTGACATTGCACACAGATGGTTCCCCTACGTACAGGTAGGCAAAACTCTTAAATAAATAAATAAATAAATAAATAAATAAATAAATAAACATCTGGTGGGTGGCACAACTTTCTTGATCTGTTTTATTTGTAGCTATGAGACAACAAATCATTCTGATATGACCCAAAGTGACAATCAGTAGCTTATTAACAGATTAATTTTTTTCTGACTAATGAGAGGAAAAGAAGGAAGATTGTTGGAAAATTGTGAAGTCATTTTATCAAAAGATATATGAAGAAATATCCAGCAAGTTAAGATGTTTATTTAAAAACTGATTAAATTAAAAATTTCTTCTACAGCTTATGCTTCCTTTAGGACACAGAGAATTATTTTTCAGAAGTCTATATGTCATTTCTGCTATGCTTTAGATAAGGGTTACCTGTAGATTCATGTGCAAAAGGCTTGGTTCCCAGTGGGGGGCACTGTTGTGAAACAGTGGAAACTTTAAGAGGTAGTGCTGAGGGGTGGTTATAGGTTAAGAAGGACTTGCCCTCAAAGGGTATTGTGGCATGAATTTCTCTCTCAGTCTCTGCTGCCCTTTAACCTGAGGACTGTGGTGGAGCAAGTTGCTCACTTGATGGCAGACTAAAACCTCTGAAACCATGAGTCAAGATAAACCTTTCCTTTTTTAAAGTTTATTTTATTTACATGCACATGTGTCTCTCTGTAGGTGCACAGCTGTGCAGGTGTCCATGGAGGCCACAGGAGGGTATCGGATCCCCAAGAGCTAGATTTATGGGCAGTTATGAGCCATCTGATGTGGGTGCCGTGAACTGATCTCTGGTCCTCTGCAAGAAAAGCAAATACTTTTAACTGTGGGAGCCATCTCTCTAGCCCCAACCCTTTCTTTTTAAAAGTTTATTATCTAAAATATTTTATTAAAGTACTAGAAAACTAACCCAATGCTGAAATAAAACATAGTTTAAAAAATTGGGGTTGGAGAGATGGCCTAGTGGTTAAGAGAACAGACTGCTCTTGCAGAGGACCCAGGTTTGATCCCCAGCACCCACATGTTGGCTGAGAACCATCTTTAACTTCAGTTCCAGGGGAATCTGACACCCTCTTTTGACCTCCACAGCATTGCATGACATGGATGCACAAAGCTACATGCAGACAGTACATTCATACACATTAAATAAATAAATAAATAAAACTAAAAAAAAATCTAATACCTTGAGAGTTAACATAAACTGCAAGGAGAAATTATAATAAATAAAATCAAGATTGTTTAGTGAATGTGAGAACTTTTTAAAAGTAAGTGACTTGTGCTCATTAATTAGTAGAAACAAGCTTTAAAATTATTTTAGAGTATGAAATAATTTGTCAAAATAGCTTTTAGGAAAATAACAAGAATGCTCAAAAATGCTAAGATTGAGGGGGAGAGATCAGGTCTGCATTTTAACAGGTTGTGGGAATCACTTCTGGCAATTATAAAGGGCAATCATTCCATGTAGCATAGAATTTTATCTGTAGAATCACAAAAGCCAGGCAAATGTGTGACTTTATCATAGGAAAGATGGCTGTAGAAAAAAATATACATAGAAACAGTGTTTACAATATGAGAAGTCAGGAATAATTAGATTTTTTCTGCAATGCTTTTTCTTTCCCAATAGTATCACAGTAGTATATGAACAGAATGTGGCTCTCAGACTGAGGTTTGCTAGGGTAACTGGTAGACTAGCTTAGGAATTGGATTGATTTCCCAAAGTGAGCTTAGCAGGCTTGAAGAGAAAGCAGGTGGGAATACTGCCGTCTGCCTGACACACCAAAGCCTGATGATAAATGTGAGGCAGTCCAGTTGGAAGGAGAGGGGTTGCGGAGGTGCCTCAGCAACTGCTATTAGATATGATCATAATTAGCATATTTATTAGGAATTTGACTAAGAAGTAAACATCAAATTAAGGAAACTGCTGAAAAATGAGCTGGGAGAATGAGTTTATAGCAGTAAGGAAGCAAGGAAACAAAAGTGACTGGACACTGAGAAACACTGAAAAATGAAAGAAAAAAGAAAAGATGAATCATTTCCAGGAGGATTTAATCTGAAACTCAATTATGCAGTATTCTGGAATTGCATAATAACCAAGGTACCTGCATAGACAATAAACTTGGGCACTGTAAATTGTCAGCGTTTTGTCATCACCAATAAATTATCCTGCTTGCCTACACCTGTATCTCATCTTTAGCAAGAAATTACTGGAATAGAATGCCTGGATTGAGAGCTCTGTGTCTAGAATATCATATGTAATGTCACACACACACACACACATACACACACACACACACACACACACACACACTGTGCTAATGACGGTAGGCAATAAAAATGTCCATGAATTATGATGTAACACTGGATCCTCTTTTTCTGCTCACAAATGTGCTTGACTGCTGTGGGTTCACCTTGAGTCCAGATGGTGGATAGGACACCAGGAGTTGTCTTAGATAAAGCCCAAAGGCGATTATCCCTAGGAACAGGGGATCTCAAGGCTTAAACAGAAAGGGTCTAAGAACTCGTTCTTTGATTTTTAACTAACCTGTTCTCTGCTGTCTCTCTCCCCAGACGTTTAAATTTCCCAATCACTTTTGATTACATTTAAGCCACAAACATTTTTGCCTTTTTTAATCCTCTGAATAATGAAGAAAGAACACTTCAGTAAAATGTTTTTCAACTGGAGGGATTTCCTGGCCTTTAAGCAACCAAGCAACAGCCAGCTGGCAGTAGTTGCTATTTAAACCAAAGTGCAAAATCCAAAGAATTTTCTAGAACTGCACATTGATACAAGAACATTTCTGTTCATTTGGTATATAAAATGGACAGATACATTTTAGTTAAACAGAAAAGCTAAAATAGCCAATAAAAAATAAATTGGAACCTACAATTTCACTTGAGAAAGCTCTCCCAGATCCACATGGGAAAACTGTACTGTTAGCAAATGAAATAGAAATAGAAAAATAGAAACGAATATTTTCTGGGTCATTATGTGAAAAATGACTCCTTCACATTTCATTTTTGCATTCTTGAGTCATTCAAGTTACATTTATAAGAGCAATTATATGTACTTTGTCCTAATAGCCAAGGTATTTAAATCCACTCAGATCCATCCTGCTTAAATATAAGACTGTTCTATTCTCTTCAGCACCCTGTCAAATCCTTTTAGTTGTTTTTATTATTGCTTCTAAACAAAGGGGACCTCTTTTTTTTTCTTGACTAAAATTTAGCATTTTATTAGTGAAATAGTTTGAAAAGCAAATCTCTAACTCCCTAAGATCCTTTTCTTTACTTGTACTGGAATTACAATATTTACTGATAATTGAAAGAAAAAAGCAAAATAAAACAGGATCCCAAAGTATCAAAACACCAGCAACACCGGCAACAACAATAGGGAAACAGAAGAATTTTTAACGTAGCTCATTCAAATCAAGGGGAAAATTAAACCAGGAACAGAAGCTGAAATTCTTTATTTCTTGTTATTCTTTTAAAAATAGTACTAGAGATGGCTGAGAAACATCTTAAAAACTGTTCAACATCACTAATAATTAGAGAAATGCAAATCAAGACCACTCTAAGATATATCTCACTCACTCGGCTCGGATCAAGAAAACAAATGATATCAAGTGGCTGGAGAGGCTGTGGGGAAAGGGGAACACTCACCATGCTGGGTGGGAATGTAAACTCGTACAAGCCACTGTGGAAAGCAGTGTGGAGAACCCTTGGAAGACTCAAAATGAGCTTGCCATTTGACCCAGTCATACCACTCTGGTATATACCCGAAAGACTCATCTTACTACTGCAGATACATGCACAGTATTTTTATTGCAGCTTTGTTCACAACAAAAAGCTGGGAACCAACCACAATGCCCCTCAACTGACGAGAGTGGATAGAGAAAATGTGGTATATGTACACACAAGTGGAGTTCTTGCAGTGGTAAGAGAAAGATGAATCAGAACTTTGCAGGTAAATGGATGGAGCTAGAAGAATATTATATTAAGTGAAATAACACCAGTCCCAGAAAAAAACAGGACGAAAACGGTATCCCTCTATCTGTGGAGCTAGCGCCAATAACCCAGTTTATAAATATTTCTTGTGAGAGGGATGCATATTAAAAGAACAACAACAGAAAGACTGCATCAGAAAACTGACTGAAATGGTGAAATCTGGAGGGGTGGGAGGGGCGGGAGAAGGGACACGGGTCTATATTGATAATGTATATTTAATGATGTGTGGTTTCAACAAGTGATCCCAATTTTTCCCAGACTCTGTCCTACAGGTTACATTGAATTTTAGGAGTTTGTAAAAGTAAATATCGTGCATATTAAACAACATTGTTTAAAAGTTTGATAAAAATGGTCAATGCACCTGAGTCAATTGGAAATAAATTGTTGTTGTCCCACATTTGTTTTACTTAAAATCTTGTCCTATAACAATAACTTTGGAATTGACACATACAAATACAAATGTTCTCTGTAATTTTCTGCTGTACAGTATCATCTTATAGCATTCTCTTTTACCTGTAGGATGATTAAACTTAAAAAATTAAGTTGCTCCCAAACTATGGCTATAAAACAAAAAAAAACATTAATTTGCTTCCCAAGTAACCACATACAGTCACCAAAACAGCTTCGGTGAATTTGATGAATCTGACCTGATTCTCCCTATAGATTGTAATAAACTGCCTTGTAGACTCATGGGTCAAAAAACAAAAACCTAAATAAAAAGGGGGATACACATATATATGAAACCTTTTTTGTCAAAAACTTGCAATCAAATCTTTAAAACTAACTAAGGAAAAAAGATTTGTATATTCCAACAGGTCAAAATGTACACAACTTAATGGCTGAGAAAGAAAGGATACAAGCTTGCATGTGTAGGATTGTACAGGAAGTGCGCAGAATGGTTGGCCTTCTGAACATTGAAAGGAAGAAAAGCCTCAGATGCTACAGAAATCAAACCCCTCGTGGATCCTACTTGTAACAACTGTTTATAATGTGTCCTAAGGAAACTTACTTCTAGGTGCCACGAAGGTTTTAATAGAGAGACTTTCTTACCTCCTCCTTATACTAGGAACAAGGAGGAATATGATGATGATGAGTTCTTCTCTAACTGTAAATTGGAGCCACACTTCTATAGAGGTAATCTCTTATAAAACTGGTAAAAACTGCCTTCTTTAATTGACTAATAGATATAGGAACTGTGAAAAGGATTATTCTATATCAGAACCAAAATATGATACTAAAGTCTCCTAAGCTATGCACTTAAGCAAAATATATTAATATAGGAGAGCTCTGATATCAGCAATGGTTATTCTACCAAGGAGATTGGCCAGGGGATACCAAGCCCCCCACAAAGGTAAAGGCTTCTTGCCTGTAAACGGGATACCTGCAAGAAGAGAGGTGGTAAGGCCCTGCTGTCGAAGACCTGATGTAAGCATGGGAAAAATGTATTGAGACCACACTTGCAGGAGTACAGTTGGTCTCTGGAATACCAGAGAGTGTTACCAAAGTTCACTAAACCAATAAAGCAAATACAGGTCTCCTTAAGTCAAGCATCAGCACCAGCTACACCTCACCTGCCTGGAAATATTGTGCAGCAGTGGCAGCCATATGTCTGTATATCCCAAATCTAATTGGCTATTAGCTCTCTCCTTGGAGGAATAACCCACGGCTGATGCCACAAGCTTGCATCCTCTAGTGGTTCGGAGATGTTATAAGACACAGTAATACCCTGTCATATTTTACAGAAAAATACATAATTCATGGATTAACATACCATCCAAACATCTGTGTCTATACCAAAGTAACCTACCATAACAATTAGTACTGTTTAAATACCTTTATATCTAATTGCTTGTGCTTCATTAGTAGGATTGAAAGGTAATTCCCTGGACATACTGTCAGCCCATGAAAGGAAACAGCCAGAATTGACCAGAATCCAAAACAACAGCTCCAGAGAAAGTACACTGTTTTGCTTCTCATCCACCTGTGCCCCTTTTCTAAGCCTAGGGAACGATCTGTTAGGGAACAATCTGTGGAAGAGGGGGCATGGTAGAATGTAAGGGATGTGATTGGGGAGAATGGTGAAACTACAGCAATATAGACTGGACACTTATTTGATCAACTTGATTGAACATACAAGCCCTCCCCCCCCAGCTGGATGGTGGGACCTTTGGGCTGTGTGGGTTTGGGCACAACTGCTTGCAAATTGGTTTTACATGAAGGATGCTTGTACTCATAAATTATTACTTATTGTTAAAAAATGAAAAAAATAAAGAAGTAATTAAAAAAATAAAAATAAAAATAGTACTTCTTTGATAATAACAGCCAAGAGTTACTGATGCTGGCTAAAGATCATGGGTATTATGTATAGAAACAGAGTCTCCTTTGTTCCCGGTAACCTCACATGAGAAGAATAGTTTTGCTCTCAATTTACAGAGCGAGAGGCAGAAAAAGGTCAGATTTTGCCTAGAGAGGGAGTTTTTGGGGGTTTTTTTTTTTGTGTGTGTATGTCTTTGGGGGTGTGTGAGTTATGTACGTGTGTGTGTGTGTGTGTGTGTGTGTGTGTGTGTATGCTATGCCTTTGAGCTTATCTTCCTCAATTTCTCCACCTTGTATGTTTTTAAAAATATTTTATTTGTTGTTTTTATTCTATGTGTATTAGTGTATTGCCTGTATGGGTTTAAGTGTATCCATGTTGTGAAATGCCCACAGAGGTCAGAAGGGAGCATTGAATTTCCCTGGTACTGGAATTACACACAATTGTTAGAAACCATGTGGTTGCTAGGAACTGATCCCTGGTCCCCTCAAGAGCAGCCAGTGCTCGTAACTGCTGAACCATATCTCCAGCACCCTCCCCTCCCCTGTATTTTGAGGTAAGGTGTCTCAACTGAACCCAGAGTTTCCGATTTGGCTAGTTTAATTAGCCATTTTTCTCTGGGGATCCTGGAGATCTCACATCTCTGCTTCTCAGGTACTGGGATACAGGCAAGCTGTGACAATTGCCCTTTAATAGGTGCTGGAAATTCAAACTCTAGTTTTCATAGTTCCACAGCAAGTTCTTTACCTACTGAGCTACATATATTCCCAGGCTTGAGAAGGCTTTGAAGTATCTTTTCTTGCAAGTTCAGTCTCACTAGCTGGTTCCCATTGTGTCCCATCTTTGGTAAATCCATGGTCAAGAAGTCTTAAAACATTCTTCACTTGTTTGAAGACTGGAGTGACAATGTAATAAAATTCAGTTTAACAAAGGCTGGAGAGATGGCTTAGCTATTTTTTTAAGCCAGTTTTTTTATTGAAGGTTTGTGCATTTCATATAACATTTCCCAGTCAAATCTAGACCCACTCCCCCTTTCTTGCCCTGCCCTCACCAGAGTTTATTCATTCTGCTATACATGTTTTTCATCTTTTTCTCAGTCTCTTTTAAAATTTCCGATGCAGAAGTTTACTGTTTCAGGCAGAATTTCACCATTTCAATCAGTTCTTTGACTGAGTCTTTTTGTTTGTTCCTCCCAATTTGTATCACTCCAAAATATGCATATATATATATATATATATATGCCACACATATATCAAGATTATGACATCACAGGTTTTAGCATCTTCAGCTTATGATTTCTATTATTATTATTATTATTATTATTATTATTATTGTTTTTTCTTTATTAAGCTGAAAGATTTCATGTTTTCCTTAAGGAATTGTTTGAAGGCTCCTCCTTGGCATGCCAAAACAACCATCAGTCCTGCCCTTGTGCTCCACACTGGGGTCTCCTGTGGTCACCAAATGAGGTTCAGTAAGCACCACGTCCTGTCTTGATCTTCCTGTGCTGGCCTCTGTGATACAGCCTGGGTAGTACAACAATGGCAGTCTATGCTCTGAGGAGGCTGTAACCCCAGTAGTTGCTCAGTCCACAAGCTGGATGTCTCAGCAGTCCCCACTGGCACTGAAGGTTTGGAGGATTCTTGTAGAGATGTGAGTCTTCAGTCCACACTGGAAGGTTGAAAAGCTGTGTCTCATGTCTTTGAAGGATGGCAAAGCAGTGGCAGCCACAGGGTAGCTGCACTTGCCAGTAAGAATTAAAGACAGGCAAAACAACAGTGATTTTTTTTCTGTTTGTCTTTTTACTAAGATCTCAAGTTTTATACCTGAAGTACAATTTCTTAGGCCTTACTGATTATTTATTTCTGGTTATACTTTCCTTTTGGATATTTAAGGGGGACACAGCCCAGAATGACCAAGGTTTTTGTTTTCTCAGGGTCAGTTGAGGATCTGGTCCTTAGGGGTCACTTGGGTTTTGTGGGGGGGAGCCCCTGGCTTCTTTTGGTTTTTCATTTATCAGTTCCATCCACTCAAGGACAAAGTCAGGTCTTGCTAGACCAGGCTTCCCTTTTGAAGCATGAGCAGACTTTCCCCTTTATAGACTAGACACTGGGTGAAGTCCCATTAGTTGGTCTCCAAGAGCTCCCTGCACAGGGGTGACTCACATTTGCAGGACATTTCAAGAGATGCCCCCAAGCATAGTCCCCTGGGACTTAGTTGACCTCTGAGGGCAAGGAACAAAGTTATCCCTTAAGTCTCTCAGCCAAATTGATGTGGGCATTAAGTATGGTCATTAAGCATCCAGAAAGGCTAAGTTACATCAGGCTGATACTTTTAATTGTTTTTTATTAATCTTTTAAAAAATTATTTATTATTTATTTATTTATTTATTTATTTATTTATTTATTTATTTATGTACTATCCTGCATGTAGGTTTGTGCACCCATGTCGTGCAATGCCGCGGAGGTCAGAAGAGGTTGTTGGATTCCCCTGGAACTGGAGTTCTCCTGGAATTGGAGCTCCAGATGGTTCTAAGCCGCCGTGTGGGTGCTGGGGATCAAACCCGGGTCCTCTGCAAGAGCAGTTGGTGCTCTTAACCGCTAGACCATCTCCCCAGCCCTACTTTTAATTATCCTATAATATTTTAGAAAAGGCTTGGACAAAAGCTCAAGCAGCCTTGTATAAGAAATACTAAGAAGCACTCCCATAAAATAAGTACTGTGGTTAGGTATGCTGTCATGACAAACTAGCTTTTTTCTCATTCTTTTGATTTTATATTACTCTAAAATATACATACATACCCTCTACCCATATACCAAAACTTCAAAGTCTGAAGATAAATGGTAGGTTAATTCTAGAAGCTGTTAAGGGATTCACAATATAAGAACACAGTTGTTTTCAGAAAACAAGGAATATAACATTAACTTTGCCCAGTTTGCCTTGCCTTACAAATAAGTACTTGGTGCTAGAATCCACAGATGAGAGATACAATTCGTCATTTGTTTTTCTGGGACTGTGTTACTTTGCTTAACATAGTATCTTCTAGTTCCATCCAATTACCTGCAAAGTTCATGATATCATATTTCTTTACCACTGCACAGAACTCCACTGTGTAGGTGTATCACATTTTCTCTATACACTCTTCAGTTGAGGGTCACTTGGGTTGGTTCCAGCTCTTCACTATTGTGAAGAGAGCTGCAATAAACATGGCTCTGTATGTATCTGCAGTAGGATGAGTCTTGTGGTTATAAACCCAGGAATGGTAGGACTGGGTCAGGTGGTAAGCTCATTTTGAATCTTAAGGGTTCTCCACACTGCTTTCCATAGTGGTTGTATGAGTTTACATTCCCACCAGCAGTGGATGAGTGCACAACCTCTTCAGTATTTGGTATCATTTGTTTTTTTGATCCTAGCCAGTCTTATCAGAGTGAGATGATATCTTAAAGTGGTTTTAATTTGCATTTCCTTAATTATTAGCAATGTTGAACACTTTTAAAGATGTTTCTCAGCCATCTATATTTCCTCATTTGTGAAATCTCTGTTCAGCTCTTTACTCCATCCTTTGAGTGAGTCAATTGTTTCATTTCTTCTTTGTTTTTGTGTAGTTTATATGTTCTGGAAATTAATGCTCTGTCAGATGTATCAGCAGTAAAGGTTTCCTCCCACTTTGTGGATTTTCTCTTCACTTCCCTGATTGTATCTTTCACTGTACAGAATCTTTTGAGTTTAATGAGGTCCCGCTTGTCTATTGTCAACCTTATTTCTTGCACAGCTGCTGTCTGATTTAGAAAGTCTTTTCCTACACCTGTGTCTTGTATGTTGCTGCCAACTTTTTCTTCTATTACCTTCAGAATTTCAGGTTTTATGTTGATGTCTTTGATCCATTTGGAGTTGATTTTTGTATAGGGCAAGAGATAGGGGTTTAATTTTACTCTTCTATAAGTTGTGATTCAGTTTTGCCAACACCATTTGCTAAAGATGCTGTCTTTCCTCCATTGGGTCTTCTTGGCCCCCTTGTCATATATGAGGTAGTTGAAATTGTATGTACTCAAGGTTGGATCTTCAGTTTTGTTCCATTGGTCTACAGGACTGTTTTTGTTCCAGTACCAGGCCATTTTTATGACTATAGCCCTGTAGTATAGTTTGAAGTCTGGTATAGAGATTCCTCCTGTATTGCTCTTCTTGCTCAGGGCTGCTTTGGCTATTCAGGGTCTTTTGTTTTTCCATATGAAATTAAGGATATTTTTCCAAGCCTGTGAAGAAACTCTTGGGGATTTTAATTGGGATTGCATTGAATCTGTATATTAATTTGTGTAGAATGGACATTTTTACTATATTAATTTTTCAAATCCATGAGGATGGGAGGTCTTTCCATCTTCTGATGTCTTCTTCATTTTTCTACTTCAGGGGTTTAAAACTTTTGTTGTAGAGATCTTTGGTGTCTTTGGTTAGGTTTGTTCCTAAGTATTTTATTGTTTTTGAGACTATTGTGAGTGGGAAGATTTCCTTGTATTCCTTTTTCAGTTGTTTGTTGTTGGTGTCGAAAAAGGCTAGTGATTTTTCTAGGTTAATTTTGTATCCTGCCACTTTACTGAAACTCTTAATAGTTTCTAGGAGTTTTCTGGTGGAGTTTTTAGCATCTCTTAGGTAAAGTATCATATCATCTGCAACAAGGTTTAGCTTGACTTCCTCTCTTCCAATTAGTACTCCTTTAATTTCCTTTTCTTGCTGTATTGCCCTAGCAAGTGTTTCAAGCAGTATATTGAAGGGGAGTGGTGACAGGTGGCAGCCTTGCCCAGTTCCTACCTTTCAGAGGAATGCTTGTGACTTTTCTCATTTACGATGATGTTGGATATGTGTTTCTTATATATGGCTTTGATTACATTGAGGAATTATTCCTCCAGTCCAATTCCCTCTAGGACTTTAAGCATCATGAGCAAATTGGATTCCTACCAGAGATGCAGGGACAGTTCAACATACGAAAATCAGTGAATATCATAAAACACATAAATGGACTGAAAGACAAAAAGCACATGATCATCTCAATTGATGCAGAAAAAGCCTACTATTCAGGGACTGTGTTCTTAGATACCATTAAGCCATTTTTCCTTAGTCATTCTGGGAATTATTGGTTTGCTTGCTTTGTGCATTTCCCCTTGATTGGTAACTTTAATTGTGATGATAAACTCTGATTGACTGTTGTGCTTATAACTTACCCTGTAGCTTGCACCTTGGGGCCATGCTTCTCCTGAGTTGAGTGTTGGCCCGGTGTTGTAATTAAATTAAACCCTCTTATAAAAAAAAAAGAAGAAAAAGCCTTTGACAAAATCTTTCTTTCATGCTTAAAGTCCTAGAACGAATTGGACTGGAGGGATCATTCATCATTGTATTGCCAACATCATCCTAAATGGAGAAAAGTCAGAAACATTCCCCTTAAAGGTAGGAACTCGGCAAGGCTCTTGCAGTCTGTCTTTGCCCTCTTCTGCAATTATCCCTGATCCTTGTGTGGCAGACGTTTGACATAGGTTTCCTGTTTAAGGATAATAACTCTGTAGCCTCTTGTTCTCTGCATTTTGGTCAGTTGTGGGCTTCTGTGTTAATCACCATCTGCTGCATAGGGAAACTTCTATGGCAAGAGTTGTGAGATGCACTAATATATGGGTATAACAATGTCATTAATAGTCAGTTTAAAGTGATAACTATTTAGTAGAAAATGGATATTAGGTTCTTGTTTATGTACTGTGACCTTGTCCAGCCTCAGGTTCCTAAGTCTTAGATCAATGTTAGGTATGGGCTCCACCATAGGAAGTGGGCCTTAAGTCCAACTAAAGAGTAATTGGTTATGCCAATAAGATTTGTGCCACTATTGCACCACAGCACTCTTGCACTGGGCATATCTTGCCAGGCCAGTTGTTACTGTAAATGGTTTCTGTTTGGCATGGATACAGTTGAGGTTCAGTGATACAAGTACAGTCTAGAAATTCAGCATAGGACCATTCACTGCCTTGTGATGCACAGACTTCATTTTGGGGGGAGGGGTTAAAATAACATTTATTTATTTACTTTGTGTATGAGTGGTTTGCCTGTATATTTGTTTTTTTTATTTTTTAAATGTGTATGAATGTACTGTCTGCATGTAGATTTGTGCACCCATGGCGTGCAATGCCGCCGAGGTCAGAAGAGGGTGTCAGATTCCCCTGGAACTGGAGCTAAAGATGGGCCTCAGCCACCATGTGGGTGCTGGGAATCGAACCCGGGTCCTCTGCAAGAGCAGTCGGTGCTCTTAACCACTAGGCCATCTCTCCAGCCCCTGCCTGTATATTTGTAAGTGCATCCATGTGTGCAATGCTCAGAGGGACCAGAAAAAGTTGTCAAATTCTCTAGAACTGGAGTTTTCTATGGTTGTGGTTGTTATCCACCATGTGGGGGACTGAGAACCAAACCCTAGGTCCTCTGAAAGGGCAACCAGTGCTCTTAATCACTAAACTATCTCTTCAACCTCCCTCCATTCAGTTTTCTTTCTTTCTTTCTTTCTTTCTTTCTTTCTTTCTTTCTTTCTTTCTTTCTTTCTTTCTTTCTTTCTTTCTGACAAGGTCACACTATTTTAAAAGGAGGTGGCCTAGAACTCTCTAGGTAGATCAAGGTGGCCTCCATCTCCATCTATGTATATCCATCTGCCTCTGACTCCCAAGTGTTGGGATTAAAGGACTGTCCCACCATTTCAGGCTTCCTTTGTTTAGGGGAGTGTGTGTATATGCGTATGTGTGTGTGTATGTGTGTGTGTGTGTGTGCTCATGGACGTGTATATTCTTTTATTGATCTCTTTTGATCTTCTTGTTGAACTTTTATCTTCCCTAGCATTGGATGCTTGTTCCTCTTGTGCTTCTTCCCACTGGAGCTAGGCAAATGGATAGAGATCTATGTAGTGTGAAGATTTATATGCAATAGTTTGATAGGAATATTTCTTGTGTTCTTTCTGGTGAAAAATTGTCAACTGATTATGAATTATGATATTAATTATATCTGGGAAAGTCCATTTTCCCATGTAAACTGAAGTTTTCTGAAGAAGCCACCTCAGTATTTAACAGCCTGCAGCTTGCTTTATGAGGTTTGCTGAAGAGGCCACCTCTGTATTTAAGAGCCTGTAGGCTGCTTTACCTTGGTGACTAGACTATATTGATTCTGGAGAGATAGACTATGGCAAAGAACCAAAATTAACTTGGGCTCTCTGTCTCTGTCTCTATATATGTGTCTCTTTGAAATACTAAAGAACTGTAATGAATAAAAGCCCAAAGTTTCTAGTAGTTTATCAGAAATTGAAGGAATAATCAGCCCAATCAGTCTTCATGAGAAAACTAAAGAGAAAAGACAGGAGAGAAGAAGTAAGGGTTGAAAACCATTCTCTTTCATAGATGAAATGCTGCTTCAATAATTTATTATCATGTAATGATTTGCAGGGTAAAGAGAAATTATTTATAACTTTAGATTGTTTGTATGGAGGCAGCAAGGGACATGTGTACACCTGTGTAGAAGTCAGAGAATAACATGTAATGTCTTCTGAAAATCACTTCTCTACTGTGTTCCTTGAGACAGTGAATCTTACAGAACCTGGAATTCACCAAATAGACCAGGCTGGCTCATGAAAAAGCTTTAGCTATTCCCTGTCTCTGCCTTCCCACTGCTGGGATTACATGTGTGCAATACCATGCCCAGCATTTTACATGTGTGCTGGGATCTGAAATTAGGTCCTAACATTTGTGTGCTTAGCAACCTCTTACCTACAAATCCCTCTTCCAAAACCTCTCACTTTTAAAGAAGTATTTTATTTATTATCATTTTTATTTTGTTTATGAGCATATGCCTGCATGTATCCAAGTGCACCCACATCATGCAATGCCCAGGGGGGTGGCAAGAGGGTGTCAGATCCCCTGGAACTGGAGTCATGGACATTTGTGACCATTTGGGTGCTGGGTATTGAACCCAGGTCCTCTGCAAGATCAACCAGTGCTCTTAACCACTGAGCCATCTCTCTACCCCCCTCTTTAGCTTCACTTGATAGCCACTATATCAACCTTGATATCTGATCCAATATTCCTGACTACTAGGTAAAACTCTGGAATGTATTGTTGAACCTAAACCATGTTTAATAATTTTTAGATTTAGTTTTATTATTCTTAGTTATGTATACTTGTGTGTGCCTGTGTGTATGTGCACATGAGCACAGGTGCCTGTGGAGACTAGAGTGAAGGGATCTTCTCAGAACTGGAGTTTCAGACTGTGCCTGTGGAGACTATAGTCAAGGGATCTCAGAACTGGAGTTTCAGACTTTGTGAGACATCCAATATAGGAACTGGATACTAAACTTGGATTCTCTGCAACTGCAGTATGTGCTCTTAACCTCTAAGCCATTTCTCTAGCCCCCAGTATCAGAATTTTATAGAAGAGATTTCCCTGACTTGATAAAGACAACATCAGTATCCTGTAGAAGTAATGAGCCTGGCTTGCTGCATCTACTTGGTTGATGACTCTACCTATGTAGTTTGTACATAATTTATTTTGTTCCCTGACCATGAAAATTCATGAAACTTCATGGTGGTGCTATTTTACATTGACACCCACATAAAATAACATAATCATGGGTGTGGCGCCCCTTCAGATTTCCTGACCCACTAACAACACTTAAGGGGAAGGAATTATGCAAAGTGTGAACAACATGAGAGGGAACCTCAGGGGAATATTAAGCTTCTGCTGACTGCAAAAGCTTCTGCAGTATTTTTGTTTCTTCATCATGTGTTTCTCCATTATATGTGCTTTGACAACATCAAGCCTTGTAATCCTAGATAACAGTGATGATTTGAAATATTCCTGTCTTTTTTTGGTTCCTGAATAGGAATACAGGTTATTGCAGTTATTATTTTCCATATGACTGATTCAAGGATATCTCCATTATTTATTTATGCAAAAGTCCTAGAACCCCAAAGTTGTCATCTGTTGTCTCATGTATGACTCAGCTAAGTTGTTTTATTCTGACTCACCAGCTGGAACATAATGCTTATTAATATTAGTTGATTACAGCTGGGTGTGGTGGCACACGCCTTTAATCCTAGCACTTGGGAGGCAGAGGCAAGCGGATCTTTGTGAGTTCAGGGCCATCCTGGTCTACAGAGTGAGTTCCAGGACAGCTGGTACTACAGGGAGACCCTGTCTCAAAAAGAAAAAAAAAAATATTTGATTACAATGTAGTTACACATTTTATTTACCCAAGTCCCAGGACTTTGGTTCATTTCAGGCTGAGGAACAGATACTTACTCCTGGGAGAACCAACCCCTCCTAAGAACAGGCAGACTGACATCAGGGTAAAACTGTCTTTTTGTAATATATTTTTCTTGAATTTTTGAGGATTTCATACATCTTAATCGTGCTGCACTGCTCATAGCTTGCCCACAGGATGTCATGCATTTGTCATGTTTTAAGCCCTATTGAGTCAAGTTTGTGTACCCAGATGTCCTAGGTGTGAATTCATACCCTGGATGAATTCGGCCTGTCTAGCATCACTCCCTTTAAGAAGATCAACTCTCCCTCACCCGACAGGGATCAGGTGCCAGTAGTTCCCACCAAAATTGTGGCCTCCTGTCCATTTTCCCAGTTCTATGCTGGTTTTTGTCTGATTGAGTTTTTATGGGTCTTGTGAACTCTCCGGCCATGTATATTTGGCTAATTTTACATTGCCACACATGAGTTTCCCCCCAATGAGCAGGCCTTAAGTCCAATTAGATAGCTGTTGATTTCCCCCCAGATGAAAGTCCCACTACTTCATCAACATAGCTTGTTGTGACAGTCATCGTGGTTAGTAAGGTTAAAGCTAGATTGATTTTTCCCCCTTAGCAGCTTGCGTAATGTCATCCAAAAATACAAGAGCTAGAGAAAACCCTAAGTCTTTCACATGCCTAGACAAATGTAATTTCTTACTATATGGATCCTTATATCTACAGACAATTGTAATAGGCACAACTCATCAGAAATCTTCTTTTGCCACTGACGGAGACTATTAAATAGTTCCACAACTGATCATACCCAGAGATTATATGTCTGAGAGATACCCAGCCCAAAGTGACATATCTACAATGGAACCTCTACACCTAAGGGTCATGGAACACACTAGAACAAGGAGTAAAGAGAATAGTAATGCATTTCAACTTCCATCAATAAAACACTCTAACTGTCCTCAAACTCTTCTCCCTTCACCCAGTTTCCTACACAACCTTCTCTGTGGCCTTATAGTAAGGTCACTCTTTCTCTAAAAAAAAAGAAACACAGGGCTGGAAAGATGGCCTAGCGGTTAAGAGAGTCGACCGCTCTTGCAGAGGACCCGGGTTCGATCCCCAGCGCCCACATGGCGGCCGAGAACCGTCTGAAACTCCAGTTCCAGGAGAACTCCAGTTCCAGGGGAATCCGAGACCCTTTTCTGACCTCCGCGGCATTGCACGACACGGGTGCACAGACTTGCATGGAGACAGTACATTCATACACATACAGAAATAAATAAAATTAAAAAAAAAACTTAAAAAAAAAGAAACACAAAATAACAAATCTAGTGACTTAGAGAAACCCACATTCACACTCTCAGATGTGTCTTGCATTCTTCATAAGTCTTTCCTACCCTCAACTCTCTTGCTTAAAATCTATATTAAGAATCTTGTAATTAAAATCTCAACTCTGCTTCGAACCCATAAAAAAGAAGAGAAAATTCTCATTGTCTAATGAGATGCACCAGGCCTTGCTGTTACAGCACCCTCTCTACTCTAATTGCATTCCCATCTCCCTGCAATAATCCCTACTAGTAAAGGCTTTCTTTACCTAAGTCCAAATTTGCTCTTTATTTGACATATCTCTGCCCTTTAAGGCAGCATTCTATTCAGCTAATGTGAATAATTTCTTAAATCATTGCTCTGAGAGCAGGACAATTATTCCAGGATCCCTGACTGCTGTGCACTGAGATGGTAACTGTAGTGAGTCATGCAGGCATCTCTGCACAGCCCCATTCCTTTCCTTGGAATGGCTAATTAAAATGATCCCTCTTAGACCCCAGTGAATTCAATCTGGCTAGATGAAATTAACACTGGACTAAAATTAGGTTAAATTAAATTTGATTTTCTTCTTTCTTTTCTTTTCTATTTTTTTTTTTTTTTTGTTTGTTGGTTTGGTGGTTGTTTTATTTCTTTGGTGCTAAGGGTTTGAATGCAGGGCCTTGTACACTCTCCCCTAAAAACAAATTGGAATTTTAGGGACAAGAACTGGAAGAAAAGGTCATGTGCTGGATAGCTTTTGTGTCAACTTGACACACCTGGGTTGAGGGAGCCTCAGCTGCGGAATTGGCTCCATTGGACTGGACTGTGGCCACGTCTGTGGAGTATTGTCTTGATTGTTGGGCAATGTGGGAGGGCCCAGCCCACTATGGGTGGTGCCACCTCTGGGCAGGTTGTTGTATACCGTATAAGAAGGCAGGCTGGGCATGGGACAGAGGAACAAGCCAGTAAGCAGCATTCCTCCATGGCCTGTGCTTCAGCTCCTGCCTCTAGGTTCCTGCCTTGGGCTCCCTGAGTGATGAACTGTGACCCAGGAGATGTGAGCTGAATAAACCCTTTCCTCCCCAAGTTGATGTTGGTCAGAGTGTTTTGTCACAGCAATTAAGGAGAAACTAGAACAAGTCATAACACTTAAATTTAGTGAATCTTCAGAGATGTTGGCAGCAAGTAAAATTATTATTTATTTTTTAAAGATTTAAAAAAATTGTGTGTATGTGTTTGTGTGTGGGGGGGTTAGGGGTGTATGTGCACTTGGCCATGGAGGGCAGAAGAGGCCTTCAGATCCCTTGGAGCTGGAGATACAGGTGGTTGTGAGCAGCCAGACATGGGTGCTGGGAACTAAATTCCAGTCTTGTGTAAGAAAAGCAAGTGCTTCCAACTGCTGAGCCATCTCAGTCCCCATAAAATTATGTTTATTTAGATACCATGTCAGAGTGAACAATGTTTAATCATTTGCTTTGATTGTGTCCTGGGAATTTGGTGCATAAAGCAAAACTCGACAAATGCATGATTTTAAGTGAAACCTTTATAGGCTTTATTGGGAAATACTAACTCAATCTGGCTTCATTGTGGATATTTTTATATTTCTAATGAATGTGGATTTGAAATTATAGCTGTGATATTTTGTAGGATTTTTATAAACCTAATCACTTTCTTTCCTCTACTGTAAAGGTCCTTGGTGTGGTTATTATGTTATTTAATGATCAACTCTAAAGTAAAACATAAATAGAAGATGACAATATTAAAATTACCTGGGGCTAATTTGCTCTTTGATGTTGGGTAGGTTGAAATTTTCAAAATTTGAATTAATATATTTCTTTAGATTATAGACACAATTTAGATTTTACCTTTCAAAGTCTATGTATTCTGGGCATAATTTAGGGACTCCATTCTTTTTTTTTTAATTTTATTTATTTCTGTATGTGTATGAATGTACTGTCTGCATGCAGGTTTGTGCACCCGTGTCTTGCAATGCCACGAAGGTCAGAAGAGGGTGTCGGATTCCCCTGGAACTGGAGTTCTCCTGGAATTGGAACCTCAGACGGTTCTTGGCCTCCATGTGGGTGCTGGGGATCAAACCCGGGTCCTCTGTAAGAGCAGTCGGCGCTCTTAACCACTAGACCAACTCTCCAGCCCCATGGGACTCCATTCTTACTAAGGAATATTTAATTGCCAAGTTTAAAGATTTAAAAAGGTAAATGGGATTAAGGGCTGATTACTATTTATGGAGTCAAACAACTTTTTATGTCTTCTTTGTTTGATTGTTCTTCTTTGGATTAAACACTCAATTTTATATTTGAATAATCTGAATTAGTATGTCTTATTAGTATGGTGGAAAAGAAAAGTCATGTGAGATCTCCCAAGAGCAGCTGAGGCAAGCACAGGTAGGTAGGCAGCAGCTGGGTGCTTCAGCAAGGCTGATTGTTGATTGACTTAATATAGTTAATCCATTAATCCAGCTGTCTTTGGCTTAATTGGCTTTTGTGGCTGTGGGGGCGGAATTATCCTCCCAGCTGGTATAAAAGGTAGGGTTGTGTGAGTCTTGAGATCTGAGATCTCCCGAGATCAGCAGAAGCACAGGTACCAGGGCTCAGGCAAAAGATCACCCCCCTCCCACAACGCCCCCTTCCCGCCAACTGGGATTATGAAGGCATCTGAAGGAAGCAAGCAAAGCAAGCCTTCAACACAGTGAAGAGGTATTTAGGACTTACATTGGAATACAGGCAAGGAGAAGCCCATATGCCAGGAACACAAAGAAGAGACAACATGGGAAAGCGGCAGGATAATCCTGCACCAAGCTCTACCAACCCTATGGAAGATTCCTACAGTGGGATCCCCCTGGGGATGGCCCAGGACAAAGATATCAGAAACATGATTGAGAACATATTTAAAGAGCTACAAGATTATAAAGAGCAAATCAAAGAACTAAGAAAAGAGAATGAAGAACTCAAGAAGGACCTAGAGAAAGAGAATGACAAACTCCGGAAGGAACTGGAAACACTGAAAAGATCCCATGCTGAAAAAGATAAGGAAACCAACCAGCGAAGCAAAGAGTTATAGGAAGAGATTGAGAAGCTCCAAAAAGTAGAAATACTAAAGAAATCAGAAGAGGAAATGAAAAAGGAAATCAAACACTCATCCAATCAAGAGGAAAGGAATGGAAAAAGCCTCAGAAGCAGAATGGAGGAAGCAGAACAAAGAATATCAGACCTGGAAGATA
>VZQC01008536.1:927984-1258409 GCA_009823505.1 Rhizomys pruinosus | reverse complement strand
GAGCTGAACAGAAGGACTTTACAAGTGAGAATTCGAGATGTCTGAGAAAACATCTTAAGAACGTTTTCAACATCACTAATCATTGAAGGAAATGCAAATTCAAAACCACTTTTAAGATATCAATCTACTCCAATAAGACTGGTCTAGGATCAAGAAAACAAATGCTACCAAAGTGCTGGAGAGGTTGTGGGGAAAGGGAACATCATCCACTTGCTGGTGGAATGTAAACTCATACAGCCACTATGGAAAGCAGTGTGGCGAGAATCCTTGAAGATGGAATGAACTTGCAAACCCGACCACGCCATACCACTTTACGCATAGTACTCTTCAAAAGACTCACCCACACCGAAATACATGCACGGCCATGTTTATTTCAGCTCTCTTCACAATAGCAAGGAGCTGGAACCAACCCAAATGCCCCTCAACTGATGAGTGGATAGAGAAAATGTGGTACATCTACACAATGGAGTTCTATGCAGCAGTAAAGAAAGACGACATCATGAGCTTTGCAGGAAAATGGCTGGAGCTAGAGGACATCATGCTGAGTGAAGTAACACAGTCCCAGAAAAACAAACGACAAATGGTATCCCTCATCTGTGGATGCTAGTGCCAATTACCTAGTTGTACCTGTTTCTTGTGCACGGCCCCTTGAGCTTTTGTCCAAAGCAGTTGGGAGTGAGGCATATTGGAAACAACAACAACAACAACAACAACAACAAACAACAGAAAGGACTGCTTTGAAGAACTGACTGAAACATTGAACTTCTGCTAAAAGCAGTCAACTTCCACATGGAGATTACTGAGAAAGACTGAGAAAGAGATGAAAAGCATGTTTGGCAGAATGCATGAGCTCTGGTGGGGTGGGGAAATGGGGGGACACTGGTCTAGATTTGATTAAAAATATAAAAAATGAAAAAGGAATTAATGTGAAGGCATGCTTAGAAAATTCTTAAGCAAAATGAAGTTTATTCATAAAGTCAAAAAAAAAAAAAAAGAGAAAAGAATTCAACTTAATGCCTGATGTAAGTTGACTCAACATACTCCTCCAGTTGCTTAGCAAAACAATAAATGGTTGAGTTAATGTGCATTGCATCACAGGTTAACATAGGCTTACTGGCTGATGAAGGAATTTTAATAAAAAGTCTTACTCAATCATGATTAAATGAATCAGTGTCAAATCATGTTATTATAATTTTCATTAATTTTATTCCTAGCTTACAGACTATGTTTGAAGACATTAAATAATTTTAATAACATAAGCTGACATCATTAAGTTAAATTATTTGGAATTTGGATATGTATATATTTGAACATTCTACCACTCTCTGAATTTTGCTAAATCTGAAGTCAGATGAATGTTTTGAATTACAACATTGAAATATAGCCTAGTAGGGTTTATGACACTCTAGGATGACAAAAAAATAGAATTTTTCATAAAATAAAATACTTTAGGCAAAAATTCATAAGAAAAAATGAAAGGAATCATCCATTTCTAAATATTTTAATTAGAGTCAGAAAATCAGTATTGTTCTTTAATCCAAATCTATGGCTAAGCTAACCATACATAGCATGGTGTTGTTACAATGTCTACACCGTGACTCCCAGAATCGGATGTAACTAGATTTCTCACCACTTCCTGCAGGCACATTTCATGCAGCCAGCAATCCTTTCTTAACCCATAAATGGTCAAGAGCCCATTCTTCCTGATGTCCTGATGTCTCCTTCTCTCCAAATCTGATGTCCTTCTCTTCTGTAATCCATTCGAACATTATTTTGAAGTTTTCCCATTTATATTGCAAACATTCTGCTTTTATTAATAGCATTCTTCACGGGCATTTCATGTACATGGTGCACTTCCATGGAAGCAAAACACTCATACATATAAAATAACAGATAAATAATGATTTATTAAAAACATACACTTTGTTGAAGTATGATTGGAATAGAAAAATATGCACCTACTACATATAACTTGAGCCTGGAGAGTGCCCCTGTCCTTTATCTATTGTCTTTCATTTTCCTTAGTCAGTTAATAATCAATCATTATCCATCCTGTTATACGGGCTTCAGTCTGTCTGCCTAAAGGAAGTTTATTTTAGTTTTTCTTTCAAGGTCAGGTTTCCTAAGTTTGTATGTAACTATGTATTCAATAGTGCCTCAAAAACTCTGGCTATTTGTCAATTACTCCTGACTTAAAGTCTCTAGAGATAGCATGGCTATCAAGCCTTAGAAAGAAAACATTGCTCTGCTCCTCACAGGTAGATCTTGTAGGATGTCCGTACAGGAAGACATCTGTGTAATAGAAGTTGGTCTGATACTCATAGGTAGGCCATGCTATTCTCTTGTCAGACATAAATCATCTCAAGGTATATCATCAGTCTGTGAGAACGTCACTCTGGACCTAACTACACAGAATATCCTATTTCCTAACAGTAAAGATTTACCCAGAAGGTCAATACAGGGCTTACAGGTCTCACTTCCTGGGAGTCATACCTAGGACACAAAAAAATTCTCTATATCTCTCTCTTCTCTCTTCTCTCTCTCTCTCTTCTCTCTCTCTCTCTCTACTCTCTCTCTCTCTCTCCTTTTGCTCCTAAGCTAGGACAGTAGGACACCAGGTTTTTTAAAATCATGTAATGAAAAACACAAACAACCAAACAAAAATATCTTCCTAATAAGAAAACTGAATGAAGCCAGTAGTTAGAAAGGAACAGTTAGAAATGCCCACAGGGCTGAATTCTCCTGGATTCCTGGTTTCAGGTGTGGATGTGGCTTTACATGTCTGTCCTTTCTGGGGTTCAGCTGTTCAGCTGTCCCTTGGAATCTCAGAATTCACTAGTTTCTTACTTGTTATCTGAAACTGGGTTTTTGTCTTGTAGAAACCAAACCTTGCAAACTGATACTTATTCCTATTCTTTTGCGGGTCTTAACCCAGTCTTTCTCAGCCACATCACAAAAACAAAGAGCTAGAAAAAAGATCTTTCTGATCTTGACCATCAGCCATACGTTAGTAAATATCTTTGTGGGTTTATTATTGTTGGCAGTGTTGTAGATTGAACCCTGGTCCTTAGAGCATGTTGGATAAGCACTCTACTGTAAGAAGCATACCCAGGCCCTATAAATCTAAGTTCTTGTGTCTCTAAGATCTATACTATCCTTTCCTTCATCTTCCAAATAGCCTTAACTCTGAAAGAGATTCTAAATGAAAATTTCTTTTTGATGTGAAAACACCACCCTCAGAGGACTAGTGGAGGATGAACGCAGTGGGACAGCGAGTATCATAAGCTTTGTACTGCACTTTATTCCTCATTTTTGAAAAGGAAAAGAAGACACCAAATATGAGTTAAATAAATTATGTTCACATTTGAGTTACTAGCTTTTTTCTAATGAAAACACATTTACATTTAGTATTTAAGGTCACAGCTTTGTAATTTGCAGAGGTGATAACCTGGAGTCTTAGCACTTAAAAATGACCCCCCCACCACACCCCCCCCTGAGCGTTAGTAACCTATTTCATTTTGTTACCAGAATTGTTTCCCACTGGGAACAAGAAGATTCTTGATTTTAGTTCAATAAGTGATTTGAACCCCAGGGGGATAAGCTCACATCTTCATATTTATTGTTTTTTAATATTTTATTTTATTATTTTTTTTTTTCTTTACTCTTTTAATTTATTTTTTAAAAAAAAAAAAGTAAAAATAAAAGCATCCTTCATGTAAAACCAATTTGCAAAGCAGCTATGCCGAAACCCACCACAGCCCAAGGCTCCCACCATCAGCTGGAGGCTTATATGTTACAAACATCAATTGATCAAATAAGTTGTCCAGTCTAGTTTCGATTCACATTCCCCCAATTGCAGCCCTTACAATCTACATGCCCCCTCTTCTCCCAGATTGTTCCCTAGTTTAGAAAAGGGGCACAGGTGGCTGAGAAGCAAAATCAGTCCTACTTTCTCTGTGAGATTGTCGTTTTTGTACTCTGAATCAGTTCGGCTGTTCGTTCAGCGTTGACAGTTGATCCAGGAATACCATTTCATTCCTACTAATGAAGCACAAGCAATTAGATATATAGTTTGTTTTATTGTCTTCCATTGCTGTGACAACACTCTGAACTGACACCAATTGGGGGGGAAAGGGTTTATTCAGCTTAATCTCCTGGGTCACGTTCATCACCTTAGGGAGCCCAAGGCAGAAATTCAGGGCAGGAACCTGGAGGCAGGAGCTGAAACACGGGCCTGGAGGAAACTGTTCCTGGCTTGCTCCCCTGGGCCCATGTCAGCCTGACTCTCTATACAGTTACACAACAACCTTCCCAGGGTGGGCACCACTTGCTAGTTGGCTGGGCCCTCCCACATTGCCTCAAAACATCAAGACAATATTACAGACAGTGGCAACCGGGCCAGTCCAATGGAGCCAATTTCCCCAATTTTTGAGGCTCCCTCCAACCCAGGTTGTCAAGTTGAACCTAAAGCATATCCAGTTACTAGGATTTAACAGTACTAATTATTATTGGTAGGTTAATTTTGGTAAGACAAGATGTTTGGATGGTATCTACTGAATTCTATTCAGAATATATTTTTTTTTGGGGAAAAAATATACAGGGTCTTATGTGGTTATACAATCTCCTAACCACTAGACGGTGTAAGCTTGTGGTTATCTAGTGTTAATTATTCTCCAAGGAGAGAGCTCTAGCCAATAGTATTTGGGCTATACGACATATGGCTTGCCACTGCTGCATAGTATTCCAGGCAGGTGAGGTGTAGCTGAGTGCTGACGGAGGAGTCTTGCTTGACTCAGGAGACCTATATTTGCTTTCGTTGCTTAGTGGCCTTTGTAAACCACTCTCTTGGTATTCCAGAGACCAAACTCGTACACCTTGCAAGTGCAGTCTCATTACCTTTTCCCATGCTTACATAATCTTCAACAGCAGGGCCTTCCCACCTCTCTTCTTGCAGGTATCCCAGTAGTTTACAGGCAAGAAGCCACTTCTTTTTGGGGGGGGGTGCTTGGATCCCCTGTCAAACATCTCCTTGGTAGAATAATCCATTGCTGATATCAGAGGCACCCTGTATTATAATATATTTTGCTTAAATGCACCACTTAAAAAGCTTTTATTATATTTGCTCTGATTAGAGTATAATCCTTTTCCCAGTTCCCATGTCTATTAGTCAATTATAGAAAGCAGTTATACTGTTTTATAAGAGATTACTCTATAACAGTCAGTCTCTAATTTACAGTTAGGGAATTGACTTCATTGCCATTATGTTTTTCTTTGTTGTAGTAGAAAAGGAGGTAAGAAAGTTCTTCATATTTTAAAAAACTTTGCTGGAACTCTAGAAGTAGGGTTCATTAGGAACTGATTATAAAACATGTTGTTACAAAACAGGCTCAACAGGGATTTGATGCCTGTCAGGCAGAGGCTTTTCTCCTTTTAATTGTTTTTAGATGGGTTGCTTCCTTGCTGGTATTTCTGGTACCATCCTGGCACAATGGCCAAAGCTGTATCTTTTCCTTTCCAGTTCATTAAGTTGGTGAATTTTTGACCTTGTGGGAAAAATATAATCTTTTTCCCATAGTTAGTTTTTAAGATTAATTAAAACATATTTAATTCTATGCTACTCTTTCTGATGAAAAATGATCTTGATATAGTGAATTAGCTATTGGGAAGTATAGTGGTTTCTACCGGAGGGAAAGAGGTGGACCAAAGCAAAGAATTATCGATTTGTTGAAGTTTAAATGGCAACGTGGTCAACAAGATACGAGAATGAAATTATTAGGTAGATTATATTTCATATTAGAACCACAGAATATGTTCCCGAGGCAGGAGCCTCTGATATGCTCTTATATCACATTTTATTTCTTTTCTATTGCTGTGACCAAATACTAGAGAGGAAGCAAGGGAAAGGAGAAGGATTTGTTCTGGCTTATGGTGTGAAGGATCATTCCATCATGGAAAGACATTGCGACTGGCAAGACAGGGACAATGGCAGGAGGAGGGGCTGGCGGGTCACATGGCATCCTCATTCAGGTAGCAACGGAGAATGATGGCTTGCGCTCAGCTTGCTTTCTTCTTTTAGTCAGCCCAGGGAACGGCGTCCCCACTCCTGGGGTACATATTTCCATCTCAGTCTAATCAAAAGAATCCCTCACTGGCCTGGTCATGGTCAGTGGCTGGTCTCCAGTGATTCTAGATTCTGTCAGGTTGAAATCAATATTAACTATCACACATGTGAATAACTGTTTTGGAGATATATTGAAGTCAATCATAGCTTTCAGTAGGTGAGGTACATAGTGTCTCTCTGGAAAAGCAAGTAATGGTAGGGAAACAAATGTCAAGTCAGCCCTGGGTCTGACCACCACACTCCCCTTTCCTTTACATCCTCTGTTTCTTCGCTATCATCTCCTGATGCTCTCCTGGGGACTCTGCTCTAAAATAGCCATCCTGTTCCATCTAGCAAAATCTTTGAGCTTCTGAAGGACACTGGTTGACTTGAGATATAAAAGAAACAAATTTTAGAGGGCTCTAGTTTCATAGAGCTAAACAATGTTAGAAAAAAGGGTGCATATATATTAGATCTATTAGGTGCGAACCCCAGGTAGACAGACATACCAGGCTTAGGTCATACCAGGACATACTTACTTAAGAGTTGGCCAGGGTTATCCACTGATGGAATATGGCTGCCAGCACCCAGGATGGCTGCTCAAACCCTTTTAAATGTCTTGGATGGGACCTCAGGTAACGGGAAGTGGGGTTCCTGACTAACAGCTTTCTGGAGGAAGTGACATTCTGTGTGTTCCTTGGAATCCTGGGAGACCCAGACCTAAGAGACGAAACCTGTCAACTGGGAACTTTTGATATTTGACAGTATCTTTGTCCCATGTTCTACAAGGAAGAAGGTATTCTCACACAAAACCCCACCAATATTGCTTTATCACCTTCAAAAATTGTTAAAGGACATATTTGAATTTCTTGTCCTTAGAGGCCTAGGAGTTAAGAGTGACGAAATCCCTACAGAACCCCTGGTGGGTAATTGAGCCACACGTGTGAAATTCCTGGACTACAACACAGATGGAGTGGCACAAGATGATGTGATTTATTAAAGGCCTTTCAATTTCTAATCTTCATGATATAATATGTAATGCTTTCATAAATTGGCATTTTTACTAGCTTAGGAATAAAATACATAACCATTTTACTGTGACAAATGTTTGTGCAGTAGATTAGTGGTTCTGAATATGTTGCTATTATTTATCATTATTTAACCTTGATTGAGCTCCAGTAGTATTGCCATAGAATAACATACATTCTATGTGCTTTAAGAAACAGCTACTATGTGATTTTAACAAAACTCATTATATGATACTAAATCCTGTGGGCAGTGAGAAGGCAAGAGAAATTTAGGGATAAGCTTGCATTCAGTAACTCTTCAGTTGATCAATGAATCTATACTTACTTTGGACACTGCCTGACCAAGCCTCTTTCTGGCTATATTTTCATCACAAAATCTATGCATCTTCCACACTGGACCCAGAAAGTTGTGAACATGACTTGGAAATCCCTATGTGCCTTGTTTTCTGTTGAAGCACCAGTAAATTATATCATGTGAACTCATGATACAATGGTTATCTATTCAATAAACAAAATGCTTGGAAATTTGAATGGGTTGGTACATAAGGGTGCTAAGAGTTACTGAAAGAAGGTTCCGGGGGTGGTGGAACACACCTTTAATCCCAGCACTCAAGGCAGAGGCAGGAGGATCTCTGTGAGGTTCAGGCCAGCCTTGGCTTACATAGGAGCTTCCAGGCCAGAGCTGGGACTAAAGGAAGAGCTCATGTCTCAAAACAGATGAAAAACAAAAAAAAAGAATGCTGAAACGAGAAGTTGGCACGATATAATCTATAAATGCAGGGATTATTTGAACACACTGCTACAGGCATGCCCAATTGCAGTCATATATTTTCTTTTTTGCACTTTAGATTGAGCAGGCGCCTTCAATTCAGGAGAAACGTCTATAAGATGTTCTGGAAACATCTAACATTATGTTCTGGAAAACTATCTAACAGATGTTCCGGAAACGATCATTCCTGATCCCACTTTAGATTATTATTATTATTATTATTATTATTATTATTATTATTAGGCTGGAAGGACAGTCTTCAACCATCCCCTGTCAATAACCCTCAATTGTTAACAAACCCCAAGGCTGGGATTAACACCCGAGGGAGCTTGAGAGAGGGGCTGGGGGTGTCCACTTTTCATTTTGCTCTATAGTAACATCTTTATATTGGTTACCAAGCACTTGAAAAACAGCAGTTTTGTGGAGAAAAATTCCAAATTAATCGATACAATACACATTCAACATTATAGAATTTGCAAAATAGCAGCTATAAGCTTATTATTCTCTTCTTTTATGAATCCTTAGCTCATTTGTAGGTGGGAAAACAATCGTTGATCAAGGAGAGCAGAGGATGTAGCTGTTATTTCAAATTAAGATAACCATTAGCAATTTGGGGAAAAATTTCATGTCCATGCTGTATTGGAGTTTTGTGTTACTGGTTTCTGTTTATAGTTGCTCAAGGAAAGACTCAGGTGGATCTCTGCCAAATACTAATACCTCTATTCAAGTACCCTCTAGTGAAGAGCCCTTGGATAACTCAGGATACAGATCTCAAAAGAACAATTATAAATATGATTAGAGAAATTAAGGAGTTGAAGGAATTTAAGGAGGTTATAAACAAGGAAGTCCAGGATCTAAAAGAAGACAGGGATAAATTGAAAGAGGACAATGATAAATTATGGAATGAAATTACAAAAGATATAGAAACACTGAAGAAAATTCAAGTTGAAGTGAAAAAAAGAAATGCAACATTTCACAAACAACTTGGAAAGGATGGGGGTAACTCTTAATGATAGAATATCAAGATTGGAAGACAATATGGAAGAACTGGATAAATCAAGTAAAGATTATGAAAAATTTAAAATAACACAAGAATGGAGTAATCAAGAACTGTGGGATACTATGAAAAGACCAAACCTACAAACTATAGGGATGGAAGAGGAAGAAAACTCACAGGATAATGATATGGCTCAGGTATTCAACAAAATTCTAGAGGAAAATTTTCCCAAATTAAAGTGAGAGATACCTATATAGGCACTAGAAGAATAGAGAACACCAAGCAGACAGAACCAGAAAAGAAATTCTCCAGGCCATATCGTAATAAAAACACAGATGTTCAAAGCAAAGAAAGGATACTGAGGGCTGCAAAAGAAAAACAACAAGTTACCTACAGAGGAAAACCTATCAGAATTACAGCTGATTTCTCAATGCAGACAATGAAAGCTGGAAGAGCTTGGTCTAAAATATTCCTGGTTCTAAAAGACTATAGATGCCAACCCAGAGTACTTTATCCAGCAAAAATGTCTATTTTAATTGAAGAAGAAAGGAAAATGTTTCATGATATAAAAATAAGTTGATGTCTATTTTAATTGAAGAAGAAAGGAAAATGTTTCATGATATAAAAAATAAGTTGAAGCCGGGCGTGGTGGCACATGCCTTTAATCCTAGCACTTGGGAGGTAGAGGCAGGTGGATCTTTTTGAGTTTGAGGCCAGCCTGGTCTACAGAGTGAATTCCAGGTTTTTGCATTAGATTGAGCAGGCGCCTTCAATTCAGGAGAAACGTCTATAAGATGTTCTGGAAACATCTAACAGATGTTCTGGAAACATCTAACAGATGTTCTGAACTCTACGTGTGAAACATCATTCCTGATCCCACTTTAGCTTATGTATTTCTTGGTACATCCTGCACAATGCAAAGCTGTATCTTTTCTTTCTCAGTCATTAAGTTGGTGACATTTTGACCTGTGGGAACATATAAATCTTTTCCCATAGTTAGTTTTAAGATTTAAATTGAAAACATATTTAATTCTATGCTACTCTTTCTGATGAAAAATGATCTTGATATAGTGAATTAGCTATTGGGAAGTATAGTGGTTTCTACCGGAGGGAAAGAGGTGGACCAAAGCAAAGAATTATCGATTTGTTGAAGTTTAAATGGCAACGTGGTCAACAAGATACGAGAATGAAATTATTAGGTAGATTATATTTCATATTATGAACCACAAGAATATGTTCCCCGAGGCAGGAGCCTCTGATTATGCTCTTATATCACATTTTATTTCCTTTTCTCATTGCTGTGACCAAATACTAGAGAGGAAGCAAGGGAAAGGAGAAAGGATTTGTTCTGGCTTATGGTGTGAAGGATCATTCCATCATGGAAAGACATTGCGACTGGCAAGACAGGGACAATGGCAGGAGGAGGGGCTGGCGGGTCACATGGCATCCTCATTCAGGTAGCAACGGAGAATGATGGCTTGCGCTCAGCTTGCTTTCTTCTTTTAGTCAGCCCAGGGAACGGCGTCCCCACTCCTGGGGTACATATTTCCATCTCAGTCTAATCAAAAGAATCCCTCACTGGCCTGGTCATGGTCAGTGGCTGGTCTCCAGTGATTCTAGATTCTGTCAGGTTGATAATCAATATTAACTATCACACATGTGAATAACTGTTTTGGAGATATATTGAAGTCAATCATAGCTTTCAGTAGGTGAGGTACATAGTGTCTCTCTGGAAAAGCAAGTAATGGTAGGGAAACAAATGTCAAGTCAGCCCTGGGTCTGACCACCACACTCCCCTTTCCTTTACATCCTCTGTTTCTTCGCTATCATCTCCTGATGCTCTCCTGGGGACTCTGCTCTAAAATAGCCATCCTGTTCCATCTAGCAAAATCTTTGAGCTTCTGAAGGACACTGGTTGACTTGAGATATAAAAGAAACTAAATTTTAAGGGCTCTAGTTCATAGAGCTAAACAATGTTAGAAAAAAGGGTGCATATATATTAGATCTATTAGGTGCGAACCCCAGGTAGACAGACATACCAGGCTTAGGTCATACCAGGACATACTTACTTAAGAGTTGGCCAGGGTTATCCACTGATGGAATATGGCTGCCAGCACCCAGGATGGCTGCTCAAACCCTTTTAAATGTCTTGGATGGGACCTCAGGTAACTGGGAAGTGGGGTTACTGACTAACAGCTTCTGGAGGAAGTGGACATCTGTGTGTTCCTTGGAATCCTGGGAGACCCAGACCTAAGAGACGAAACCTGTCAACTGGGAACTTTTGATATTTGACAGTATCTTTGTCCCATGTTCTACAAGGAAGAAGGTATTCTCACACAAAACCCCACCAATATTGCTTTATCACCTTCAAAAATTGTTAAAGGACATATTTGAATTTCTTGTCCTTAGAGGCCTAGGAGTTAAGAGTGAGAAATCCCTACAGAACCCCTGCTGGGTAATTGAGCCACACTGTGAAATTCCCTGACTACAACACAGATGAGTGGCACAAGATGATGTGATTTATAAAGGCCTTTCAATTTCTAATCTTCATGATATAATATGTAATGCTTCATAAATGGCATTTTTACTAGCTTAGGTAATAAAATACATAACCATTTTACTTGACAAATGTTTGTGCAGTAGATTAATGGTTCTGAATATGTTGCTATTATTTATCATTATTTAACCTTGATTGAGCTCCAGTAGTATTGCCATAGAATAACATACATTCTATGTGCTTTAAGAAACAGCTACTATGTGATTTTAAAAACTCATATATGCATACTAAATCCTGTGGGCAGTGAGAAGGCAAGAGAAATTTAGGGATAAGCTTGCATTCAGTAACTCTTCAGTTGATCAATGAATCTATACTTACTTTGGACACTGCCTGACCAAGCCTCTTTCTGGCTATATTTTCATCACAAAATCTATGCATCTTCCACACTGGACCCAGAAAGTTGTGAACATGACTTGGAAATCCCTATGTGCCTTGTTTTCTGTTGAAGCACCAGTAAATTATATCATGTGAACTCATGATACAATGGTTATCTATTCAATAAACAAAATGCTTGGAAATTTGAATGGGTTGGTACATAAGGGTGCTAAGAGTTACTGAAAGAAGGTCCGGGGGTGGTGGCACACACCTTTAATCCCAGCACTCAAGGCAGAGGCAGGAGGATCTCTGTGAGTTCAGGCCAGCCTGGTCTACATAGTGAGCTCCAGGCCAGCTGGGACTAAAGGGAGAGCCTGTCTCAAAAAGATGAAAAAAAAAAAAAAAAAGAATGCTGAAACGAGAAGTTGGCACGATATAATCTATAAATGCAGGGATTATTTGAACACACTGCTACAGGCATGCCCAATTGCAGTCATATATTTTCTTTTTTGCATTAGATTGAGCAGGCGCCTTCAATTCAGGAGAAACGTCTATAAGATGTTCTGGAAACATCTAACAGATGTTCTGGAAACATCTAACAGATGTTCCGGAAACATCATTCCTGATCCCACTTTAGCTTATTATTATTATTATTATTATTATTATTATTATTATTATTAGGCTGGAAGGACAGTCTTCAACCATCCCCTGTCAATAACCCTCAATTGTTAACAAACCCCAAGGCTGGAATTAACACCCGAGGGAGCTTGAGAGAGGGGCTGGGGGTGTCCACTTTTCATTTTGCTCTATAGTAACATCTTTATATTGGTTACCAAGCACTTGAAAAACAGCAGTTTTGTGGAGAAAAATTCCAAATTAATCGATACAATACACATTCAACATTATAGAATTTGCAAAATAGCAGCTATAAGCTTATTATTCTCTTCTTTTATGAATCCTTAGCTCATTTGTAGGTGGGAAAACAATCGTTGATCAAGGAGAGCAGAGGATGTAGCTGTTATTTCAAATTAAGATAACCATTAGCAATTTGGGGAAAAATTTCATGTCCATGCTGTATTGGAGTTTTGTGTTACTGGTTTCTGTTTATAGTTGCTCAAGGAAAGACTCAGGTGGATCTCTGCCAAATACTAATACCTCTATTCAAGTACCCTCTAGTGAAGAGCCCTTGGATAACTCAGGATACAGATCTCAAAAGAACAATTATAAATATGATTAGAGAAATTAAGGAGTTGAAGGAATTTAAGGAGGTTATAAACAAGGAAGTCCAGGATCTAAAAGAAGACAGGGATAAATTGAAAGAGGACAATGATAAATTATGGAATGAAATTACAAAAGATATAGAAACACTGAAGAAAATTCAAGTTGAAGTGAAAAAAAGAAATGCAACATTTCACAAACAACTTGGAAAGGATGGGGGTAACTCTTAATGATAGAATATCAAGATTGGAAGACAATATGGAAGAACTGGATAAATCAAGTAAAGATTATGAAAAATTTAAAATAACACAAGAATGGAGTAATCAAGAACTGTGGGATACTATGAAAAGACCAAACCTACAAACTATAGGGATGGAAGAGGAAGAAAACTCACAGGATAATGATATGGCTCAGGTATTCAACAAAATTCTAGAGGAAAATTTTCCCAAATTAAAGTGAGAGATACCTATATAGGCACTAGAAGAATAGAGAACACCAAGCAGACAGAACCAGAAAAGAAATTCTCCAGGCCATATCGTAATAAAAACACAGATGTTCAAAGCAAAGAAAGGATACTGAGGGCTGCAAAAGAAAAACAACAAGTTACCTACAGAGGAAAACCTATCAGAATTACAGCTGATTTCTCAATGCAGACAATGAAAGCTGGAAGAGCTTGGTCTAAAATATTCCTGGTTCTAAAAGACTATAGATGCCAACCCAGAGTACTTTATCCAGCAAAAATGTCTATTTTAATTGAAGAAGAAAGGAAAATGTTTCATGATATAAAAATAAGTTGATGTCTATTTTAATTGAAGAAGAAAGGAAAATGTTTCATGATATAAAAAATAAGTTGAAGCCGGGCGTGGTGGCACATGCCTTTAATCCTAGCACTTGGGAGGTAGAGGCAGGTGGATCTTTTTGAGTTTGAGGCCAGCCTGGTCTACAGAGTGAATTCCAGGACAGCTGGGGCTACAGGGAGACCCTGTCTTGAAAAGACAAAAAAAAAAAAAAAATTGAAAGAATTCCTCTCCAATAAGGCATTCCTGCAGAGAATACTTCAAGAAATACAAAGAGCAGAGGGCAGGGATGACTATAAGCAATCAAACAATCAGAAAACAAATGATACTACCACAATGGAAATAAAAACCTAGGGTAATGAATGTAAAGAAATACAATGATTGGAAGCAATTAAATTATTTCAACAACATTTTAAATACCAATGGACTGAATTCTCCAATTAGAGACACAGACTAGTAGAATGGGATTAAGAAACAAAACCCACTTTTTTTTTTTTTTTTTTTCTTACTCCAAGAATTACCTCACCTTAAGATAGATATTATCCCAAGGTGAAAGGAGGTAAAAAAATACAGTTAATGGCGCTAAGAAGAAGGAAGAGTCGCTATGTTAATACCACATATAATAGAATTCAAGGCCTTAGTTTTGTGAATGGGAATTTGATCACTAGGTAGACTATCTCTGAGGCAGATAGAAGGGTTTTTGCCAGGCCTATGTGGTGCTATTTCTGAATATCTGGAAAGATTTGGTTTGGCTGGAGCCTACCTGGATTGTAGTGTCACTTTAAGGTTTTATTTTGTGGTGATGTGTTTGGGGGACTGCCCCATTCCATCTGGATGGGTATAAATATTAAAAGTTTAGTAGAAAATAAGATACTTTGTAGCTGGTTAAATGCAGTGGATGATATAAACACTAAAGCCAGTTTACTAATGGTCTAAGTGGGATTATAACTATACAGGGTTGGTTTTTTGGTTTATTCCGGCTTGTACTGGACTTCAGCTTGTAGATTTGGATTAAAGAGGCATAGACAAGTAAGGGGTTACCTTTGACTGATAAAAGTATTTTTTTGGTCTCTGTCTATTACGCAAGTATTACTTTCCATATCTGCTCTGCCCATTTCAAGACAACTTGACTCAAGAAAAGCTAGGTTTATTTCCTTGAACTAGCATGCAGCCCAGAAGGAGACAGTTTGGTAAATTTTGGTAATATTTTCACTTAATTCTGGTCAATAGGTATGTTCCCTGTATTGGAAAACTACAACAAGATATGGGGTTTGGGAGTTGCAAAAAGACTTAGTGTTCTTATGGACAACTCACCTACTATAGTAAATTATATTTCAGATTTGTTCACTGATACAAGATGAAAGATAAGTCACCATGGGAGACAATGGTAGGAAATATAAAATAAAACACTCTTCTTTTGTCGTTTATGGACCATTTAACAGCATAAACTCCCAATATCCTCCAGCACTGGGATAACAGTTTTAGTTTTTATTTTATTTTACTTTTGGAATTTATGCATGCCTCACTGCCCTTCAATCTGTCTCCTATTTATGAGAGCATACCATAGGGAAAGGGACGCCAGCAAGAGGCTGAGGCCACGCCCACTTCATTTGGTATTCTAAACTGTGGATTAGAAAGTACTCCAGATGATATGCACAAAAGAGGAATTCTGTGCTCCAGGACACAAAATAGTTTTCTGCCCCTTTTCTACCACTTCTGGGGTTCTTAGATTATAACAACAGCAATATGTTTGGACAGTTCAGTAGTAAATTCTCAAGAAATAAATGGATAGATAAGTTGAATGGGAGGGAGAGATTTGATTCTAGTTGTCCTTTCTACACTGTGTTTCTTTCCCTTTTTTTTTTCACATAATTTATTTTTATTTTTTTAACAAATCTAGACCCGTGTTCCCCCCCCCCATCCCCCACCCCACCAGAGCTCTGCATTCTGCCAAACATGCTTTTCATCTCTTTCTGTCTTTCTCAGTATTCTCCATGAGAAAGTTGACTGTTTTGAGCAGAAGTTCACTGTTTCAGTCAGTTCTTCGATGCAACCCTTTCTGTTGCTGTTGTTTTTGTTGTTCCAATATGCATCACCCCAACTGCTTTGGACAAAAGCGCAGGGGCCGTGCACAAAAAAATACTTACACTAGGTAATTGGCACTAGCATCCACATGATGAGGATACCATTCGTTTTTGTTTTTCTGGGACTGTGTTACTTCACTCAGCATGAATGTCCTCTAGCTCCAGCCATTTTCCCTGCAAAGCTCATGATGTCATCTTTCTTTACTACTGCATAGAACTCCATTGTGTAAATTACAACATTTTCTCTACTCCACCATCATGTTGAGGCATCTGGGTTGGTACCAGCCTCCTTGCTATTGTGAACAGAGCTGAAATAAACGTGGTCGTGCATGTATCTCTGCGGTGGGGTGAGTCTTGAGGGTACATGCCCAGGAGTGGTATGGCTGGGTCGGGTGGCAAGTTCATTACACTGTGTTTCTTTTGAGTTGAGTTTTTTTTTTTTTTTTAAATTTTATATTTTTATTCCTGGAAATTAGCAAAGAGGCCCATACAAGTATGTACCCCACAACTGTTTGAATAATTGAATAATTCCAAGATATCTCCAGCTGAAGATTAATAAGTGACTGAGGTTAGGAAACCAGCACAGGAATCAGTTAAGTTTGAATTGCTTTACAAACAAACCTTCCCAAGAAAAGTAAGAGCAGTAATGGTCTTCTTTCCATGTATGCTTTTCTGTCTTTTATTCTTTATCTTCACAGAAAAATAAAGTATCTTTGCTTTATTCATGTTTTAATTAACTGTCTGTTGCCTGGGGGTTCTCTTTTCTGTTCCAATAGAAAATTCCTCCTTTGGTTTTTCTTCTCTTTTGTTTCCTAGAACTTTTGATTAATCACAGTTACCTTGACTCTGATCTCAATGGCACAGGTCCCCATGTGAATGGCTACAGAGGCATGGCGAACAGAACATTAAGAAATGTAGTTATTTATTTATTTATTTATTTATTTATTTATTTATTTATTTATTTATTGAGACAGGGTCTCCCTATAACTCCAGCTGGCCTGGAACTTACTGTTGACTAGGCTGGCCTTGAACTCACAGAGATCTGCCTGCCTCTGCCTTCTGAGTGCTAGGATTAAAGGCATGCACCACCACGGCCAACTTAAAGACAGTTCTTAGACGTCATGTGGGTACTGGGAATCGAATCCAGGTCCTCTGCAAGAGCAGTCAGCACTCTTAACCATTGAGCCATCTCTCCAGTCCCCAGAAATGTAGTTCTTTTCTAGCATCCTATGGATCCTTCCTCTGCCTTCTACCATACACTTTGTACTATGGTCCATGCAAAAGCTTGCCATTCTATTTTTTTTTTTTTTTTTTTTGGTCTTTTTGAGACAGGGTCTCCTTTTAGTCCCAGCTGGACTGGAGCTTGCTCTGTAGACCAGGCTGGCCTTGAACTCACAGAGATCTGCCTGTCTCTGCCTCCCAAGTGCTGAAATTAAAGGCATGCTCTACCAGGACCGGTGCCCTTTGATTTTTGTCTTCCCAGAGAACTTTATTGACAATAATATGACACTGAATTCATGTAGTTTGATCCACCTGACAAGCTAGTACTGCATGACAATTACCTAGATGCACTTTAAAAAAATGTATTTATTTATTTATGTGTATGAATGTATTGTCTGCATGTAGGTTTGTGCAACCGTGTCATGCAATGCCGAGGAGTTCAGAAGAGGGCGTCGGATTCCCCTGGAACTGGAGTTCTCCTGGAATTGGAGTTACAGACGGTTCTCAGCCTCCATGTGGGTGCTGGGGATCGAACCTGGGTCCTCTGCAAGAGCAGTCGGTACTCTTAACCGCTAGGCCATCTCTCCAGCCCCTAGATGCACTTTTGTTCATATTTCTTGCTGCTCCCTTTAAACAAGCGGTATCTGAGATCACATGTCGAACATGTCCACTTGGGTATCTTTTGACATATGTATTTAAGAGTTAGATCATCACCATCATCAAGAAATAGAACATGCTCATGACCTCAAGTTGCTTTTTGATTTCCAGGCTGATTTTCTGCAGGGTCCTGGACCATTCCTGAAAAATGTGAGGTAGAAGAGTGAACTCAGTGTTTGCAGTTCTCGGCATCCTCCCTGTCCCATTCCACTGGGGGGCGTTATTGCAACTTACAGAAGAAATTTATTGGTACAGTTGAAAATAATTTTATCATCTCCACACAGTGCTACTGAGAATTTCTTTTTTCATATGGCAGAAACAGTGAATTGTGAGACAGTATTCTATCTTTGCATTTCCTTCAGTAATAGCTCCCCCTGAGGTTTAGCTGGACAGAAATATACTCTTTTACTGACAACTTCATTTCCCAGCCTTCTTTGCACTTAGATGTGATCCAGCTCCGGCCCAATAGGGTGTGCATAGAAGTAGAGAGAGCAACAACATGTGGCTTTGTTAATGGAAAGGAGCGTAGATGCTTTTAGTTGTGACTGGCTGCAAAGTAGTTCTGATGGTGTGAGAGCACAAGAGAGAAACTGAGCCTTGAAGATGGGCATCTGAAAATGGGAGTGGCTTGTCTTAACCCGGACTTCCAAAAGCATTATGTGGAAAAATAAAAACTTACCTACATTGTGGAAGACACTGCTACTTCTGGCTTTTTGCTATTGAATCCAAAACTGTATTCTATTTCTTTCTATCATCTTAACTACATTTTAACCATTCTAATTAGACACTTTTGCTATGGTCTGAATATCTGTGCCTGCTCTCTCAATGCAAATGTTGAATCCAACTTCCAATGTGGCAATATTGTGAAGTGGGGCTTTGTGAAGGGTCCGGTCATGAGGGTTCTTCCTTCACTACTGGGATTGTCATCCTGGGATTGGGGATCGAAAACCTCGTTCTGTCCTTTTCCCAAACATGGACACAAAGCACATTCCATCTAAAGGGACTGAGCCATCAGCAAGCTGGTGAGCTTAGCGTCTTGTTCGTTCCTGGAATCCTTAGACGTTGTCACTACACGAAACACACTTTTGTTGCTTGTAAGCTACCCAATTATTGTATTTTTGTTGATGCAGCCAAAGGATCTAAGAAAGCTTATATTTTATAAATAGGGAAAATCGGGACACAAAGTGGATCATGAAAACGGCCTGCTTTGAACTATCTTACTGTAATAATTGTACACTTCTTCTAAAATAAATTAAAGGATAAAGAATGGACTGTTTGAAGCCAGTCCCAATGCGTGTCATAGAATCTTGGGCATTTCTTTAGAAATGTGCTTTGTCAAGATTGACGACTTGGAACAGTTACTTAGTTGCTGCTTTTCTCACTCAAAATGTAATTTGGCAAAAGTCTTTTCTTAAGAATTGTGCTTTGGATGAACACTTGGCTAGATACACCTTCCTCACTTATTAGATCCACAGCATTAATATTCTTACTTCTAGTGGCTTTCGCAGTTAGAAACTTTTCAGGAATGGTAGCAAGACTTGATTTGATACCATCAAGTAAATAGCCTGACAGGATGCCTTTTCAGTGCTGTGTTCTGAAGGAGTGAGTGTTAAATATGTCATCATTTTATACTTTCTCATGTGCAGAAAGTCTAATTTGATGTTATCTCCTTCCCACAGCTGCACTGATTTTCCTTGCCACTCTCAAATGCCTAAACATTTGAGCTCCTTTATTATACTGGCAAATATTATGTAATGAAGGTAGTTCTGAAAGACCATAACATAACAGACGTTTACTGTTGCTGAATTGAAATACCAGGCTCAGCAGATGAACAGGTTGCCTAGCAACTGATACTGGAAGCTCCAGCGACTGCTCCGGCCCACTGAGATTGACAAGGGAGTGATCACTGCTTGCCTGTACCGTGCTATTTAGCAATTTTGACAGTGTGATCAAAGCTCCCAACTGGAGGCATGTGTGATTAAATATAAAATTCAGAGTACCATCTATCTATCTATCTGTCTATCTATCTCTCTATCATCTATCTATCATCTATCTATCCATCTATCTCATCTATCTAATCTCTCATCTATTTTCATCTATCTACCTATTTATGATGTATCATGTAGATTGTCTTTAAATAGATAGTTAGAAATGTAGTTAGACAGTTTTCTCATTGAAATTCCTGTATTAATTATAAGAGGATGAGAAAGGTCCTAGGGAATGAGGAAGTAGAAAAATTGGTATTTAAAAAATGAAAATACAAAATGAACTTACTGTGGGATTTGACTTCTTATTTTGTGTTGGGGGATAGTTTGGCTTTGAGTCATATCTCATGCATGCATGACTGGGCTTGTCCAGAAAATTTTACCTTAGACTGTAAACAACCATGAAATGTCTTCTGAATGTCTGTGCAGGTGGAGCCCCATGTCTCTTCTCTCTGTTCTAAATACAGCCATGTTTTGTGTCATGCTCCAATTGTCAAGCATCACTTGCTCTTTCATTTAGAAGTATAGGTTTTTATTCACTGGAAAAAAAGATTTCTTATAGTCCAATAATTAACTTTTATGAAATATTATTTTTTCCATGCTATTCCGCAGAAAGCATTTCTTTTCTGGAGTTATAAAAGCATGTGAACATGAAGCATCATTCAGAATGTATCTTCTTAAGGTTCTTTCAGATCCTATTCTTCATGGGAACCTTTTTCTGTGAAATAGTCAAGTAAAGAATTGTATTGTCTTTTGTTTGGTGGAAAATAAAGCAATTCATTTTAAGATAAATGAAGTAATTTTAAGATCCTTCATGTTTTGGAGGCAAATTATAATCACATGTTCTACCTTATTTCAAGCAATATTAACTTAATACTTTATATTTCATCTGGAAACATAAATATAGAGGATACAGTTAGCCTACTTTGAAATACATGTACCCTTTGTTCCAGAAATTATACTAATAGAAATTTATTTTCATGTAGGTTTCCAATATATGGAAACAGATTTTCAAGGACATTCAATAAATATTATGAAGGCAGAAACCTGGTGACCTGAATTTCTTTTGACAGGATACTTGTGCCATAACTTATTCTACAGCCATGTATTAGTCATTTCTTCATCACTGGGGCAATACCTGAGAGAAACTATTTGAAATAAGGAAATAATTATTTAGGGATGCAATCCATGTCTGCTTGGACCTATGTGCTAGGTAGGTCATCAGGGTGTAGGAGTGTTTGGTGGAGGAGTTTCCTCACCTCATGGTAGTGAGGAAGCAGCAAGAGAGGGAGGTAGGACAAGAAGGGATAAGCAATGACACGCCCCTAGTTACCAATTCCTCCAATGAGATTCCTCCTCCCCAAATAGGGTCACGAAATGGGGGAGCTAAGCATTCAATACAGAAGTCTGAGGGGGCACATTTCTTGTTCAAGTCACAAGGAGCTATGAACTAGAATATGAGGTATCTATTACATAGAATGATATGTTTTAATAAATATACAAAACACATTAAATGTTTAAAATTTGAACAAGATAATGTAAACAAAAGTCCTACTTGTGTCAGAAACAGAGCTAAGTTCATACATATTTACAGGTGAATGCATGTTTCATCAGCAGTTACTTCTGAGAAAAAGAGATTAGGGCATAAGGGTAACTGCATAGAGGGGGAAGGGTTTTTTTTTTTTGGGGGGGGGTTATAAAATCTTTTGCCTTCAAAAACCTCCAAAAGTGTTTACCTGTATTTTACAATGAAAATTGCTTAAGCACATACTTCTTAGTGTCATTAACAAAGAATATACTATTTTGTTTATGTTTTCTACTGACATACATGAACTTTCCTTTTTTATTTTGTCAATGCATCTTTATAATCATCAAATCTCCAATAATCCTATTAGGAAGAGGATTATAGATGGTGTCCCTAGGTCTTCCTTTACGCTGATGTGTGTTTCTAAGGTCTTAAGTAAATTAACTCATGAACTTTCTGAATTACAAGCAATTATCTTTTGAAAATTCCTGAGAAGAGTAAGGGATTAAGAACAAGCAAATTCAATACTGATCTCTTTCATTTTTGAAGCCCCAAAGCCAGTAATGTAATCATCTTGTATTAAGTTCATTTCAGTCTTCAATGAAATAATGAAACATGTATCAGGGAAATAAAGTTATTGGCCTTGTTTTATCTCTTATAGAAAAACACAAAGGCAAAGAACATGCTGAATAAGCATCCTGGGAGGTTATCATGGCACATAAAATACTTAAAAAATTTTATTTTTAAATTTGGCATATGAAGGAATGTTTCATCATGGAATCTTCACACATAAATGTCCTTATATTTTGTTCTTCTGTGTTTCCCTCTTCATGGTAATCCACATGGCCCCCTCCTCTCTTCCTTCTGGTTGGTTGAAGAAAGCTTGAATGTATTCTGTTCAAGAGCTATGTGCTCCTCGCTGCCATGCTCTGCATGATTTCTATGATACTTTAAAAATGCAATTCTAGAACTGAACTCAATACCTCACATTTTTTGTTTATTGAACTGTCAATTATAGCTGAAAATTACCTCCTTTGACTCAGACAGTATATTTCTATTAATCCAGCCCAGTGTGCCATTTGCTGTTTAAAACACATATCCTTCAACAAGTTCAGCCTTTCTTCATGTTCCTGAGTTGCCTAGTAATTATGTAACCTCAGAGTCAAATGTTAGACCCTTCATTGCTATGTGATCACAGACTATGGCTCAGTTTCCTACGCTGTAAAATGAGGATAATGACAGTATTGTTGTACGTATAAAAATGATAACTCATATAAAGCATTTAGCACCATTTTGGCCCACATTACCTATTTTATGCAATTAAATCCAATTTATATGAGTTGTTGTTAAATCAGTACCCTGTTCCTCCCACAATGCCTGTCCTTTAACAGTCTCCTGAACATGAATTGTATGCCTTGTAAGTATTTATGTGTATTCCCTTGTACCAGATTGAATAGCAAATATTCAAATTTCTACATCTCTATCCCTATCTATCTCTCTATCTATCCATCCATCTGTCTATCCATCGTCTATTTATTTCTATCATCTCTATCATTATCTATCTATCCATCCATCATCTATATAATTCTGTTTTTTTCGTGCCACCTGCGGAATTATTTTTCTGTCTTCACTGCAGACACTGACTAAATACTAAATAAACATGATGGAGTACCAGGAAAAGCACTGAGCCAATGGAAACTATTCTTCTTCCCCTTCATCTTGCTATTTGCCCTCTGGGTGATACTTCTGGAGTGTTCTGTCCAATCACCTATACCCTAAACAAATATCCTAGTTTTATACCTATAATATTACTTCTAGCTCTCAATCCATCTGAACAATAATAGTACTGTACAGGAATAAAATAAAATAAGAATGAAACCGCCACTGCAATATTGTTTTGAAGGCACAAATGTGATGATTATTAATTTGCTATTAGGAATCAGAGAAGACCTTCTATATATGCTTGTATTTGAGCTGGGACTGAAACTCAGCAGTTTATTACTAGCATTGATTGATTATGGTTATAAACACAGTAATTTCACACTCAGAAGGAAGGCTCTATGTTAAGGCTTCAGGGCATATTTATTGTTTTTATTTAGAAAACTTAGCCTTTGGTGATTAGAATGTAGGGTGTGTGTGTGTGTGTGTGTGTGTGTGTGTGTGTGTGTGTGTGTGTCTCCCTGTAAAATGATGAGGATGGAGGGAGGGGGGGTAGATGAGCCAGAGAGGGGGAGGGAGATAAAACTGGACAGGTAGGACTCAATTCTTAAGGGCTTTGAAAGTTTTATTAAAGAGCTGGCCTTTGTCCAGTAGACAGAGTGGAACCAAAGTATGGCTGTGAAATAATTAGATTTTCATTTCAGAAAGATGACTATAGACAGCAATGGAGAGGAGACTGAACTAGGGCAGCAGCGGAGGGAATGAAGATAATAGAATTGACTGATGGATGGGAATTTCTGAGGTGGTATCAGTAGCACATGCTGTTGGTGGAAATAGGAGGGAAGATGCTGTGTAAGTCCCAGGCATAGAGCTTGATTAGAGAGGATGGATGAGGGTGATGAGATCATTGCTAACTTAGAGAAGGGTGCTAGGAAAGATGAAGTCCTCCTTCCTGCTCCCTGTTATTTTGTGATTAACAGTGTATAGTAGGCAGATAGAAATGCAGACTAGGGAAGAGTTTATCTGTCAGTGATCTGATGGTCCCCAGTGTGGCCTGGAATAAAGCTTGGAAGTCATTGTCTAGAATTCTACTGATTAATTACTTGGCTTCCTTTGCCTGGGCAGTTCAGTCTTAACTGTAGCCAGAAGGAAGGGTCTGCTCAATCTGGAAATCCCTATCCACAACAACAACAACTAGCAAGGGTTTTTCTTGGGATTTCAAGAAGATAATAGAAGAATGAGCTGAAAATAGCTTCTCTCAATAAGAAATGAGGACTTTATAAGAAATGAGGACTTTATACAATTTAGTTTGTCCCAATCAGGGAAAATGTCTATAGAACAGCCATAGGTGCTTACGCATCTCTAAATATAGATTATTTTTATCATTATGCAGCTGGTGAGGTTCTTTAATCAAATGTGATAATGACGATTATTTCCTTATCTATGGCTTTTACTGGTCCTATTCTAGAAGGCATTGGTCATAAATTTATCTGTAATCAAATTTCACTTTTAGTACAGAGCCAGGAGTATGGCTTCAGGAGCTCTTCGTTCTAAAATTGTTACCCTTAACACACATTCTGATATGTTATTAGATCTCCGGACTGATTCTTCTTCTATGTGACTAGGCTTTCTTCCCTCCCCTATAACTTAATCCCTTTCTTTTTCTACCCCCCCATATGCTCTGAATTTGGTTAGTGTCGATAATTGAAAAATAGCCCCCCCCAACACACAAGCAGATTAGCTTTCTGATGGTGTCCAACTGGAAATGTTTAGCCCACAGGTATGTGGGTTTGCACCCTACTGCCTCTTATATAACTGTAGTAAAATATTTTACTATTCTTGGTACTAGAAGACTATCCTGGTACAGTACTAGGGAGGGAGAAAAATGGAAGAGGACAAGAAAGGGCTGCATCATTCCATTCAGGAGCATCATCAACTCTCCTTAAAATGACCATAAGCCATTCGTTTGGTAGTCTAGTCTAGAATTCTCCTAGAAATGGCTGTAACTCATTGATCTACAGTTTCTGTAATTTCCCGGGTATTTCCCCATCTTGTACGTGGCTTATCTCCCACACCTCATTGCCTTTACTGACTACCCAGAGACTGAGTTATTCTCTGCTTCCTCTCAGGATTTCTAAGCACTATCTATCTGCTCTCTGAGGCTTGTGTTGATTTAGAGGGATGTGGTTGTCTCCCTCTTCCCATCTTCTCATCTCTGTTCCAAAATCTAAAATTTGAATCACTTTCCTAGATCTAGATATTACTTTTTAATATACATATTTATTATTATTTATTATTATTTATGTGTATGAGTGTATTATCTGTGTGTAATTGCACCTGTGTCATGCAATGTCCTTGGAGGTCAGAAGATGTCATCAGGTACTCTGGAACTGTAGTTACAACATGTGAGTGCTGGGATTTGAACCCAGGTCGTCTCCAAGAGCTGCCAGTGCTCTTAACTACTGAGTCATCTCTCTGGATCCCTAGAAACTATCTTAATTCTATACTATAAAATGGGTTATATTAGAGAGAAATTATACATGGTTAAACTTTATGAAAAACAGAAAAGGATACACAATAAGAAAGTTATTTGATCTTCCTATATTAAATTTACTACTTTAAAGCTAGCTAATTTCACAAGAAATAGAATATACTTAATTAAATTTAGAGTTAGTTTAGAACAATACTCTTTGATTCCTATTACCCTTCCTTAAAGCCTCAGATGAATTTTATCTCTGCCCTAATTCCTTCTTGGTTCACTCCCTAAGCTGAATTGGACTCTAAGGTCAAAATGCATACAATAAAAATCCATCAAACAACAGTATAGTCTATATACTATCTCTACTCTCACAAATCAATGGACTCCTTTGGCAGGTAAGGACTCGGTGGCATCTTTTTTAAAAATTTTAATTATTTATTTATTTATGCGTATGAATGTATTGTCTGCGTGTAGGTTTGTGCACCCGTGTCGTGCAGTGCCGCGGAGGTCAGAAGAGGGCATCAGATTCCCCTGGAACTGGAGTTCTCCTAGAATTGGAGTTACAGACAGTTCTCAGCCGCCATGTGGGTGCTGGGGATCGAACCCGGGTCCTCTGCATGAGCAGTTGGTGCTTTTAACCCCTAGGCCATCTCTCCAGCCCCTGGACTAGGTAGCATCTTAAATGTATCAGGAAGCCCTGTAGCTTTTCTTCTGGTGTTTCTTATGCCTAGTGTTGAGCATCATAGGTCATGATGGCTGCTTCACTGACAACCTCTGCCTGTGAATTTCAGCCAACAGGAGTGAGAAAGGGGCTTTTTAAAAAGCTAATTTTTATCTTTAAGTAGTCTTCCTAGAAGTCCTCATATAATGCAGGATTTCTGCTCATGTCACATTGTATTAGTTACTTTTCTGTTTCTGTATAAACACCATGACCAAGATAAATTATAGGTGGAAGAGTTTATTTGGCTTATGATTTCAGAGGGTAAACGTCCATCATAGAAGGGAGGCAGGGCAGCAGGAGGGGCCAGAACAGGAAGCTGAGCACTCCATCTTCAAGCAAGCACAGGAAACAGAGATAGCCCAGTGCAAGTGGTTGAGCTGTGTACTCTTGAAGCCTCCAGTGATTGCTTCTTTTAGCCTGGCCACAACTCAGAAAGGTTCCATGACCTTCCCCAAACAGCACTATGAACCGGGCACCTAGTGTCCAATTATTTGGGTCTATGGGGGACATTCTAATTTAAATCATTATGCACCTGTCCCTATGTAGGTGTAAAAGACCCCAGGATAAGCAGTTATTTGACTGGATAACATTATGAACAAGTGAAAGTATAGGCTTTGTTTAAGAAGGAAAGGAGGGGGGCTGGAGAGATGGCCTAGCGGTTAAGAGCGCTGACCGCTCTTGCAGAGGACCCAGGTTCGATCCCCAGCACCGACATGGCGGCCGAGAGAGGACCCGGGTTCGATCCCCAGCACCCACATGGCGGCCGAGAACCGTCTGAAACTCCAATTCTAGGAGAACTCCAGTTCCAGGGGAATCCGACACCCTCTTCTGATCTCCGCGGCATTGTATGACACGGGTGCACAAACCTACATGCATATAGTACATTCATACACATACAGAAATAAATTAAAAAAAAAGAAGGAAAGGAGGATGGATTTCNTTTATTTTTAAATTTGGCATATGAAGGAATGTTTCATCATGGAATCTTCACACATAAATGTCCTTATATTTTGTTCTTCTGTGTTTCCCTCTTCATGGTAATCCACATGGCCCCCTCATCTCTTCCTTCTGGTTGGTTGAAGAAAGCTTGAATGTATTCTGTTCAAGAGCTATGTGCTCCTCGCTGCCATGCTCTGCATGATTTCTATGATACTTTAAAAATGCAATTCTAGAACTGAACTCAATACCTCACATTTTTTGTTTATTGAACTGTCAATTATAGCTGAAAATTACCTCCTTTGACTCAGACAGTATATTTCTATTAATCCAGCCCAGTGTGCCATTTGCTGTTTAAAACACATATCCTTCAACAAGTTCAGCCTTTCTTCATGTTCCTGAGTTGCCTAGTAATTATGTAACCTCAGAGTCAAATGTTAGACCCTTCATTGCTATGTGATCACAGACTATGGCTCAGTTTCCTACGCTGTAAAATGAGGATAATGACAGTATTGTTGTACGTATAAAAATGATAACTCATATAAAGCATTTAGCACCATTTTGGCCCACATTACCTATTTTATGCAATTAAATCCAATTTATATGAGTTGTTGTTAAATCAGTACCCTGTTCCTCCCACAATGCCTGTCCTTTAACAGTCTCCTGAACATGAATTGTATGCCTTGTAAGTATTTATGTGTATTCCCTTGTACCAGATTGAATAGCAAATATTCAAATTTCTACATCTCTATCCCTATCTATCTCTCTATCTATCCATCCATCTGTCTATCCATCGTCTATTTATTTCTATCATCTCTATCATTATCTATCTATCCATCCATCATCTATATAATTCTGTTTTTTTCGTGCCACCTGCGGAATTATTTTTCTGTCTTCACTGCAGACACTGACTAAATACTAAATAAACATGATGGAGTACCAGGAAAAGCACTGAGCCAATGGAAACTATTCTTCTTCCCCTTCATCTTGCTATTTGCCCTCTGGGTGATACTTCTGGAGTGTTCTGTCCAATCACCTATACCCTAAACAAATATCCTAGTTTTATACCTATAATATTACTTCTAGCTCTCAATCCATCTGAACAATAATAGTACTGTACAGGAATAAAATAAAATAAGAATGAAACCGCCACTGCAATATTGTTTTGAAGGCACAAATGTGATGATTATTAATTTGCTATTAGGAATCAGAGAAGACCTTCTATATATGCTTGTATTTGAGCTGGGACTGAAACTCAGCAGTTTATTACTAGCATTGATTGATTATGGTTATAAACACAGTAATTTCACACTCAGAAGGAAGGCTCTATGTTAAGGCTTCAGGGCATATTTATTGTTTTTATTTAGAAAACTTAGCCTTTGGTGATTAGAATGTAGGGTGTGTGTGTGTGTGTGTGTGTGTGTGTGTGTGTGTGTGTGTGTGTATTTCTCCCTGTAAAATGATGAGGATGGAGGGAGGGGGGGTAGATGAGCCAGAGAGGGGGAGGGAGATAAAACTGGACAGGTAGGACTCAATTCTTAAGGGCTTTGAAAGTTTTATTAAAGAGCTGGCCTTTGTCCAGTAGACAGAGTGGAACCAAAGTATGGCTGTGAAATAATTAGATTTTCATTTCAGAAAGATGACTATAGACAGCAATGGAGAGGAGACTGAACTAGGGCAGCAGCGGAGGGAATGAAGATAATAGAATTGACTGATGGATGGGAATTTCTGAGGTGGTATCAGTAGCACATGCTGTTGGTGGAAATAGGAGGGAAGATGCTGTGTAAGTCCCAGGCATAGAGCTTGATTAGAGAGGATGGATGAGGGTGATGAGATCATTGCTAACTTAGAGAAGGGTGCTAGGAAAGATGAAGTCCTCCTTCCTGCTCCCTGTTATTTTGTGATTAACAGTGTATAGTAGGCAGATAGAAATGCAGACTAGGGAAGAGTTTATCTGTCAGTGATCTGATGGTCCCCAGTGTGGCCTGGAATAAAGCTTGGAAGTCATTGTCTAGAATTCTACTGATTAATTACTTGGCTTCCTTTGCCTGGGCAGTTCAGTCTTAACTGTAGCCAGAAGGAAGGGTCTGCTCAATCTGGAAATCCCTATCCACAACAACAACAACTAGCAAGGGTTTTTCTTGGGATTTCAAGAAGATAATAGAAGAATGAGCTGAAAATAGCTTCTCTCAATAAGAAATGAGGACTTTATAAGAAATGAGGACTTTATACAATTTAGTTTGTCCCAATCAGGGAAAATGTCTATAGAACAGCCATAGGTGCTTACGCATCTCTAAATATAGATTATTTTTATCATTATGCAGCTGGTGAGGTTCTTTAATCAAATGTGATAATGACGATTATTTCCTTATCTATGGCTTTTACTGGTCCTATTCTAGAAGGCATTGGTCATAAATTTATCTGTAATCAAATTTCACTTTTAGTACAGAGCCAGGAGTATGGCTTCAGGAGCTCTTCGTTCTAAAATTGTTACCCTTAACACACATTCTGATATGTTATTAGATCTCCGGACTGATTCTTCTTCTATGTGACTAGGCTTTCTTCCCTCCCCTATAACTTAATCCCTTTCTTTTTCTACCCCCCCATATGCTCTGAATTTGGTTAGTGTCGATAATTGAAAAATAGCCCCCCCCAACACACAAGCAGATTAGCTTTCTGATGGTGTCCAACTGGAAATGTTTAGCCCACAGGTATGTGGGTTTGCACCCTACTGCCTCTTATATAACTGTAGTAAAATATTTTACTATTCTTGGTACTAGAAGACTATCCTGGTACAGTACTAGGGAGGGAGAAAAATGGAAGAGGACAAGAAAGGGCTGCAGCATTCCATTCAGGAGCATCATCAACTCTCCTTAAAATGACCATAAGCCATTCGTTTGGTAGTCTAGTCTAGAATTCTCCTAGAAATGGCTGTAACTCATTGATCTACAGTTTCTGTAATTTCCCGGGTATTTCCCCATCTTGTACGTGGCTTATCTCCCACACCTCATTGCCTTTACTGACTACCCAGAGACTGAGTTATTCTCTGCTTCCTCTCAGGATTTCTAAGCACTATCTATCTGCTCTCTGAGGCTTGTGTTGATTTAGAGGGATGTGGTTGTCTCCCTCTTCCCATCTTCTCATCTCTGTTCCAAAATCTAAAATTTGAATCACTTTCCTAGATCTAGATATTACTTTTTAATATACATATTTATTATTATTTATTATTATTTATGTGTATGAGTGTATTATCTGTGTGTAATTGCACCTGTGTCATGCAATGTCCTTGGAGGTCAGAAGATGTCATCAGGTACTCTGGAACTGTAGTTACAACATGTGAGTGCTGGGATTTGAACCCAGGTCGTCTCCAAGAGCTGCCAGTGCTCTTAACTACTGAGTCATCTCTCTGGATCCCTAGAAACTATCTTAATTCTATACTATAAAATGGGTTATATTAGAGAGAAATTATACATGGTTAAACTTTATGAAAAACAGAAAAGGATACACAATAAGAAAGTTATTTGATCTTCCTATATTAAATTTACTACTTTAAAGCTAGCTAATTTCACAAGAAATAGAATATACTTAATTAAATTTAGAGTTAGTTTAGAACAATACTCTTTGATTCCTATTACCCTTCCTTAAAGCCTCAGATGAATTTTATCTCTGCCCTAATTCCTTCTTGGTTCACTCCCTAAGCTGAATTGGACTCTAAGGTCAAAATGCATACAATAAAAATCCATCAAACAACAGTATAGTCTATATACTATCTCTACTCTCACAAATCAATGGACTCCTTTGGCAGGTAAGGACTCGGTGGCATCTTTTTTAAAAATTTTAATTATTTATTTATTTATGCATATGAATGTATTGTCTGCGTGTAGGTTTGTGCACCCGTGTCGTGCAGTGCCGCGGAGGTCAGAAGAGGGCATCAGATTCCCCTGGAACTGGAGTTCTCCTAGAATTGGAGTTACAGACAGTTCTCAGCCGCCATGTGGGTGCTGGGGATCGAACCCGGGTCCTCTGCATGAGCAGTTGGTGCTCTTAACCCCTAGGCCATCTCTCCAGCCCCTGGACTAGGTAGCATCTTAAATGTATCAGGAAGCCCTGTAGCTTTTCTTCTGGTGTTTCTTATGCCTAGTGTTGAGCATCATAGGTCATGATGGCTGCTTCACTGACAACCTCTGCCTGTGAATTTCAGCCAACAGGAGTGAGAAAGGGGCTTTTTAAAAAGCTAATTTTTATCTTTAAGTAGTCTTCCTAGAAGTCCTCATATAATGCAGGATTTCTGCTCATGTCACATTGTATTAGTTACTTTTCTGTTTCTGTATAAACACCATGACCAAGATAAATTATAGGTGGAAGAGTTTATTTGGCTTATGATTTCAGAGGGTAAACGTCCATCATAGAAGGGAGGCAGGGCAGCAGGAGGGGCCAGAACAGGAAGCTGAGCACTCCATCTTCAAGCAAGCACAGGAAACAGAGATAGCCCAGTGCAAGTGGTTGAGCTGTGTACTCTTGAAGCCTCCAGTGATTGCTTCTTTTAGCCTGGCCACAACTCAGAAAGGTTCCATGACCTTCCCCAAACAGCACTATGAACCGGGCACCTAGTGTCCAATTATTTGGGTCTATGGGGGACATTCTAATTTAAATCATTATGCACCTGTCCCTATGTAGGTGTAAAAGACCCCAGGATAAGCAGTTATTTGACTGGATAACATTATGAACAAGTGAAAGTATAGGCTTTGTTTAAGAAGGAAAGGAGGGGGGCTGGAGAGATGGCCTAGCGGTTAAGAGCGCTGACCGCTCTTGCAGAGGACCCAGGTTCGATCCCCAGCACCGACATGGCGGCCGAGAGAGGACCCGGGTTCGATCCCCAGCACCCACATGGCGGCCGAGAACCGTCTGAAACTCCAATTCTAGGAGAACTCCAGTTCCAGGGGAATCCGACACCCTCTTCTGATCTCCGCGGCATTGTATGACACGGGTGCACAAACCTACATGCATATAGTACATTCATACACATACAGAAATAAATTAAAAAAAAAGAAGGAAAGGAGGATGGATTTCCTGCAGGAGAAATGCTACCAGTGCTGTGATACCATTCTGGGATTCATATTATACTTATCAGAGATGCTGTTTAGAATTGATTTTAAACAGCCTTGCTCTCTTGAACTTGAATGTAAATTTTTTCCAGTCTTACCCTTCTTTTCATTGCATAATTCATGATTCTTAACTCACCACAGACAGACTTTTTTTTAAAGATATGTCACTATTAACTCTCTCAGGAGAGCTCATCAATGTTTCATAAGAGTCAAGGATATTGGAGATAGCTGAGTGCCACTTGGCTTCTCTTTTGTTATTCAGGACTTATTGTCTCTGATAAGTACCAAAGTCCTGTTTGGATTTGGTTGAGCCTAGACAACAAGTCATTATAGAGGAACAGCTTTAAAATCACACTTACAGATTATACAGTATATCCCAGACATTCCTGCATGGAAAAGAGCGTGTTGGGTACTTTTCTTCCCTCTTAACTAAATTGCTGCATGGAATGCTACTACTCCCATTTTATATTTTCCTTCTCACTTTAGTCATTTAATTTCTGAATGAATCCCAGTTCTCTTTCCTTGACAGCCTTAATACATGTTAGAAGTCACAGATCCTAAGTTCTGTTATTTATGGCTCTGCTTTCTAGATGCCATCTATTATAGAAGTTCAATTGCCACCACCCATGACAGATGGATGGCACGTTTTTCTCCAATGCAAAATTTCCCTCAGAGTTACACTTACTGTCCTAGCAAATGTCTTCTATTGAATGTCTCACTCATCATCTTGCCCAATATCATCCTAAAAACATCTCAAATATAACACAACCCAACTTAAACTCATGCTCCGTAACTCCTCATTCTGCCTCTCGTCTTAGCACCTTCAAGTGTTGGCTATACAATGATTTGGCTACCAGTCTCCACCTTTAACATCATGAAACTCAGCAGGTAGAGCAATGCCTGCTGTGTACATGGAGACTTATAAGGCTAGTGTGGCCAGAGTAGAGTCATGGAAAAGCAGTGTAAGAGATGGACAGGCAGGTAGGAGACACGATGAGTGTGAAAGTCACTTCATAACTCCTTTACAGGTTATTTTGCCATTTGTCATGTATCGTGGACTAATCATATATATATATATATATATGTATATATATATATACATATATATATATGTATTAGGTAGTTTATGCATTTAGTTCTCTTCTTAGCTCTTTATAATTCAATTAGCCATTGCATACATTTTGTTCTAGCCCTGTCTACTTTCCAAATAGGTATATTATCCTTTTTTGTTGTTGTTGTTCTTTTTGAGACAGGGTCTCCCTGTAGCCCCAGCTGTCCTGAAACTCGCTCTGTAGACCAGGCTGGCCTTGAACTCACAATGATCTACCTGCTTCTGCCTCCCAAGTGCTAGGATTAAAGGTGGGCACCACCATGCCCAGCAGGTATATTATACTTTTTAATTAACGATTTATTTATTTTTAATAGAATTTTTGTGAATTTTATAATATATAATATATATGTCTTTTTGAGACAGGGTCTCCCTGTAGCCCCAGCTGTCCTAGAACTCTATCTGTAGACCAGGCTGGGCTTGAACTCACAAAGAACCACCTGCCTCTACCTCCCAAGTGCTAGGATTAAAGGTGTGCGCCTCCATGCCCAGCTTACAATATATTTTTTTCAGAGTAAAAATAAAATCGTTTATTAAAAAACTGATAGATTGTTACATGATGCTTATTGAATTATAATTCTTGCTTCTTTTTATTTTTTTATTTTATTTTTATTTTTGAATAAACAATTTTTATTGATGTTTTATGTATTTCATACATCATTTTTCCTTTCTGTTCAGGCATATTCCCCTATCCCTTCCCCCACCCCACCCCAATCCATCCCAGATCATGTATTCTGTCATTAGTGTCCTGCATCTTTCTCTCAGTCTTTTTTATGCTTAGGAATTCACATTTTTCCTCCTTTAATTTCATATTATTCTAAAATATGGATACATGTTCTCCACCCATATACAGTAATTACAGAGTCTGAAAATAATTGGTGGGTGGATTCTAGAGCCAATTAAGGATTCACATTATAACAACCTAGTTGCTTTCAGATAAACTGAAAATATAACCATACTGTCATTCAGCTTGCCTTTCATCTGGAGGATTTGGTGTTAGCATCCACAAATGAGGGAAACCATTCTCTGTTTGTCTTTCTGGGACTGTGTCACCTCACTCAGCATAATGGCTTCGAGCTCCATCCATTTACCTGCAAAGTTCATAATGCTATCCCTCTTTACTGCTGAATAGTACTCCATTGTGTAGATGTACCACATTTGTGTCATCCACTCATCTGTTGAGGGGCATATGGGTTGGTTCCAGCTCTTCACTATTGTGAAGAGAGCTATGATAAACATGGATGTGCATATATCTTTGAAATAGGATGAATCTTTGGGGTATATACCCATGTGTGGTATGTTTGGGTCAGATGGTAAGCTCATTCCGAGTCTTTTAAAGTTTCTCCACACTGCTTTCCATAGTGGTTGTACAAGTTTACATTCCCACCAGCAGTGGATGAGTGTTCCCCTTTCCCCACAACCCCTCCAGCATCTGTTGTCTTTTGTTTTCTTGATCTTAGCTAGCCATACTGGAATGAGATGATATCTGAGAGCAGTTTTAATTTGCATTTCCTTAATTATTAATGATGATGAATACTTTTTAAGGTGTTTCTCAGCCATCTTTAATTCCTCACTGCTGAAGACTCTGTTCAGCTCTTTACTCCATCTTTTGAGTAGGTCATTTGTCTTCTTCTTTGTTTTTTGAGTAGTTTATATATCCTTGACGTTAATGCTCTGTCAGATGTGTCACTGGTAAAGATTTTTTCCCACTCTGTGGGTTTTCTCTTCACCTCCCTGATTGCTTCTTTCACTGTACAGAAGCTTTTGAGTTTTATGAGGTCCCACTTGTCAACTGTTGACCTTACTTCCTGTGCAGCTCCTGTCTAGTCCGAGACTCTCTTCTGACCTCCGCAGCATTGCATGACACAGGTGCACAAACCTACATGCAGACAGTACATTCATACACATAAAAAATAAATAAATAAAATAAAAAAAAAGAAAGTCTCCTCTTACACCCATGTCTTGTAGGTTGTTGCCAACTTTTTCTTTTATCACCTTCAGGGTTTCAGACTTCACATTGAGATCTTTGATTCACTTGGAGTTGATTTTTGTACAGGGTGAGAGGTAAGAGTTTAATTTTGTTCTTCTACAAATGGTGATCCAGTTTTGCCAACACCATTTGCTGAAGATGCTATCTTTCCTCCATTGAGCTTTTTTGGCCCCTTTGTCAAATATGAGGTGGCTGAAGTTAAATGAGCTCAAGTTTGGATCTTCAATTTTGTTCCATTGGTCAACAGGTCTGTTTTGTACCAATGCCAGGCTGATTTTATAACTATGGCTCAACATTAGAGTTTAAAGTCTGGTATAATCCCCCCAGTATTGCACTTTTCACTCAGGGTTGCTTTAGCTATTTGGGGTCTTTTGTTTTTCCATATGAACAATATATTTTTATTGTATTTAGACTTATCTTCACCCTCCCTTACTACTTCACACCCAGTTTCATTAGATAGATGATAGATAGATAGATAGACAGACAGCTAAGTAGATATATTAAGGTCTATAGAGTCAAATGTGTATCCCTAAATCCCCTTCCATGTTGGTTCATTCACTGGTGCCTGGTAAATCAAGAGTCACACCCTTAAAAGAGAGTGACTATCCCCCTTCCAGTAATTGCTCAGGAAGAGTTTGGGTTTCTTACCCACTCTCCTGTGTCTATGGTGGGAATTTGTCTGGTTTGAGCTTGCATGGGACATGTGCATGTTGTTAGCATTGCTGAGTTCATTATATTGTTTTTATTTATTTATTTATTTATTTATTTATTTATTTATTTATTTATTTACTTGAATTAACAAGTATTCCAGTAAATGTCCAGGCAAATGTCAGTAGCAGTTGATCTATACCATGTATAATTTGATAATTTGATAAAGGATGGCCTTACTAACCTACCGGCTCTCAATTTGTGGTGCTTCAACCTCAGGGGTTCTTCAGATCCTTGGGTATGCTCAATGCTAAAACTGCTTTATCACCAAGCCAAGACACCAAGTGCTGGCCTCTTTCTCTTTGTGGGTATTTGTACACTACTGTATAAGAGCAGTATTCCTAAACATCACTGTGTTGGTCTCTAATTCCAGGTGCTCCTGGTAGAAATACAAACAAAAGCCCAAACCAAACAAAAACAAATCATGGCACAAAACTGATGTCTCAAGTGAATGACAGTGAATATGCAAAAATGACTGCTTCTTATTAAATCTCCACCTTTAAGTACATGTCCTTTTCATACTGTGGGTGATGAAAGAGGCAGCAGTCACAGGTCAAGCATGATATGAAGGAGAACTTCTGGGGTATTAAAAAGCTTGACACCCCAGAAGTTCTCCTTCATATCATGCTTGACCTGTGACTACTGCCTCTTTCATCACCCATTAAAAAGCTTGACAGGGGCTGGAGAGATGGCCTAGTGGTTGGGAGCGCCGACCGCTCTTACAGAGTACCCTGGTTCGATCCCCAGCACCCACATGGTGGCTGAGAACCGTCTGAGACTCCAATTCCAGGAGAACTCCAGTTCCAGGGGAATCTGACACCCCCTTCTGACCTCCGCGGTATTGCACGACACGGGTGCACAAACCTGCATGCAGACGGTACATTCATACACATACAGAAATAAATAAAAAAAATAAAAATAAAAAAAAAAAAGCTTGACAAATCAGGTGTGGAGGTCTGTAGACAATCCTCCAGGCCTGCTGGGGAATTTCGGGGTCCGACTGAAGGAAAGGGAGCGAGAGGCACAGACCCTGGGAATCTGGTGAATGCAGAGAGAGGGCGGGCTGTCGTGGACTCATTTATTGGGGGCAGGGTTAGGGGTTATGTACTGTTTGCATTCCCGCTCTCCTCTTGTCGTCTTTTGATTGGCCCAGGTCTGCAACTCGGCTGCTTGTATGGTCTCACCTGCCTAGGGCAGGTTAGGTTGATGAGGGACAAGCTCTGCGCATGCGTAATTCCCAGCATACTGGCTACTACAGGGGTGTACACTGACAATCCCCAGTGGAAGCAGGAAAACTCCAGTTAAGAGCCCATCTGGGGTACAAAGTGAGACCATGTGGTCAAACGACAACAGTAACAAAGCCTGAGCACAGGGAACATAGCTTATGTATTGGCAGACTCACGAGGAGTCCAGGTCAGTCCCTGCAAGTTCAGTTCCCGGGTTCTGTGTGGCTGTGCTTCCTGTGTGTCTAGCTCCCAGAACACTGGCATGTATTGGTCCTACAGCTGAAGCACAACAAAAGTTTGAATCAGTTTGCCAGAAACTATTTTTTAACCTTTAATTATCCTCTTACTGTTTTCTTAGATATCTCCCCTCTGATAACTAGAGGTAATTTTCCTGTCAGCATGTTTTCTTTCTAGCTTGTTCAGTTTTTTAAGGACTTGAGTGATCATGACGGGAGGTAGTCAACGTGTCATGGGAAGTTTTGTTCTCGTCTAAGCTGTGCAATTTTCATTTTGAACTTTAAATGAAAATGTTTATTTTCTCTAGAAAAGTAGAGAATTAATTCTGGGACTGTTGTGATCATAAAACTGTGGTGAGGCAGTGAGTCTCCACAAAGCTCTAATTTCAGATATTCATTCGATGCGAAGCAACTTGACAAAGGAAGACCAGGGTCTGAGGAATAATACATCTTACTTTGCAATTCTCTGGGGTGTTGGATTGCTCTGAGACAATGGTTATATCTTGACCTGTTCCTCGCTGCACATGATGACTTCAAGGGCAGAGTGTCCTGCTGTGTTTTAATGGTTTAAATAATTCAGACGCTCATGTGAGGTGTAAATACAAGAGGGTAAATGCATTCTATTATCTGAAACTCTCAAAAAGTCTTAGATCACAGGAAAAGTGCTGGGCTTTTTCTCTGTTTAGCACGGAAGGAGAGATGCTGAAACAGTTTCAATAATCTTTATTATTATGTGGTTAAGAAACATTTTGAAATGCAATCAGCTTTTGTTATGGAAAGGCCAGTAGTGAACTAAAGGGAGTTCAATATTAATTCACTAGTTCAAGGTCTACTGCATACCTACAGGTTAATTTTCAAATAAACCAGAACAATATTTTCTTTTTTGTACAGTGTTCTTTTTTGTGAAGATGAGGAGGTTCTCATGTTTCTTTTAACAATAATAGATAAATTCTCAGGTTAAAAAGCAGAGACAATTGGTGAAGGGTCTTCAAATGTTCTCTCGTTTGAAAGGAATCTAGGGTTAGTCACTACCCTGGACAAGCTACTCTAGATTCTTCCCAAAACTGGTATAGGAGGCAATTGAAGCCGAGGACAAGAGAGGGTTAAAAGATTATTGCTACTTTCTGTGGAGCCTGATATCTTTCACAGGAGGAGAAAGTCAACTTGAGATGACTTCAGGCGAAAATTACCAATGATTAATACATAATTTATATTGATTACTATAATTTGATATTAGAAAAGTGTTCTGGCTTGGAAGCACCAAGAATAAAAATTTCTTCCCCTTGTCTAAGGGGATGGTGCCAAGTCTCCATGGTAGTCACCCTGTTACCAACTTATGTTAGCAACTGGTTGCTTGCTTTCTCTTCTAGTTATTCCTCATAGACATCCTAATTTGCCCTTTTGGTTTTTTATGATTACTTCAAGAAATGTCTCTGCTAGCTAAAAATGTATTTTTGAAATGTATTAGTTTCTAATTGATTTTGTTACCTTGGTAAAAGAAGATTTTTTTCAGAAAAAGGAATACCTTGTTGCTGTTGATGGGAGGGAGGGCTCAATTTTATCTTGTATTTCCATTTGTCTTACTCTTCCTGGAAGAAAAATCTCATGTGATATATTTGATTAGATAATATGACCAAGTTTTGTTAGCCCAGCAGTGATGGCTCCTGTGCTGTGGGGTGCAGAATGATTACATCTGAAATACTTTCTTCTCTTCTCTAAAGAGAGTCTTGAAGCATGCAGAAGTTTTACTTTCGTTCAAAGAAACATTTACTGAGTGAAAGAAAAAATGGTTCTCTAAAGTACTATTGCCAGGTAGTAAAATGAAGCACAAGTCATGAATGTGGAACTCTGTACATCCTTCCCACCAGGGCATGTTGTAGCATCCCATGTAATTTCTACCCTGCCTTCCTCATTGACATACATTTCCTCATTCCATGTGTATACTTTCCTAATTATAATGAATCGTGGTGTGTAGAAATTTGAGAGGCCAACATTATCAGAATCCATGGATCCTATGTTAGACCCTCAGGAGATCACATTATGTTGGCCCACCTCCCTCCCCACTATGAAACAACATCCATGAACAAATTCCCTCTTCTGTTACTTAGTTTCTCATTTTTTATCTTTTCTGCTACATATTTTTCTTGTCCTACAGATTCTTTTCATCTCATATGCAATTAATCAGAACCATTCTTTATGTAACTCACTGGGAGTAAAATGTTTCTTTTGTACAAGGAGTAAATTGAGCCTGATCTGCTTAATCTTGACTGGTACTTTAACAAAGTATAATAGCATGCCTCAAGCAAATTTAAATACAGCATTATTTTCTCCAGATACTCATATTTCTATAGTGCCATATATGTTTTACCTATGACTTTATACTATGTACTAGAGAACAATAGAGAACCAATTTTCCCTAGAGACAGATGAAAAATCCATATTAGAAAAGGAGGCTTTATTCATTGCTCATACAACAGCTTCCATACATCTGGAACAGCCCTGAACTAGCCTTGAAAGTACTCTGTGCCGTGACCGTCCCCGTGCATATTTCATCCCCATTGCCCGTCTACTTTCCTTCCTTTTTCAAGGCCCACCGTGTCTTGTCATTGCATTATACCTATAGTGCCTCTTCCTTTTTCTTTCCTCAGTGTTTCACTATTCTCGATGTTCTGCAGTCCCTAAGAGTCTTACATGCTTTTGGCCAGCAAAGAAGCACATATTTGTTTTGTCTCTAAAGCTCTATCTATCTATCTATCTATCTATCTATCTATCTATCTATCTATCTAATCAATCAACGATCTATCTATCTATTAACTATCTATCTATCTTCTATCTATCTCTACCTATCTTCTATCTTTTGTGTTTCTCTTAATTTATCTGTCAATTTGATACTCTCCTCCTATTTCTCTATCTCTGTGTCTCTCTCTCTCTTTCTCTCTCTCCACCTGACTTTCTCTTATTATTCTCATCCACTGGCCCATAAAAATAATGACCACATTTATTGATATTGCATAGGTTGCTAAAAAAAACAATTATCAAGAAAAGCAGGAAAATTGATTTCCATAACCTAATTTCTATTTTGGAAACCTTTGCTTTCACTGTACTTTTAAATAAATTTTTTACCATTAAGATTTCAAATATGTATTTTTTTTAATTTTATTAATTTCTGTATGTGTATGAATGTACTGTCTGCATGCAAGTCTGTGCACCCGTGTCGTGCAATGCCGTGGAGGTCAGAAGAGGGTCTCGGATTCCCCTGGAACTGGAGTTCTCCTGGAATTGGAGTTTCAGACGGTTCTCGGCCGCCATGTGGGTACTGGGGATCGAACCCGGGTCCTCTGTAAGAGCGGTCGGCGCTCTTAACCGCTAGGCCATCTCTCCAGCCCCAAATATGTAGAATTTTTAAGTTACTAGGCTTATGTAAGCATAACTTGGAATTTATGGGAGAAGCAATTTCTCAAAGATCTTTATTTGATTCTATGGCTCTGAGCAGTAAATACAGTAAATTGTTCAACCTTCTTTTCCATCAGCCTATCGGATATCTCTAGAATACTCATTTCTTGACCAGGGCAAACGGATGTATAAAATCATGCAGGGATATTCTATGCAGCTGGGCAGTTGCCTGTGAGTGGCTCCTGGTTGTGTTTGAATGGATAAACAAAGTAGGCCATTTTCTTTCAATCATGAAATAAGATCCAGAGATTTTTCTCTGAGTATCAAGTGAAAAATTCCAAAAACTCTACCATACTAGAATTTTCAAATAGGAAATTAATGATACTAATTAAAATAAGGCAGAAAAGTCTCTGCACAGCTGTGCTGAAGTGAAACATTTGGGATTGTAGGCAAGGGCTAGCATCCTTCTTGTATACACAAGGCTGTCACAATGTTGATATCAACAGAAAGCTGTGCAAGCCCAGCTCTGTGGTGCCACAGAAGCATGTCAGATAAACAGTGAGGGTCTCTGCTTGAGTTCCTTGGAAATCTGTGTGTAGTGTAGCGATTGAGAACTTCTTGGCTTTTCAATGACAATGCTTATTTCATTGGATTAATTTTTAAATGAATTTTACAAAATCTTCTCTTGTATAGGATGCTTTTGGATACTTTTTTATTAATTCTTTATTTTTTTCATTTTTTAACAATAAGTAATAATTTATGAGTACAAGCATCCTTCATGTAAAACCAATTTGCAAGCAGTTGTGCCCAAACCCACACCATCCAGCTGGGGGGGGGATTGTATGTTCAATCAAGTTGATCAAATAAGTGTCCAGACTATATTGCTGTAGTTTCACCATTCACCCCAATCGCAGCCCTTACATTCTACCATGACCCCTCTTCCGCAGATTGTTCCCTGGGCTTGGAAAAGGGGCACAGGTGGACGAGAAGCAAAACAGTCTACTTTCTCTGGAGCTGTTGTCTTGGACTCTGGTCAATTCTGGCTGTTTCCTTTCATGGGCTGACAGTTTGCCCAGGAATAACCTTTCAATCCTACTATTGAAGCATAAGCAATTAGATATATAGGTATTTAAACAGTACTAATTGTTATGGTAGGTTACTTTGGTATAGACACAGATGTTTGGATGGTATGTTAATCCATGAATTACGTTTTTTCTGTAAAATATGACAGGGTCTTATTGTGGCTTGTAACATCTAACCACTAGAGGATGTAAGCTTGTGGCATCAGCCATGGGTTATTCCTCCAAGGATAGAGCTAATAGCCAATTAGATTTGGGATATACAGGCACATGGCTGCCACTGCTACACAGTATTTCTAGGCAGGTGAGGTGTAGCTGGTGCTGACGGAGGAGTCTTGCTTGACTCAAGGAGACCAATATTTGCTTTATTGGTTTAGTGGCCTTTGGTAACACTCTCTGGTATTCCAGAGACCAATTGTACACTTGCAAGTGTGGTCTCAATACATCTTTCCCATGCTTACATCAGGTCTTTGACAGCAGGGCCTTATCGCCTTTCTTCCTGCAGGTATCCAGTTTACAGGCAAGAAGCCTTTATCTTTTTTTGGAGGGGGGACTTGGATCCCCTGGCCAACATCTCCTTGGTAGAATAATCTATTGCTGATATCAGAGCTCTCCTGTATTAATATATTTTGCTTAAGTGAATAGCTTAAGGAGACTTTAGTATTATATTTGGTTCTGAATAAAGAATAATCCTTTTCACAGTTCCTATGTCTATTAGTCAATTAAAGAAGGCAGTTTTACTGGTTTTATAAGAGATTACCTCTATAACAGTTGGCTCCAGTTTATAGTTAGAGAACGATCTCATCATCATTATATTTCTCCTTGTACTATGGAGGGGAGGTAAGAAAGTCTCTCATATTAAAACTTTGAGGCACCTAGAAGGTAAGTTTCATTAGGACTCATTATAAATAGTTGTTAAAAGTAGGATCCACAGAGGGGTTTGATGTCTGTAGCAATCTGAGGCTTTTCTTCCTTTCAATGTTCAGACGGGCCAACCTTTCTGCTTGCATGTCCTGGTACATCCTACACAATGCAAAGCTGTATCTTTTCTTTCTCAGCTGTTAAGTTGGTGACATTTTGACCTGTTGGAACATACAAATCTTTTCCCGTAGTTAGTTTTAAGATTTGAATTGCAAAGTTTTTGACAAAAAGGTGGATTTTTTTTAAAAGACTACACCCTATATGAAATGCAAGTGTTTTGAGAGCCTAGAATCTTTTTCCAACAGGTAACCCTTTTGCAATTCCATTAAAAGAAACACTGTTCACATCAAATGCGAGGGCCATGCTGAGGAAGGCCAGAATGCAGTTCTGTGAAGTACTGTCTGGTTCTCTTCCAAATCGGGCAGGGGTGGAAGTGTGCTTTGGTCTCTTCCTCCATGCTTGTTTGTGGCAGGAGAAAAGTTCTTGGCCATGCTGAGGCTGGTGATCCATCAGAAGCACTGCTCCATTTGAGTCACCCTGCCCCAGCACAGCTTCATGTACTGTCATGATATTCCTTCCTAACGTAACTTAACAAATGAGCTTCCTAGCAAGTGAGTACACAGCTGAGCTGAACTGAGTCCATGATAATGTTCAGAGTCTCAGTTCATAGTATGACAAGTGTACCTCTCTATGAGGAAAAGTGGATCCAGTGTTGCCTGTCCAATGAAAGTCCAAGGGTGAGATCCTATGAGAGATCCATCTTGCTCTATCCAGCACCTCTCATCAGATGCACCTGATATGCCTTGACTGTCTGGAGGATGGATCTTCAGAATATTGACAGGAGAGAAAAATGGGGATTCTAAAAGAAGAGCAAAGGAAAGTCCTCGGCATAATGGCCTTGCAGTAGAAGCTGATGGGGTCTGTAAGAACATTCCTCTCCTTAGGGAAGTGTGGTAGCCAAATCTTTCTGCTGAGTGATGAGAGGGTCGGACATTAAGAGAAGAGGTGGTTCTGCTACAAACTAGCTTTATTCACTCCTCTATTTTCAGATCACTGGGTCTTTGGAAAATGGAATAAGTAGAGAAGTTTTTAAGATATGCTTCTTGTTCTCAATTTACCTGTGTTCTCACCATGAGCAAAGGTCAGCCTCAGGAAATACTTGCCAGCCTCAACCACAGGAATCAGTAGGCAAAGACTTAGCTATTTTTATTAAGGATATCAGAACCTCGGAGTTTGTAGAAATACTAAAATTTCTATTTTAGTCACTATTTCATTATTTAATGCCATTAACATAATTCTAGTTATATAATTCAAGTGACAGCTGTGGTCATGAACTTGTAAAAGTACAAAACATCTGTCAATATACCTGGCACATTTGACTTTTGTATTTCCTGAAATAATTTTTTCCTGAGGATAATGTTCAAGAAAGTTCTTGATGAAGATTTTGTTTGGGGGAACAACACTTTATTTTTTTAGGAACTAGAATTAATAGTTGTTAGAAATTGCTTTGAAAACATGTGAGAGGCGCTGGGGACACAGCTCAGTGGTAGAAACTTGCTTAGTCTGTTCAAGGTCCTGGCTTCGATTATCAGAGCCACAAAAATGTGAAAAGCCTAGACTTCTTAGTCAAGAGCTTGATAGAGCCCTGGGCACATAGCCCACCTTTCTTTGGTTGCTAATATATTTCTTTTTTTCACTTTAGTTGGATAAACAACCAAACAAACAATAAAACCATCCTAAGACAATGTACACTTTCTGTTCCTGATTGCTTGACTCATAATGCTTATGTATAAGCTATATCATGATTGTACCTCAAGAGTTATAGTAATGTTCCTCCACAGGAAATATCAGAGAACTCAGTGTGGGACAAAACCAAACTATCATAGCTTCATATTACTACAAATGTTATCTGCCTCCCCAGGTTATAGAACAGACAGATGTGTGTCATTTCATGTAGCACCCTTCTCCTTGTCGTCTATGAATTTATGGCCATGAAATAAAATGACTAGAACATATGCTGAATCCTGATATAGTCATCGTCCACAAAATAACATTAAATTCATGATTTCAAGGCCTGTTATAGTTTTAGTAAACCTTGGAGTGACTAATAATTAATACTAATTATTTACCCTGGATTGTATTTTGTAGCCAGTTTATCCTGCACACTTTAGTGAAAAATTACATTAATTAAAAATCATGTGCTTGTGAATGTGACTCAATTGTGCCCAGCAGGCCAAGGCCCTAGATTCCACCTCAGGACTGCCTCCGCCAGTCAAAAAACATTGCCCGACTCTTGAATAGTGAACTTGAAAAGGAAATGTTTCTGAAAACATGATAATATTCTATAGGTAAGTAGTATCATTTTGGCATTTTATGATGTAGAACTTTGGACTCTTGGTTACTTGTACTCTGATGTTGAAGCAAACTCCAACTGTTGCTCTTGATCTTTCTTCCCCCTACTCTTCTGTGTGGGTTCTCTTCAATACTCATGATTTATACTAGATCCTTCCAGAGCAGGTAACACTTGCTAGTCGGATTGACCTACTTTCTGGTGTCTAAAAATTACATAGTTTCAGCAAAACACTGGGAACTTGGACTTTGAGGCTAACCATTGAGAAAGAGTTTCTGCTCTTCCACTTATCACCTGTTTGATATTGGAGAAGTTAGAAAACTTGAGTTTTTCTGTTTGTAAAATGAAAACAGTGATAGACCATTCCTTGAGGTTAATTAAAACCAACATTTATACAAAAAGTACTCATAATCACTCAAGACCTTGATTTTTGTCAAAAGCTCAGTTCTGAAAGATCATATTCAGGGGTGAATTTTTGACATGGAACACATAGATAGATACTGTACTGTTTGCTTGTTGCTGTATCCAGATCATATAAGAACATTATTTTCACACACACTGATTTGACATAAAATCTGTTTTCAATAATTGTAGTTCAGTCTTATGTATCAGTCAGAGTTCTCTAGAGAAATAAGACAGTGTTTTCTGCATGTATATTCAGAGAAAAAGAGAACTTTACTTTAAATAACTGATCCATGTGAGTGTATGGACTGACAAGATCCTATCTACATGGCAGGACAGCATCACTAAACTTAAGAAAGTGATGCTGTCTTAGAGCTAGTCTGGAGCCAGTCATAGAGAGAGGAAATCATTTTTTCTCTCTTCAACTGACTTGATGAGGCTCACCCCCATAATGGGAAATAATCTACTCAAGTTTGCTGATTTAAATGTTTTCATCTAAAAAAAGAATATGGCACTGATGTCTAGGCTGCTGTTTGAAGGAATGCCAAGTTTTGGGTCTTCCTGTGTTGGTATGTAAGCAACACATACATGGCCTAGTGACCACATGACATAAGGATTAATGCAAGAAACATTAAAGCATGCTGCTCATGTGTAACAAAGCATGAAGTTCTTAAGAGACATTTCTTGGCCTTCTGTTTCACAGAGGAAATGCTGATGTCTATCTTAGAGATACTCTGAACTACACAGCTATATCTTAGAGATACTCTGAACTACACAGCTAATTGCAGTTTCTATATTTGTACTGCTTGCTAGGAAGCTCAGAGCTATCATGCGGCATAAGGCAAAGTCTGAGGCAGAATCTAACTTCAAGGTAGACATTTTAGAGCTAGGGTAGCTCTCTGTCACCCTGATTGTTCTTTATATTTTTAGTTTGTATGTATCTGGAGATTTTTACAATGTTCTCCTAGCATCTTTTTCTTTCTTTTTTTTTTCTTTAATTTAATTTTTATTGATGCTTTGTGCATTTCATACATTTTTTCCAATTCAGTTCAGGCTTATTTCCCTTTCCCTTCCCCCCCACCCCCACCCCATCCAAGATCATGCATTCTGCCATAACTGTCCTGCATCTTTCTCTCAGTTTTTTTTTTTCATTTTTTAGCTATAAGTGATAATCCATGAGTACAAGCATCCTTCGTGCAAAACCAATCTGCAGGCTGTTGTGCCCAAACCCCTACAGCCCCACCATCCAGTGGGATGACAGGTTCTTTGTTCAATCAAGTTGATCAAATGAGTGTCCAGACTACATTGCTGTAGTTTCACCATTCACCCCAATCACAGCCCTTACATTCTACCACGCCCCCTCTTCCGCAGATTGTTCCCTAGGCTTAGAAAAGGGGCACAGGTGGATGAGAGGTAAAACAGTCCACTCTCTCTGGAGCTGTTGACTTGGACTCTGGTCAGTTCTGGCTGTTTCCTTTCATGGGCTGACAGTTTGTCCAGGAATAACCTTTTGATCCTACTAATGAAGCACAAGCAATTAGATATATAGGTATTTAAGCAGCACTAATAGTTATCCCTGAGTCAAGCAAGACTCCATCGTCAGCACCAGCTACACCTCACCCTGCTGGAACTACTGTGCAGCAGAGGCAACCAAATGCCCGTATATCCCAAATCTAATGGCTATTGGCTCTCTCCTTGGAGGAATAACCCATGGCTGATGCCACAAGCTTACATCCTCTACAGGTTAGGAGATGTTATAAGCCACAGTAAGACCCTGTCATATTTAACAGGGGGGAAAAATGTAATTCATGGATTAACATATCATCCAAGCATCTTTTTCTTTCTTACACAGCTTATTTGAGGTTCTATAATTTTGTTTGTATGTGTACTCTCAATGATATCAAGTGTTTTGAAAATAAAGTTTCTTATTCACTATTGAATCACCAGTTCTTAATGCAGTATGTGCCCTACAACTGTTTCTAAATAAGTATTTACTGAATACATTTATGTGTACATCTTTATAAATTGCCTATCTCTATTTAGAACGAAACACAAATTTGGGGAGAATAAAAATTTATTCCATGTTTAAGATATTTCATGAACTTAGAAGTGTAATTCTAGATTCCAGAAAGGGGATTGGTGGAGCAGACACTAGTTCAGGCATTCTTCTGAAAAGAGGTCCAAAGGAGATGCCCGAATAGAAGCATGGGAATTGTGATGCTGATCTTTGACTGACTGTAGGTTTTATGCCTCTCTCTTTTCTTCTGTTTGAATGCCACATATTCCTGGGGGTGAGAGATTTGACAAGGAGAGACATGGACTCCACTTTAATCCTCCAAGAAGCCTTATAGTGTGGTGTGTAGGGGGGATCTGTAAGAAAAAAAAAACTGTTCTTTTGTACAGTGGCTTGGTTTCTTTATGGAAGGTGAAGAACCACAGATGTTTTGGCTACTTTGAAGTGACTGTATTCTATAGTACTAAGCCCATAGACAAGGTCTCAATATAGCTCGATTTCTGGTGTTAATCTATTAGCTGACTTAAACAAAGAATGTCTTAATGTTCCCTTCAACTTGACTAAACTTTAGGCAGGTTCTAGAACTAACCTACCATTTATTTTCAGACTTTGGATTTTTGGTATATGATGGTGGGCATGTATACATATTTTAGAGTAATATAAAATTAGAATGGAAAAATGTGATTCAAGAAATATGATATGGAAATAAGATACAGTTTGTTTTCAGAAGATACAATTTTAATATAGGTGTGACATATCAGGCTGGCATAACTTAGCCTTTCTGGGTGCTTAATGACCATATTTAACGCCCATACCAATTTGGCTGAGGGACCTTTGTTCCTTGGTCTCAGAAGTCAACTAAGTCTTAGGGGACTATGCATGTGGGCATCTCTTGAAATGTCCTGCAAATGTGGGTCACCAGTCTTCTTGTGCATGGAGATCATGGAAATCCACTAATTGGACTTTAGCCAATGTCCAGTCTATAAAGAAGAAAGTCTGCTCATGCTTCAAAAAGGGAAGCCTGGTTTAGCAAGACCTGATTTTGTCCTCGAGTGGATGGAACTGGTAAACGAAAAGTTGAAAGGATCCAGGGGCTCCCATCCTCCCCCCCTCCCAAAAAATGAGTGACCCCCGAGGACCAGATCCTCAACTGACCTTAAGAAAACAAAAGCTTTGGTTAATCTGCGCTTACTGTGTGGCCTTAAGCATCCAAAAGGAAAGTAAAACCAGAAATAAATAATCAGTAAGGCCTGAGAAATTGTACTTCAGATATAAAACTTGAGATCTTAGTAAAAAGACAAAAAGAAAAAAAGAGAGAGCACTTAGCCTGTCTTCAATTCTTACTGGCAAGTGCATCTACTCTGTGGCTGCCACTGCTTTTGCCATTTTTCAAAGATATGAGACACAGCTTTTTAACCCTCCAATATGGACTGAAGACTCATGTCTGTCCAAGAATCCTCCAAACCTTCAATGACAGATGGGGACTGCTGAGATATCCAGCTTGTGGACTGAGCAGCTTCTGGGAGTTCAGCCTTGTCAGAGTATAGACTGCCATTGTTGGACTACCCAGGCTGTATCATAGAGGCCAGTCCAGGAAGATCAAGACAGGACACGTGCTTACTGGACCTCATTTGGGTGACTATGGGAGAGAAAGACACCACCCAGTGTGGAGCACAAGGGCAGGACTGATGGTTGTTTGGGCTTGCCAAGGAGGAGCCTTCAAACACTTCCTTAAGGAAAACATGACACCTTTCAGCAAAAAACAAAAAAGAAGAAAAGAAAAGAAAAATCCTTCAATTCAGGTGATATGTGTATGTATGTATATATTTATGTATGTATATATTTGTGTATATATACATATATATTGAAGCAATACAAGTTGGAGAGAACAACAACAACAAATGAACTGGAAACAAAACAAAACAAAACTCTGGAAAGACTCAGAAAAAGATGCAATGTGGCAGAGTGCAGGAACTCGGGTGGGGTGGGGGGCATGGAAAGGGAAGTGACTTTAAATTCGATTGAGAAGTGATGTATGAGGTATGGAAAAGTTTAATAACAATAAAAAAATTAAATTAAAAAAAAAGAAAAGTCAGGGGCACCAGGACTGTGCTGATTAAGACAAAGCTGGTCCATTCTGGCTGGGGCAAACTCATTTATGCCCTGACCCATAGATATCCTTCTCCCCTAGACTCCAGTCCATTCGGTCTTGCAGTCAGATAAGGCCATGTCTCTGTAGGTCCACAGGGATTGGCATTCCTTGCAATCCTGGTCCCATCTTCTCTTCAGGCTCACAGAACCTTGGGCATAACTCTCATATACTGAGGCTGGAAGGTTCTGGAACACTGCTTTTAGAAAGCAACAAAAGTCAGGAAACGGCATTACCCTTTAGCGCTCTAGAAATTACTTATTGCAAAGAATGCTTGTCCTTCATATTACTTAGGTGACAGTGTGGATGAACACTACTTTACAAATACCATGACAAGACCCCAAACAGACCCTGCCAGTTACTACTCTGTGGCAGAAATTGAGCTATTTGTCACCACTGACCAATTTGAACAAAATACTGATAATTTTACCAAACGTAGTTAAGCCTCTTGTTTTCTTCATGCCTCTGACCTTTGAACCATCCTTGAATTTGAACAAGTCTTGGGAGCTTAATCAAGCTCTGGGAGGTAGAATATCCCCCCCTGCAAATTCCTCTGAGAATTGACTCCCATGAAGACGAAGCTTCTCTCGACTGTTCTCTTCTACACATCTAGCATTTTAGTCTCTTTTACTTATCCTTCTCACAGAAAAGTGCTTTCTTCCTGACTTGTGGGATGCTCACAATTCACATCTCTGAACCATTCTTGTCCTCTTTGCCGTCGTGCCCTGTCTCTGACTGCAATATTTTCAAATAAAACTCTCCTTCTTTCACTCTGGGTCTGTTATTTGACACATAAAAAAGATTGGCATGCTCATCGATTTCCCAACTTTTTGTCCGCATTCTTACCTTCTAATATTCTTGGTCCTGAAATCCATTTTCTGATGCCTTTATAAATCTCACTGAAGAAGTATCTCGCCAACAAGATAGTTTTGTCACCATGGAAACCTTTATGTAGACTGACACACTAGAAATACATTCATTTTGTAACATTCAACAGACTATGAGAAATTTGTTAGAATTTCATTAATTGATGCTGACCTGTTTGCAAAAAATAAAACCTGATGAAATTTTTAAAGAAATTGAGGATGATTTAAAATTTACACATTAAACTTTCTGAAGCTATTTTTTTTTTTTTAAGTCATGGCTGCTTGTTTTTACAGAGAGGCCAAAGACAATCTAGAAATTCAAGTTGTTTATCTTTTCAACCTCCTCTTTCCCATGCACTGGTGCTAACAAAACCAGTGAAAATATCACATGTGTTTAAATCAAGTGTGATCCACCTCTGAGCACAGAGGCAGGTGTACTGGGGACGGCCTGCCATTCTGGATAGGCCAATCTGTTCAGTCCTGTTCGAGCTGAGTGTTTCCTGTTTAAAGCCTTTGTTTCTTGCCTGAAAGTATTTCAACAGAACTTTTACACTTAGATTTGGGAATGTAATAATCTAACAGGGTTGAATACAAATGACTGAGGTGTCATGGAAGTGGCCGAGTGTGTGTGTGGGGGGGTGGCCAGAGACCTCTGTTTTCACAACAGGCATGCCCATTCATTATAGTGAGCTTCAGCGGGACTCTAACTTCTCCATTTCTTTAGGAAAATTATTTTTCTTTGAAAAAAATTATAAAGCCAGGCATGGCAACACACACCTTTAATCTCAACACTCAGGAGGCAGACAGATAGATCTGTGCGAGGCTGAGGCCAGCCTAATCTACATATTGAGTTCTAGGATCTACAGGGAGACCCTGTCTCAAAAATAAGCCAATGGGGCTGGAGAGATAGCCTAGCGGTTAAGAGCACCAACGCTCTTGCAGAGGACCTGGGTTCGATCCCCAGCACCCACATGGCGGCTGAGAACCGTCTGTAACTCCAATTCCAGGAGAACTCCAGTTCCAGGGGAATCTGAGACCCTCTTCTGACCTCCGCGGCATTGCACGACACGGGTGCACAGACCTGTATGCAAACAATACATTCATACACATACAAAAATAAATAATAAAAAAAAATTAAAAAAAATAAGCCAATGGGGGGGGGAGAAACACCACTAACAAACACAAAAGTGGTGTCTTGGGGGGATGTGGCATGTGTCTGTGTGTGGGTATATGCATGTGAAAACAGGTGCGAGTGGCAGCCAGAGTCATCAGATCCCCCGAGCTGAAGTTACAGGTATATTGAGCCACCCAACATGGATGCTGGCAACCTAATTTGGATCTTCTGCAAGCTCAGTAGGTGATCTTAACCACCAAGTTATCCCTCTGGTACTATAGGATAATTAATTCTTAACTTATATGTTGACGTTAAGAAATTAAAGACATAATATGTGGTAATAAGCATTTATTAATGCTTAAATAAAATACTTGTTTTGCATAGTGTTTGATATTTCTAATGGATTATCAGCTACTTAACACTTGGATCTTATGAATGCTATCAGTTTAACGTAGGAACGAATCCATCATAGTTGCTCAGTACTTTTGGTGTGTGATTTGATATGCATGACTGTAAGAAATATTAAATAAATTCCACAAGTAATTTGATAAACATTTATTGTGTGAACATTATTGTACTAGGTCCCTTAAATACAAAATGGATCAGACATGAATTCTACCCTCTAGCAGTTACAGTCTACCAGAGGATATCAGACATAAGTAACAAGATAAAGGATCCGAAAAGTCCTATGAGAAGCACAGAAGCAGTGTCCAAAGAGTTCACAGGAAAAATTAATTTTATCTCAGAAAATCATGAAAAACTTTATGAAAATGAAATGCATATTTTTCCTGAAGCATAAGTACAATTTAGATGTCAGGGAAGGGCACAGACTTCTGCTTCAAGGGTAAGAACTTGGCAGATTGTAAACACAGTGGGCTGGGAAGAAGCTTTCCAGGAATGGAGATAGTCGTCTTCTAAGAAGACAGCTGTGACACAGCTGTGAAAATATGTTTGTGTGAGTGTGCACAGAAGTGTGGGGAAAGAATGGGACAGAACTGAAGAGTTGGTCCAGAAGAGGGCCCACTGAAATAATGATTCCTTGGTATTTTTCAACTAGATTAAAAAGTAAAAGCAGAAAGATCAACTCTGGTCAGAACATGACACACTTACTGGTCAACTCGTACATCCAGCCCAATGTATTCTGGTATTTCATTTCTGCTGTGCTGTCATGTCTTAATGTAAGTTAGAGTTAATTGGAATTAAAGAAAAGTCAAAGTTTTAAAAGTGAGAGTTTACTTATAACAATGAATATTTAGAGGAAATATCAATATAATATATTGAACAATGTATTTATTTTTATGTATTTATGTATGATTTATATATTTCTAAACATACTGAATTTATATTTAAAAATATGCTTGGTGTGATATTTTTCAAAAACATCAAGGTCTCAAAAATTGGAATGAGTGACTGTATACAGTGTTTGTTCATAGCTACAGGGTTCTGAGATGGAACAGAAAGTTATGAATACAGACACATGTGTATATATGTATATATATATATATATATATATATATATATATGCAAAAGTGGGATGGATGGAAGATAAAGGAGAGAAAGATTTATCAAATATTCCTACTCACCCAAAAATAATCTTATAAATTCAATAGGCTATACAATTATATTATAATTAGCATTTAGTTTATTGAAAAATCTTTATGTTATACTCTTTTTTGCATAACGATACTGCTTTTATTTTTAAATCTGATTAAAAATATACTTTTAACACCTTGACACTGAGAACGCTTGTCAGCATAGGCAAGAGTTCTGCCTGTGCTGTGTAGTTTAAGGCTCTAGCTCAGAGGCGCACTTGAAGATTGAAGCACCATTGTCTCTGGCTCTTGGGCCCACTAGTCGAGTAGTCAGGGTGCAGAGTCTCCACAGTCACCAGGAGCAAGAATTGACCTACAAGAGTATCAGACACAGACCACACAGCTCATGTTTAACCACGAGCTAATTGAATTAAGCCTTCTAGCCACTTCGAGGATCCCCAATCTCCTCTTCGCTCCCTTAATTTCTTCAGACTGAAAGTCTCTAGCCACTCAAAAGATCAGGCAGGTGCTGAAATCCTTCCTGCTGCCTTGTGCTCAATACATATCTAAGCAAGAGACGTTGCCTTGGGAGAGGACACTGAAGACAGTGTGTGCACATTTGCTCGCCTCAGGCTTTCCACTTTCAAAGCAGTCAAGTCTATCCACTCCCCTTCTCCTTTCGCTGAAGACTATGCAGACAAGATCTTTAAAGTCCTGAATAAGTTCATTGATTTTATACTCATAAGAGCTCTAGTAGGAATCATTTCTTTGTGAGACATGCAGCAAATTGAATCACTTACATCATTTCCCTGCATCTTTTTCTGTATGGTTACCTACTGTTTTCTACTAGTTATCATTTTGTCACAAGATAGAAAAAAAAACCCAAACGAACATAAAATTATGTAAGAGGATGATGGCTGCAGATTTCTAAGTCCTGTTTACATGGTACATTGTTCCAAAGGATGTTTAAATAGAAAATACAGAAGTACTATACAAACCTATTATTACATTTGAGAAATCATTAGCCTCAAAGGAGTAATAATGGTATGCTATTAAAACTCTGAGCACATTTTCAGTATCTGTATTGAAAAAGAAAACTTTATAAATATGTAAATTTCTGCTTCAACAAATTTAAAATAAAATGCACTGAAAAACTGATATGTAGACAAAAGTTTATTTACACCATACAACATTTTAAATATTTTATACACAGCTGCAGCAGAGAAAGCTACTCAGAGCTTTCTAGAGAAAACTGCAATAATAAAGATGTGAAATATATTATTCATATAAAAGTGAGATTATTACTTTATTGCATTTAAAGCAATGAAGAATGTAGCTCAACAAACATTCATTTAATGACAAAAACTTTGCTTTTATATTATAAAGTAAAAAGTGTAGTAATGGCCAAACAGACTGTTATAAACTTTAAAAACTGCATAAATATATACATTGTGCTTCATGGTGAAGTTTTTTGAAAACTAAACCATATGAAGCGGTTACAACATGAATCGTTGCTTGAGGTTTATCTATAAAGATTACCTTACAAATCCATTCCACGGGTACTTACAACACGGGGTCGTGATAACTGTACACCTGGCCATCTTTCCACTAGCCTGACCAGTGAAAAATTACCATATGAAAAACACCACTGACGTTTGGCACATGAAGGTCCCGACAGAGGGTGGTCACACTGTCCAGATTGAAATGTCAGGCTTTCCAAGTCTTAAGTGTCAGTGCATTCAATTGTGTCCCCACCTCAGTTCACTTTGATTCTGTTAAACTTCTGTTTGAAAGTCACCCTCCTGCACATCCAGAGGCAAATTCAGACACTTCTCCCACTCCGCAGGCCTCAGCTCCAAAGCATCCTTTGCCTCTGTGTCTAAGACATTGATTGTGGTATAATGTTGGTATTCACTGGGGTTTTTGAAAGTGTCCCATGGATTCTTGTTTGGTGCTGGGTTCTCCTGGTGAGAAAAGAGAAGAACATAGTTATTTGGTGATTAGTGTTGCTACTTGCTGAAGTCCTCAGGAAAAGAGTCGGCTGATAGATTTAATCCAACTTATACAGTTCTGAAATGGTTTAAAACTGTGGCCAATTACAAGAGACAGTTTCCCATTTCAGTATTTTGGACTAACGAAAGTGATGAATACCATCTGTAAGCTAGCACATCAGTTTTCAGGAAGCCAAAAGATAGGAAGAGTGCTATGGAAGGCAAAGCTACTGATGCTTTAAAATGTCATTATGGGTGTTTATTCAAAGAGGAAGGTGAGTTAAGTTACTGATAAAATTAAGTGTAGGGAATCTAAATCCTGTGGCACAACTTTTGGTGAGGTAAACAATTTAAGGATTGCTATCGGGACATATGATTTAATATTAAATTAGCAGTATTTCTTTGAAAAAAAAGTCACTACTTTTGATTAATTCTCAAGAAATTTGTCAATATTTGAATATGTGTATGTGGTTATAATCTTGTTTTGTGATATTCGGATGCATGTGGTTTTCACAATATTCTATGTGGTCTGGTGGCATAATTTTCATGCTTCCTTTCAAATACCATTGCTTTATGAAATATGCATCCAGCAATACAAGAAGACATTTCAGCCTGTCCATGGCCAATATCACTCACCATGTCTTTTAGCACATTCCTCCTACTACCCAAGATCCAGAGTTCTCCCAGGTATGACTGCCCTCAGAGCTGCCATCTTGTAGAACTCAATAAACACCAGGTCCAACATCTGCTAGGGTCTACTTGTGAATTTGACTTATTTTAACTAAATGTAGTTTAAAGATTTATCTCTCTTTTTTTTTAAATGGGAACATTTCAACCGCACAGAACAAGTTGATTTTCATCAAAGAACGTGACAGAAATCATGACTAGAAACTAAGATTAAACCCAAACACTGAAACAACCATTAGTTGATCTGATGGAAGCTAAATTAAGCAGAGTATTGGTTAATGTTGAATTTATTTATTGTGGCAAAAGAAAATGTCAAGTGAAAGCTGTCATTTTTGCAGTAGCCCAGGTTTTAATTCAATATGGATTCATTAAAATTTATCATTATTCATGAGAGACAATCAGCCTCGCTAAATAATTCCCTACTTTTAGTTCCTCTTCAGAGCTCTTTTTAATTTCTATTAGCTCTTGAATTCATTCTCCAGGAATAATAAAATGGTTGGATTTTTTTCTCACTTTTCATTTATAGAAAACTATGGTTAATAAAAATATTATATTTGTTAAATGGGTCTTACCCTTCCCCCAAATCTGACCTTCAACTAATTATAATCACTTATTAAGTAAAATGCAAAATAGTTATTTGATTTTTAATGTGGATTCCACTCAATATTTTAAACCTCATATCAAGCTATGTATAAATAAGAAAGGAGGAGACTCTATAGAAATATTTATAACTAAAGATTAAGTCACTAAAATATTCAGTAAATCAAAGAAAAACAGCTAATAGTAAAGTATACACGATAATAGGTAATCTTTTAGGATATTTAGAGTGGTTTGTTTTGCTTTAGCCTAATATACTAAGAGTTCATGAACTATAGTTCATATCTAGCCCTTCTTTCTCCCCTCTCTGCTTGCCCTCCACTGACTTTATTAACCAGCTGCTCTTTGCTGGACATCATATTATGTCCCGGGAAGGACGGAATCATAAATAACATCTGGAAATGTAGTGTGGTCCTCTAGAGAGCTCAATACAACAAGTCTGATATTTACAAGATCCAGGTTCCAGTTCCTTCTTGCAATACGAATGTGACCTTGAACAATACATTCAATTTATCTGAACCTCAATTTGAATATCTGTGAAACAGAGATAAGCTTTGTATAGTGTGTCAAAGAAGTTGCTGGAATGTGGCAATCAATACTTTTTTTGTGGAGTTGGGAAAAAATTACAAAGAGTTGAATACATTATTATTTAATAAGCATATTTATTATTGAAGGTATTTATGATTAAATAGAAACATAGGTATTTATGATTAAATAGAAACATAAAAGATATATATTTTGAATTAGTGTATAGTAATTGTATAAAGTAATGGGTTTTATTTTGACATTTTGTGCATGCAAATAATGTATATTGATCATAACCAACCACTTTTATTTTTCTCTTATTCTATTTCACATGTGGTGTTCCAGAAAAAGAGATATGGGAGTTCAAAGAAGAGATGGCTTTGCATCAGGTACATTATTTTTTCTTAGGAAAGTAGAATTCAGACTGGCATAGAAGGGTAGGCTTGGCTATGAACATAACACCAGTGTGGTTGGGATTGGGTGGCAAACCAGGATGCAAAACTGCAGAGTGATTAGACAGAAAAACAGTAGGGATAGTACTTTATCCTAATAAGTATAAAAAAATAGCAGAAACAAAAGTAGTTAGATGATGAACTGGAAGCCAGATTAATGTATTTTGTAGATAGCAGGAAATAGTTCAATGTCTTGGGGCATAATGCGTCATCTGAATGGAACTGTCAATGTAAACTATATGCAGCAAGTCCATAGAACGACCTATCTAGTTTAGACAAGTATTTAAAAGAGCTTTCTGGGACTCTTTAGTGTGACAGAAAGTCTAATTAGTTAAACCTTAAAAGGTTTGGAGGTACACAAAGAGTTCCATAGTCCATTTGCTTGGAAAAACATAGGCTCTATTAGGCTAGGAGTAGATGTGCTCCACCTTGCCCCCAGCCCCTTAAAAGTACTTCAAAGATCAAGCACATAAACCAACCCTAACCCTAAAGTCTCCAATTTTAGATTTTGCTAAAATATTTAGATATTAATTGCAAAGCGTTATTTTTCTTTTCTTTCCCTTTTTTTTTTTTTTTTTTTTTTTTTTTTTTGAGACAGGGTCTTCCTGTAGCTGCAGCTGTCCTGGAGCTCACTCTGTAGACCAGGTTGGCCTTGAACTCACAGAGATCCACCTGCCTCTGCAAAGTGTTATTTTTCAATATATGATCAATTGATTTTTGAGAAGTTCATGAATTAAATGATAAGGCTGACTTTCTTGTCCCAACTGAACTCTGGTCTTCATCCTTATTCAAAGAAAATTGTGGCTGTCTCTTCGAGCAGATTTTTACCTATCCTAAAGTGAAGTGAAGAAGGCTTGTTATATCTAGGAGCCAGTAGGAACAGACCTGCTGGGGGCAGGGAGAAAGCTGGTAGTCGGTAGACAGGGTGTGTCTGCAAACTACTTATGTTCCTGTGTCTTGGCTATGACATGTGGGTAATGTACAAATCTCATAAGAGGAAAAAAAGGGGTAACAGTTTCAGAGGCCCAGGGAAAGCTGCAGAGGCCAGGAGAGCTTCACTGGAGGCCTGAAGACAGTGGTATAAAATTGTGTGACCTATGTTTATGTTTCTATTGTAGCATGTTTGTCTTCTTTGCACAAAGACAAAAAGGAAGGGATGTAAGCTAGAGCAAATGTATTAAAAAAGAAATAATTACAAGATTTACTGTAAGCCAACATGCATGGAACATCTAATCACAGTAATTTGGTCTTAGGATAATGTGCAGAATCAGAATGTCAGGTAAATATGAGGATTCAGAGCTTCCCAAACATGGCAGGCTGCCCAAGTGTTTCCAGTAGGTGGTACAGCCTCGGGTAGCCTATAGGGTCACATGGGCAGCCCCCCATCCTCTTCTGGTTTTTCCTTCTTCTTTCACTTTCTCCCTTCATTCATTCTTTCTTTCTCCCAACATATCAGTATTTGTGGACAAAGCAAATGAAAGAATGACTATTCTACAAGAGCAGGAAGTTGCTTGGAGGAAAGAGACCTTGACCGAACGGTTTGTGAGGCCCTTCTAGGTAAGAGTTTCATCTCTGGGGATCACTTAAGAGTGCCTATTGCTTTATGGTATGCTTTAAATGTTTTCCTGCCTAGAAGCAGGAAGATGGACTAAATGGTACTTTGGTCTCCTTTTGATTCCCCCAATTCTATTATTCTGTAAAATTAGCATCATTTGTACCAGTGGGTAGGTATAAATTAGCAGCCCTCCCCTCAAAAAGGAAAAGCTGAGATTTCCTAAAAATGTCTTTCTCCTCCCAATTATGCAATTTTTCATTAGCTGTGTACCACTACAAATTATGTGGCTTAATTAACGATAATGAACTCATTCACATGTTTGTTATTAATCAAGGCTGAATAATGAATCCTTTTTTTTTTCTGTTCTCAGATATTTAGGACAATAGTTGAGGCGCAATGACAACCCTATCTTCTCTACTCCCAGGCTCCCAAATGGTAAATATTTATAAATCTCCCCTAGAAAAGACATACTACTGAAAAGATGTGGTGTAATTAGTAGACTATTTTGGTTGTTAGGAAAGTGAGATACAAATTTTTGTGCCATTAATGATTTAATACCCAGACCATGCAATGAGGGGAAATTACAGTCATATTATAGTAGTCAGCCAGCTGTATCTGTTGCATAAGCCTTTCAGATTTGTAAACATAAACCTCTCCTTTTATTTTTTTTTAAACAAATGATGTTTCTTCACTTCATTTCCATGTTAGCTTTCAATATTCTAAAATGGGTAGCTAATATGCTTAGGTCTAATCTCAATGGTGTCATTCCCATTTGCCTGCAAGCTGAATATTGATGGCTTAATATTTAGAGGAGTAGATGAGAAAGAATCACTCATTACACATGAGGAAGTGTTTTCTATGCACTTAGCATTGTGTTGGTGATAAATAATACATCGACGAGTTTCCTGCTTTGTGAGGAAAATAGATCAATACATGCAGAAACTATTTAGATAGCAATTAAGAGTTAAAGTGTGTCATATTTACATAATCTCCATTTAACAAGCACAGATTGAGCTATTACAGCCACGAAATCAATACACAGCTTCGTCTTACCAGTGACTCACTATGACCAGTATTGTTCTAGCACTGGGATGAATAAAGGAACAATATAAGGATATATACATTTTTATCATTGACATTTTCATTAAATTTACCAATAAGCTTGGGCTAAGCCTCATAAAATACATGAAGAAGAATCACTAGAAGATGATCAAACACCATGTTCTTTATATAAAATATGAATATATTAGAAATAATATAGATATAAATAATATAATGTATCATCTATCTATATCTATCATCTATCTCCTGTCTACTATCTATCATTATCTATATCTCATCTACCTATCCATCATCTATCTATCTATAGATTTATAACTTATATCTCTATTATCTTTCTACGTCTGTAGCTACATACCTGTTATCTATTACTGTCTGCCAGAGGCTGCCACGACTGGACAAAGGGCACCATGTCTGAGCTGAAGAGCTGGAAGAGGCAGCAGAGGCAGCCTACCTCTCCCTCTCGCCTTCGCTTTGAAGGTGATGTGAAGACTGAAGCGAGTACATACCATTGCTGCTCTCTGTGCTCCATTTAGGAAGAGGAAACTGAGCTTTAGAAGCTGAATTCTGAGTCTTGCTCAAGATTAGAGAGTTGTTGGCTGTGCTTTGGGATCCATACTGGCTCCTGGGGTCCTGGCCCAGTACACTTACCAGTGGTTATGAGGCTTCCCTGCAGCTCTGACTGTGCCATGCACTGAGTGACTGCATGGTGCTGATTTGATGAAGTCCCATACTAAGATGGCAGTGGTATGAATGAATGAGAAGGGAATGGTTACAACCAACAACCCAAATCCCTGATATTGGTGACTATACCAAAACTTTTGTCACAAGATAAATCAATCTTCTAAAGATAAAAGATGTATCTTTTAGCTTGATTTCACTGCTTCATATTTCTACCACGAGTACAGTTTGTAGCCTTAAAATGGCAGGCATTCAAATAAAAATGAAAAGAAAGTAGCCAACTATTTTGGAGTTTGAATAAACTAAACTTTAACTTTGATGACAGAATGACTAGATGAAGCCAACATGTTTTGATATATAACTAATCCTAATTAAAGCTTATAAAAGAGGGCATTTTAAATAAGAATAAAATGCTTAACGATCTTGCTATTCCTAATAAGTCTTCTCATCTTTCCCAAGAGCATTCTGGACTTGTTACTTTTCTGTGTGCATAGTCTTATGTTCTGCAATTGTTTGCGGACATTGTCTGAGATCCTGGAGGTTGAGGAGTCTCCTGTCCTTGCATGTGGCCCAGGCTGTCATGGGCACTGTGACACAGAGCATACTCACCATACTGCTTGTATTTGGTATATCCCGAAATCTGTCCAATGTTTGAAATTTCTGATTTAGTTCCTGAAACAGTTCCATGTGCCTCTTCCTTGTGTGCATGACCTTCTGCAAAAGAGAACAGGGTGGCTCTCATTCCTAATTTGATTGACAGATTTTTAAAAAGCTGCTTAATAGTTTCGCTTGAATAATAAGGGGGAGCTAAGTTTGGCAGGAGCCAGCCATCCCCAAAGACACCATAAATGCAAATGACGTGCACCGAATCCTTGCTTCATATTCAGCACTATTTGAAAGAGAATTGGCTTCCACTCACAAGATTACAAAAAAGTTTTTTTTTTTCTCATGAGTGTTTAAAAATAAGGCCATCATTCTCTTGTAAGATTCTCGTCCTTCAAAAGTTAAATCTGTTTTGCAAAAATTGTTACGTTTTTAAAAAAAATGTTAAAAATTTGGACTTGTAAAACACCTGAGTTCTTGATGTTTGTCATGGGAAATATTACTTTTTTATGTCTTATTTCTATAAACAGTACAATCGTAGCTCTCTGTACTAAAGGAGAAGAAGAGTCCCAGGCCCTGCCATTAAGGCTGACTCACAGCACTAAAGTGCCTGTAGAACGCGTGGGATCTAAAGTCTTGCACTTTCCAAGTGAATAATGACCGAGCTTTTCAGAAGGAAAATTTGACCCATAGGTTTCATATACTTGTTTATGAGATGGTACAGAATCTTAACAATTAGGATTTGGAGCATACATTGTGTGGCCAATGAGCTATTAAAAATCACAGATACAAATATATTAATTCTTTGGATCCTTAGTTACATTCATTTCTCTTAATTTCATTATAACCCAACAAATGGATTGATTTTGGGGCCATTTAGGCTGAACATTTTTTTATTCCAGAGCATTTAAAGGGGCACTAATAAAAAGTTTAAGAATAAATTTTCTATATTTACAAGTGTTAATTTAGAAAAATTATTTTATTATTTTTTATTTTATGTGTATGAGTATATTGCCTGCTTGTAGGTAGGTGTACCCATGTTGTACAATGTCCATGGAGGTCGGAAAAGGGCATCATATTCCCTAGAATTGGAGTTTTGGAGTGCCATTAGCCACCTGGATCTTGGGAATTGAACCTGGGTCCTCTGCAAGAGCAGCCAGGGCTCTTAGTTGCTGAGACATCTCTCCAGACCTACAAGAGTTACTTTAAAGAAGGAAATGTCTTCCACAATCTCGATTTTTGAAACATGGAAATGAGTACTTTGGTAATTTTCCAGGACTATGCCTGTGTGTTTAAGGTTTTGCAGCCCACACATTCGAACACCATTTGCTCATGCATCTTGCATAAGGCTATTATATCCATGTCTGAGCTCTGATTTTAACATTTGGTCCATTGTTTTCACTAACAAATATTTTCAAAAGTAAGAATTTGTCGAGAAAAATAAATATATCTCTGGGGGGAATATTGGCAATACTTAGCTTTCTTCTAAAAAGATGCATATAGAAAATCCTTTTCACAAAAAGGAGCTGGACAAAAGAGACAGTCAAATTGAATCTTTTGACATATTACAAAGCCTGTTCTCTCCTATGCAAACTTTAATTTTCTAATTTAATAAATATTATAGGCCATTTGCTATTATGCTAATCTCTTTTTTTTTTTTCTTATCACCTTACATTCATGGGAGAGAATCCTGCCATTTTAAGTTTTGTAGTAACCAATTTCTATCTTGCTCCTCTAGTTTTAGGAGTTGGCTGTTGAAGAATCAGGTGGTTGAGGATGAGACAGGGCACATGACTCATGATGAGACATGAAACATAGCAAGCAGTTACAGAGCGATTAACTTCCCATCGGTCTAAAAGAGACTACATGAAACAGATTTGTGGGATTTAGAGAGAAACATCAGGCAAAAATAATTTGACTAGTGATGGCTGATGGAGATTTATGAGAGCGAGGATTTGCATAAGTGATTCAGTGGAAGGATTTTGAGGACCATGTAGTTGGCAGAGTAGTTCAATACATCATATCCCTGTGGAAACAAGCAGTTCCTTGCAGTACCAGGTCCTTAGGCACCCATTAGAAAATGGATCTGTGTCACAAAGGATACTTGAAAGCAACCTGTGTGGTTAGAATATTGGCTCTGCCTTTAACAAGCCACATTTTCATAGTTATGACCCTTGCAGTCACATTCTTCTATGCAGGAGTGTGGCCACACTACTGCCATTACACTAAGCATGTTTTGTTTTATCATTGAATGCACATTAGGTTCACCAGACACTGTGCTAGACGCTAGGGCAACAACGGTGACAAACAACATGGTCAAAATTACTGCCTTCTAGTAGCTTAATATCTAATGGTGGACACTAGCATTCATTGCATTATAAGCCAGGTAAATAGACATTTATAACTGTGATAGTAAGAATACAATGCTGCTGGACATGTGAGAGAAGAAACCAAGACACATACAAATAAAGCAATGCCCCAAATTTTACATGTTCATTTTGAAGTTGGAAATTCTTAGTGATCCTGATTGCCAAATGCTTTTTCTTTTCTAGAATTCTGATGATTCCTAGTGCAGTTTTCAATCCTATGCCCAAATCTCTCCTCTTTTCCAAGCTTTTCTCTCTTCAAAGACATGAAATACATTCTCATCTGAGGTATCTGATACCAAAAGTACAAAACCTTTATTTTGCTATAGGCATCTGATGATTATTTTCCTTCTGTGCAGCCCCATTTATCTTGTGAAAGATCTTGACTTTGTTTTGAGTGAGCTATGTCTTCCCATGTTGCTAGAAATGCCAATCAAAACTGCTACTGTACTCTAGCCGAGAGATAAATTAGTCCATGTCCTTTCAACATAATTCTTTTTGTTTCTTAGTCAGAGTCGTTTCATGTTTTTCATTCAATACCTTTTTATATAAAGTATATTTTAAGGATCAAGGCCTGTGTCAAATAGGTATCATTGGAAAAAGATACTACACTGACTGACTGGAGGCTTTGCAGTCATGTTCTGTCTGAATAAACAGTACTTGATTCTGAAGTTGATGGATTGTATTTAAAGACTTAGATTGCTAGGACACACTTAAAAATTCAAGGAAAATATAAAGTTATGGTGGTTATCAATGTTATATAACCAAAGAACATTTAAAACTATTTCACACAGATTCATGAAAGGACTTTTGAATAGACAAAAAAACATATACACAAATGAAAAATTTGGGTGCTGAGATATATAAAATGTCATACTTTCAAATATTGATTGCAAATGTATTCTCATGCCAGATAATCATTTTGAATTGAAACAGCCACCTTGGCACTGCCAGAAATCACCATACCCATGACGGCCTGCATTCTGTGGGGTGGCACATTACAGCTGCCTTTAACAGCTCCTATCCCTGACACAGGCTTGCTTTAATTTTCTATACACAATTCCTTCTTGTTCATAGTCTCAAGTATATCGCCCTATAACAATGATCCATTGATAAGAACGCCAGGTTTATAAATGAGCATTGGAAGACTTCTAGCCACGTTCTGGGATAAAAACTTAGGGAGAGTTTTAGTCCTCTCAAGTCTTAATGATGTTCTTCTACTTCTGTCTATCTGTTTTCCTTCGTGGCACTCATGCCTTCGATTATCTTAGCTGCCTTGTTAGATGCTTTCATGCTTCTACTATAGTACTGGTCAGTTTAGTGTCTAGTGGAACATAATGAGCTACAGGTTTGTATACTCTTTCTTGTCCTCTTTGATTTAAAAATCCAGTTCCCAAGAAAGATGACTTCTATTAAAAACTCAATTTATGACTTAGTTTTCTAAAATCTCATGGGGAGGGGGGGACAAAACCCTAGCATGTATGCTTTCTATTTAAATAAAGATACAGCTTACTTGACAGCATCGATACAATTCAGGTTCCTCTCATCATAATTCCTTTCAAATATTCTGGGTATATTTTTGCAGTAAAATCAATAGATAATAATGTTCTTTTCTACTCAGAGTAATCTAATTCAACATTGTTTTGAAGAATGTCCTGCACCTCTGTCTCAAGACAACCATCCGGCTAACTCTATGGATACATGCTCTCCTGAGCACTTATTTCACAACCTTATTTTATTTTTACTTTTTTAAATTTTCCGGGCGTGAATTCTTTTCTTTAAATTTATGTTTTTATACTGCAAAGATGCAGGCTTTGGAATCCATTAATCATTAGAATTAGAGAAACGGCAACACGCTATAAAGCACATCATGATAGTTGAGATCTCGGAGGACAAATGAGAATATAAGGCAACCTAAATATCGTAAGCACCTACTACTGTATCCTAAGAACTCTCCAACACCCTTTAAATTCTTGGGACATTCCAAGTCTGACAGCTCAGGATATGAAAAAATTCCATCAATTTCAAGTTACATGATCTGAAGTGTGCAATCCAGTCTCCCTTTGGGCCCAGAATCTGTAATGAGACTTACCTCACCAGGCTCTTTTGAAGATTTTGTAGAAGTTGTAAGGTATTCATTACTCTACCACATAGATAAGAGCCACTTTAGAAGAGGCAGCCAGTATTGTCTTTCTAAAAAGCCTCCTGGTAACCCTGGGAGGCAGGAACCATTATCTCTGCTTCACTGACTAGGGGACTGAAGATCAAGGAGTCAGTTTGCTCCTGCAACTGGTAAGTGGCCTGAGTTCTGTCTGAACAAGACAACTCTTAGCATGCTGCTACCTTAGACTCATCTCAGGATTCAGAAAACATCCTGCTATAGACATTCAGAATTTTAATTATGCTCTGTTCAGATAGAAAAGGATGCAAAACTGTAATTGCAGTTTACGAAGCCTCCGTTGTAAGCCCATAAACTCCCTGGATATTGATTACCCTCACCTATCTCAGAGTATTGAAGTTATATTTCTTTTAAACATATTTTATTTTATTTCTATTTTTATGTGTATGCATATATGTAAGTAAACTAGTAGTGTGCAATGCCAATGGAGGTCAGAAGAGGGCATTGGATTCCCATGGAACTGCAGTTATGGATGGTTTTTAGCAGCCATTCGGTGCTGGGAATAAAATCCAGGGTCTCTACAAAAGCAGCCAGTGTTCTTAACCACTGAGCCATCTTTCCAGCTCCCTGCAATGATATTTCTAAGGCTGGTTTTCATTGTCTTGTCTCAGAACACCTCATGGGCAGGGATTTCTTTATCTTTGTATCCTTGACACTTTGTCTGTTAGGTAGTAGTTGTTTAAGAAATATTTATTGTATAGATTAAATGACTTGGATAGCATAGTTACATAGGAAAGGAGGGTGTCCGTAACGTGGAAACCTAAATTTTATCTTCTCCTTCCATAAAGAGGTCTCTCCATTGGAAAAAAATATTCATCTATTTAAATTTTAAATTTTTATTATTTTCCATTATGTGTGTCTGTGTCTCTCATTCAGGATCCTAAGGAGGGCAATGACACTGGATACCTCCTGATCTGGATTTACAGGTGGTTTTGAGCTGTGCGAGTTGAGGGTGGAGCCATCCCTCCAGGAACATCTCTCTTAGGAGAGTCCTGCTTCCTTGTTCTTCTATTCTGGTTCTTAGTCTTTCTTAGAAGAGGTTTCATGGAACTGAAGGCAGGAATGCAACAAAGGAGATTTTCACTTCCGAATTTCAAATTCTGAATCATAGAGTTGGGTTTAGGTCTGAATCACAGACACAAGATGTATTAGTGCCTACAGATTCCTTGAACTGATGGAAGTTGTTAGGCAATGTCAGAGACTTTTTGACTTAAAATTCAGAGATGGGGGCCTACAGGTCCTGAGCTTGTAGAACTTAGAAACCAGTTAGTTGGAATCTTTCTTTCCAGCCCTAGAATTCTACCCATTAGACAGCTATTGTCCATATCCACCCAGGGCAATCTGCAGAGGTGTTCTCTTCATTAGTGCTTTGCATGTGCGTTTTCTCTCCAGAACTGGCTTTTGAATATAGGTCTTTAGTGAATGCCACTACTCATCTTAATGAAGAGAGTTAAGCCTAATTTTTAAAGCTGTATTGTGAGAGGGTGGCTATTTTATGAACCATTACCAGGTCATAGTGTCAGAGGATCCAGAGGATTGAACCTGCAATCCTAGGAATCATGCCTGGCAACACAGTGTCTACTTTGGTTGTGTTTCTATTTGGGTAAATATGTATCTTGGCCTTACAACAAACTATATAAAGGGCCTAAGAAAACCAAATAAATGTTTTTTTTTTTTAATTTTGTCAGTGTCAATCAAAAGTATACTTGGCTATAAATATACAACTTTGAAACAGTTTAAAGTTAATTATGTAGAAAAGATAGATACAGTCTGGGATTAAATTGCTCAAACTGCATGCCCTCCAAAAGTGCTCTATGAATATGCCCTGATTGACTAATGGAATCAAGTGCCCTATGAATATGTCCCAACTACAGGGGGTGGGCACAAAGCAGAAGGGGCCTGTTATGGACAACATATCTCTTTGAAAATAGCATGCTCTATATTTTGAAATTATTATAAATTTTACATTATATGTTATATTTTAATTTTATTTCTAGTGCTAGAAAATTATTATAAGCACTTTTATCTTACTTGACTATGTGCCCCCTAATTCTTCTAATAAAAGCTCAGGTCCTGTGGTGACGGGTCCCATTTCCTCCAACTGTTTCCCCCTCCCTCATGATGCTCCACGTTGCTGATGAAATCCATAAAGAAGTGTGCATTTAGTGGATATATGGGGTTTCTATGAAGCCTCAGAGAGCTTTCTTAATATACTATTTAAAGGATACATGATTCCAATGGAAGAATATGGCAAGACTTGTTTACGTCTGTTTTTGGAAGAGAAGATTAAACTATTATCTCTCTATATATACTTTAACATGGAACAGATAATATTATACTATGACGATTTCAAAATGGTTATCTGTAATTGTATTACCAGGAATTCCTTGCTTTGTTTCTATCAAGGCAGACAATGTAAGCTGCTGGATTCTTAGTTAACCTAACTTTAGGTAACTTCATGTCAACATTACAGAGGATTTGCCACTTCTAAATATTCCAGAGTCCTATTTTACCCTAGCATAATCTTTCTTCTGTATTACTAATATATTCACATTTTCCATTATTTTCTAGATCATAGGAAATAATTCCTCAATGGGAAACAAACAAAAAGCCTAAACAAGTTACAGTCCACCAGGCTTTGCAGTTCTTTGCACATTAGATAAAAACTCCTTGATTCCAAGTTGTTTCCTCTGTTTATTCCTTTTTCATAGACCTCTGTTTAATTGTATTCTGACTTGCCACTTGTTTCTTGAGCATGCCACATACGAGCAAACCTTCATGCCTTTTCTTCTCTCTGCCACTTCTGTCTCCTTGGGTAGTATTCAATGTGGTTACCTTAGGTAGTATTCAATGTGGTTACCTTAGGTAGTATTCAATGTGGTTACCTTGGGTAGTATTCTATGTGGTTATCTTGGGTAGTATTCAATGTGGTTACCTTGGGTAGTATTCAATGTGGTTACCTTGGGTAGTAGTCAATGTGGTTACCTTGGGTAGTATTCTATGTGGTTATCTTGGGTAGGATTCAATGTGGTTATCTTGGGTAGTATTCAATGTGGTTATCTTGGGTAGTATTTAATGTGGTGCTAAGTGTGATTATCTTTGACGTGCTAACTTCATGGTTGTTTACTTTCTATACTAGTCTCTACCTTACCTCAAGTATTGTTCAATAGCTTTTTGTTAAAGCAATCTCCATTGAAAAATAATTATTGGCTTTTAAATCATTCATTCCACCAAAAACGTAATGAGTAATGAGTGTCTCTGTCTATGGAGGTCTTTGCTAGAGGCTGGGAATACAAATTAAGCAAGACATTTGGTCATAGACCATAGAAATAGCATCATATTTTATAAAGAGCAAGAATTAGTGCTTTACCATTTTATGGCTATTCTACATTTTGCTGTATTTGTTCAGGAGTGTAGTGTTTCCCTGGAGGCCAGCTACCCGATAGGCCTTTCCCCAAACGATATTAATTAACCACAGATGTTTTAAAAATTATTTTTATCGGTATACAATAATTAGGTTTTAGTATGACCTTTTCAAACAAAATTTGTTTTTCTTGTTTTTCTCCCCTCAGTTCCATTTTGTGCTCATTGTAATGCCCCTTATTTATATGTATGCAAACATTAAAAGTAGAATCTGTATATGAGACATAGTCTTCTTGTCTTCCTGCCTTTTGGTCATCTCACTTAATACTTTCTGGATCCATCCATTTTCCTGCATATGTCATAATTTTATTTTTCCTCACGGCTTTAACAAAATTTCATTGTGTATATGTATCACACTTCGATTACTCATTTTTCTGTTCATGGGCATAAGGGCTAGTTCCTTGTCCTTGCTAATGGGAATAGAGCAACAGTAAACATGGCTGTTCAGGTATCTCTGTAGGATGGTATGTCCAATAGTAGTAGAGCTGCACCATATTGCAGTTCTGCTCTCCATTTTAAAAAAAAAACTCTTATGTTTTTGGCAAATGAATTAATGGAATATTAATGGTATATATAAGTTCTGGGGAGTATGTAAGGCTGAAAGCTTGAAGGGGCAAGACTTTCAGAAGTTCACAAGGCAGCCTCTCAGGGGCAGAATGTCCAAGTTAATCCTTGTATGGCAAAGCCTCTCAGTGAGGAGGGTAGCAGAGATCTTGCTTAAAGTCAATTTATCCAACCGGAATTTAGAAAAGGGGTAGGGAGTTAGCTTGTTTTTCAATGACCAGCCCAAATTACAAACACATCTATTAAACATCGTGGATATTTACATATGGTAACTTTCTTTTACATAATTCTGGTATATTTCTATAATTACATGAAATGGAAAGGGAGTAACACCAAATGGTCAATAAGGAAGGGTTCAGTTTCAGTTTTTTCTGAATTTCAACACCTGTAGTAATCATTCACTAACTATATCAATTAAAAAGGTAAGGAAATTGTATGATTCTTATGTTGCCATTTTTGTCCATTAACATATCTTTGTTAGCACTATGGTTTTATGTGTGGAGAATAGGCATAAGAAGTATCTGTTTAAGGAAGCTGGTAGCTGTTACCATAGAGAATAGTTGAAAAGAAAAGAACCATATTTATAATGTTCCCAGTGACACACAGATTTCTTTTCATAAGTGGTTGGTTTACTGAAGTTTAATTTTAGATCTAGGTTTTTACTGTATTTTGTCACTGAACCTTAGTAGATTAATTTGTATATTCTTTCTTTTGTGATATCATAACTTATTGCTTCCAGGTCTACACACACACACACACACACACACACACACACACACACACTTTGGTTCTTTATTCTTTGGATAGCTAAAAGATTAACAGTCAAAAGCCTTAAAGTATTTGTTCCTTAAAGGATACTAAAGACTTCACATGTAAAGCTTGATAACTATTTTTATTTAATTTTTGATAGTCTTCATTCTTTTATGCTTAAAACAGGCTACAATAAAATATACATTGCGTACTAGGCTACTACAATGGAGCTGCATCAATATTTGTGGGTATTGGGGCTCGACTCTTTATATTATTTTATAGCTTATAGCCTGAATTACTGTTTAACAAAAGGATTTTCTTTCGACACTCTTCAGTGGAAATGATTGTTCACCACTGTGACAGATAAAATCACTAACTCTCACATTTAACTCATATGTATTCTAGATCTGCAACATTCACCTCCAAAAATGAAATGATTTAATGAGAAGTTTCCATGTTCCAGGAGGATTCTGTAACTTCAGATATATCAGTTAAGAGTATTGAATTCTGGGGCTGGAGAGATGGCCTAGTGGTTAAGAGCGCCAACTGCTCTTGCAGAGGACCCGGGTTCAATCCCCAGCACCCATATGGCGGCTGAGAACTGTCTTTAACTCCAGTTCCAGGGGAACTGACGCCCTCTTCTGACCTCCGCGGCATTGCATGACACAGGTGCACAAACCTACATGCAGACAGTACATTCATACACATACAAGAATAAATTAAAAAAAAGAGTATTCAGTTCTATGTATGTATCACAAGGGTACACATACGCCAGAGAAATTTATAATATATCCAATTATGTCAGCAGGCTATGAATCACATCCAATTATCAAGATACAGAAGTGCATTTACATGATACTTAAACATTAATTTTGTGCTTAGCATAAGCTGCTTAGACAGTATGATTTTAGTAACTTCCAGCACCAATATTACAGCATCAATATAAATTCAATGTAAATTGGAAAATGAAAATCTTCATCTTGTTTATATCTGTGAAAAGACATTTACTGAACATATGAGCACATCAAACCAACACTTGCTATTTGAAAAAAAATGAATCCAAATGTACCACGAGAGACTAAAGACACATCAGAACACCATGTAAGCAAGTCTCTGAGAAAGCCTTGTAAGCAGACAAAGAATCCCCATGGGATTACTCTAGGTGGTCACTGAAGTAAAACCAGGAATAAAACTAGGTATAAAAATCAGGAAACTGGCATTCCTACTCCCCACAAACTGAAGTGACTAATGCACTTTCTACCGCAAGTTACCCTCTTCCTGGTATTTATAAAGTAGGCCTTTACTTGCCCAGAAATATCTCCAATTACTCTTGGAGTAATTTGAACTCCAATTCATTCCATTACATATATCTTTCCAGGATCCTAATTAAAAAAAAAAACTTGATTTACTTAAATAATGCAATACTGTATCCACAAACTAACATGGAGTGATGTGTTAAAGTAATTATACCACAAATTTGAATCCAATAATTAAAATTATAAAGTAATTAATAAGGACTTACCTCAAAATCAAGGTCAGAATATCGCGATTTTCTTCTCTGTTAATTCATTTATAAAAGAAGGAGAAAACCAATAAAGTTACATTTAGTCATTCAGACAAATAGAAGTCATTATTTTTAATGATAATCCTCATTTTTTTTGTGTTAAAACATTTCCTTAAGATTATTTTTCTGGGATTTCAAAATATTCCATCTACATTACTCCATTTTCGCTCTGAACTTCCTTTAGAGTTGAAGGTTATAATAACATACAATATTTTTCATGACTTCATAATTCAATTTTCAGTAAGAGAAGATGCCTCTTAAGAAAATTTATGCACACTTCAACCTTGAAACAGACTTCAGTGTTACTGCTACAGAACTACTTTATAAGCATAGATTAAGAACTGTACCAGAAAAACAAACTAGGTTACTTCAAGACCTCCTACCAACAGAGAGCCAGACCTTTGTGTTTTGTTTTGTTTGTGGAAACAGGGGCTTACTGTATAACTTAGGCTGGCTCTGCACCCACAATCCCCTTCCTTAATTCTAGCCTCTGAGACCATGCTTCATTTCAACAAACCCTGTCTGCCTGTCTGTCTAAGCTCCCCTGCTTATATTATAGTCCCATACACAGGCCTCAGAACTTGACAGTCTACTATAACAGGAAAATCCTCACTGCTAGCCCTTAAGAACTATATTTTTACTCCTATTTAGTCCAACAAGTAACAGATCAGTGTCTCACAGTGTTCCTCCATGACTATGAATCTGTTAAACAATTTCCGAATCTCGTTATAGATAAACACACATTAATAAAATAAAGTAATTAGGCAGTAGGCCTGATATAATCAGGAAATATGATTAAAATGAAATGAATGTAAGCTTATGTGATGATATGATTTTCATGATATCAGTATGGGGAAGGCCTGTACAGTTTTAGAGAACAAAGCAAATTTCTTTCTTTTCTTTTTTTTTTTTTTTTTTGGCCTTTTTGAGGGTCTTCTCTACTTCCAACCATCCTGGAACTCACTATGTAGACCAGGCTGGTCTCCCTACAGAGATCTGCCTGCCTCTCTGTCTCCCAACTGCTGGGATTAAAGGTGTGTACCACCACGCCTGGGCAAAGCAAATTTCTTACATGTTTAAAGTAGACTTTTTATATTGAAGGGAATGGGGAGGAAGGAAATAAGGAAAATCTGCAAACTTTCTGAGAAAGTTCTCTGTTTTATTTTTTCTTCTCCTGTTCTCATCTCAATACTTGCAATTTTAATTTCACTCACTTAACAGGGACTCAATCATACCCAGGATCAATGGCAGACTCTAGATGCTATCGTGACTGTTCCTCATTAGGAGAGACAGAAAAGCACTCATGAACTTTATTGAGAAATATAGTTAAGTTTCTGCAGCTAGAGCTCACATTGTCGTTATAAAACCAGAACCTTGGGTGGCCTACTCCTCAAAGCATGTGTCAGTAGAAAGAAGGTCGAAATGATTTTTTTTTTTTTAATGTGGAAAAGTTCTGAAATAATTTCATTGTGGTAAAGCTGCTGAAGATGGAGACCTTGGTCCTGAGGTGGAATCAAAGAGAGAGCTAAGAGGAGCCTGCTTTATTAAATGGAATCTGGAGTGTGTTGATCTCATTGGCTACTGGCCTCTGGCAGCGAGCCCTCCCCCATTCCAGCGTGTCACATTCTGGAAGGAGAGCTTGTGCGGAGACACTTAACCCACCACTACTGTTACCTAAATGTGGTGTGTGTACAGGAAGCTGGCTCTGCCGCTGCATCGCACTTTGCTGCAGTCTCAGAGACTTAATACCAGGTCTCCCACCCCCCTCTTGGATGCTCTGCCGTCTTGGCATTGTGACTCAGTCGGGCATCTTTAGAAACCTGCTTTAAGCAAACCTCCCGAATATAGCAAAATCCAAGCATGAAGACACTTAATTTTAAGCAATTGTTATAAAACATTAGTCATGAGCCCTGCATTCCACCTGAACGTTAAATGCAGGAATCTTACGAAAAAGGTTCAGTCAGCAAGAAGAACAACACAGCCTTCTGCTGCACACTCTGAGGGGGCTCTCTGTTGCCAAAGGTGAAAAAAAGCCATATGTTGTTTCTGAACACAAGGCGATGCTGCCCAAGAGTTGGAAGTTTTGATGTGTATGTGTTGTGAAAGGCTCCATATTAGAGGAACAGGGGAAAAGCTTGGAGGCTAAGAGTCACTGGAGGCAGACCCCACCTCTGAATGTGGATGTCACTTACATCAACCTGAAATATGGAAAAGAAAATGGACGTTCTCCTATAAATAGCACTCTTTCCATTCTCTCCTATTAATTTAACTAAAATTAAATTCCAACAAAGCGCATAGCAGGACCGGCAGTCTTGAAGGATTAATGAAGAGATGAGAGAATGAAGCCAACAGACTTTTATCAAGATCTGGTGGTGGAGTACATTGGAAAGTGTTCACAAAATAAAGCAGTGAAGATTTAAAAGTTTGACAGTGGGGGAAATGTGTCAGATGATTTAGAATCTAAAGGAAATATAAATGTGTATGGCTATTCGCCTCTCCACAATCCACAATCGCATTTGAGCATTTGCAGCTTGTAAAGTGCTTTCACATTGAACATATTGGCCGCTCTGACTCTGACTGGGACACTGTCATTTTATGAATGAAGGTAACAGGACCAGTGGCCTTAAGACACTTCGACTAATTCAACTCAGGTAGCAAGCAAGTGAGATGTGATGCAAATGCAGGTCTTCTAAGCCCAGCATTTTCTATATCAGACCTCACTAGCACAGTCAGGCAGGATAGTATTTTATAGACAAGTTGCTTGTGTTATTTTGTTGACTGTTTGGGGAGCTCAGCAAGAATGAGAGTAGAGGACACAGGCAACCCAAGGCTGTGTAGTGGGACTTAAGTGCTCTCAATACAGCAAGGTCCATTAGATTAACTCTGCCATGATTATTATTTTAAAGAAAATGCCAATGTGAGGTTTATTTCACAGAAAACCTGTGTTGGATAAAAGACTTAAAGTCATTTTAATATGCTATGAAATAAATTATGAGCGATGCTACAAGTATAAACAGCAGTCAGATTTCACTTCTGGATATAACTCTCCTTACCTCAAAAGTCAGCTTATGGTAAGTTATCAGGCAATGCGACATCAGGTGGCTTTGTGGGGAGAGCCACAGCATCCAATCCCCCTTGCTTTTGGTGTATTTCTGCCCTTGATACACATGCAGCATTCTGGAATTCCTTTTTTAAAAATATTTTATTTATTTTATATGTGTGTATTGCCTGCATGTAGTAAGTTGCAGTCATGCCGTACAGTGCCCATAAAGGTCAGAAGAGGGTGTCAGATACCCTGGAACTGGAGTTTCAGATGTTTGTTAGCCCTATGTGGCTGTCGGGAATTGAACCCGAGTCCTCTGGAAGAGCAGGCAGCGCTCTTAACTGTTGAGCTATCTCTCCAGCCCCTGGAAATTCTTTAGAAGTAATGAAGTTGAGGGGGCTGGAGAGATGGCCTAGCGGTTAAGAGCGCCGACCGCTCTTGCAGAGGACCGGGGTTTGATCTCCGCACCCACATGGCGGCCGAGAACCGTCCGAAATTCCAATTCCAGGAGAACTCCAGTTCCAGGGGAATCCGAGACCCTCTTCTGACCTCCGCGGCATTGCACGACACGGTGCACAAACTTGCATGCAGACAGTACATTCATACACATACAGAAATAAATAAAATTAAAAAAAAATTAAAAAAGAAGTAATGAAGTTGAAAGCAGGCATGACTTATATATGTTAATTGAAATGTCCTTCTGTGCTCTGTGGAATACCACTGTAGGGCATGAAAGTGCTTACAAATAAAGTCTAAATGTTTATTTGTTCTTTATGCTTATGTATGTGTGTCTGTGCATATGTATATGTATTGTCTGTGCATGTGTTGAACACCTCAGGTGTTCCTAGGGTTCCTCAGGTGATATCTACCCTTAAAAATATTTTTAGAGTCTCTCCATCTGGAACTTATCAAATAGGCTGCTCTGGGTTCCCAGAGCCCCATGGATCTGCCCATCACTGCCTCTTATCCCCTAGTGCTGGGATGAGAAATGTGCCACCGTGCCTGATTTTTGTGGCTTCTGAGGATTGAACTCAGGTCCTTGTGATTGCATGGCAAGCTATCTCCACAGCTCTGACTATATATTTAAACAACGAGAATCACCTAAGTGGCCAAGCTGTAACATTTTTCCTGATAACTTTTAAAATGTTACATGTAAATTTAAAATAAGTCGGTGTGATGTTAAAATTTTTATGAAGATATAAATCTTACTGTCTATCCTTAATTTCTCAACTTGAAACATATCCTCTTCCCGACGTAGCTTCATTTTCATAATACCCCACTTAGAACTCAGACCAACTGTATTTACACTTTTAATACTCCATTAAAATTCCTCTTGTCAAAGGCCTCTAATGGGCTCCATTTGGTCAAACACCGAGGTCAATTTTCATCCTCGGCTTATTGGACTCTCAGAAGCTTTAGGAAGTTAATCACTTCCTTGTTAAAGCACTCATCATCTCTCATCTTTTTATGTCCTTCTTTCCTCTCCTTTCACTTCTGGCAGCTCATTTTGAAATCTCCTTTACTGGCTATTTCTAGTATCTTCCTTTCTAAATGTTGAGTTCCTGAGTTCTAGCCTTTTTTTTTTTTTTTTTTTTTTTAATGTGCTTCTGGATTATAGAACTTACCCTATGGTTTTGAATACCATCTTTAAGATGCAAACATCCTTTTTTCCATGGCATTTCCTATGGAAAATATTGGATATCTAGTCAAGCAAACCAAAGGCTAGGATTCCCCTGCCACCTATCTACCCTGCATATTAAATCCACAACGTGGGTTCCTATTCTCTCTGAAAGGTGTCTCTCTGTGTTCACTCTTTCCCACCTATCCTTTCTCCTCTATACTCACCACTATAGTCTCTTCCCAGGGAGAGGATCTATTCTTATCTGAGCTGCAGATCTCGCATAGGTAGCAGAGGCATGACAAAACAGTTTACAGTCACAAAAATCATTGGTGAGTGGTTGAAAGGGTGTGCTCTGTCAACCAAAAACATTAAAGGAATATGACTTTTGTTTGTTTTATTATGGCCTTTGGTAGAATTTGGATAGGCCTAAATATACAAAGGAAACCACTCCAAGTACATTGATTGATAGCTAAGAAAATCAGAATGATGTATAGCAAGGTATGTTTTTTCTCTAATAGAAGGGAGAGATGCTTTAGGGTGATTTAAGAGTGAGAAAAACGTACCCTGCTTTCAGGTCACTCAGAAGGGTACTTAGTACACATGGGCCTCCCTATCCATCTCTTGTAAAATAGATACTTTCTCAGAGGGAATAATTCATTGTTTGTCTCACTGCAAACTAAACTGGACAAGACATGAGAAGATTCTGAAGTAATGGATTCCATTGACTAATGAATAGATGGCTGCCATTAGCAGTTTCTATTACAGGCTAGCAGGTGACTCGCTCACAGGGAGACAGCTGTGAGAGCAAATCCATTCAAAGTAGCTGTGCCAATGGGTCTGAGAATAATTAAAATTTTGAGATGACTTTGATTCAAGTTAACTTTGTTTGTATGCCTGCATAAAAGAAGATAAATCTGTAATCCAGGAGGAAAAACAAAGTAATAAAGAAGGGAAAACTTGCCGGGCGTGGTGGTGCACGCCTTTAATCCCAGCACTCGGGAGGCAGAGGTAGGTGGATTTCTGTGGGTTCAAGGCCGGCCTGGTCTAGAGCGAGCTGCAGGACACCTAGTACTAAAAGGGAGACCCTGTCTCAAAAATACCAAAAAAGTGTAAAACCAAGAAAAAGAAGGGAAAACTTTTCACCAGAACACATGAGAAAAATATAAAAAACAAAAAGTGGTTTCTGCACATGACCAGTTTTAAAATATTTTCTGTTCATGACAGTGTCTTCTGATTCCCAGGTGAGGCCATAACATTTTGTCTAATATCCTGAATATTGATTTAATAGTGTTCAAGCTTCTTCACAGAAAATTCAGTGTACAACAGTAATGACATAATCATAATACATCCTTATATCCAAAGTGCTCCTTACAATTTTCAAAAGGTTTTCATGCAATTTGATTCTCATACAGGGCATAAGGGATGGGTCTGTGAAGTAACATTATCACTAAAATATTTTGAAAACAATTCTGCGGAGAGTTCTATATTCTCTATCCAGTGGAAGAACCTGGAATAGTATCTCATTCCACCCATTTACAAATCGAGGGAGTCTTAGCTGAGAATGTTTTCAGATACATAGACAAATTTACATGTGCAACTAGTCAGAGAAACTGGAGTGCAAAAACTTTCTATGTGTGAAAAAATAATTTTGTACTATCCAAGCATAGTTATTACACTACTGTTTTATTGATAAAGACACCAAGGCAAGGCTGTATAAGAAAGCAACAGAGATCTCTTCTGTATTAAATCTGAGCAACATGTTCCTTAAGAACTTAACTGATATAGGAGCTGAGAAGTCACATAGGGGACCATGAAGTGGTCAGGGAAGGGATGAGTAGAAGAAGCTAACAAATCACAAGAGGGAAGGATGAAGAGAGATGACAGTGGAACCTAGCTCCAGAGGTGGGGCACCCGGCGGAAGGAGGAAGCACGTGTGAGCTGCAGCACAAGCTGATGCCCAAACCGGAAAGAGCAAGTAGAGCCACCCTGGATTTCTGCCTTCTTCTCAACCCCGGGGGTCTGGACAGTGCTTCCTGTTCTCTGATGCCATGGAGAAGTCAAAGACCCCATGCTAAACTTGACTGATGTAAGGAAAAGTGATGAAGAATAGGTCATGATCAGGCAGACTTAGGAGATGCACATATAAGGAACTGAATAAATTCCAGCACTTCAATATTACAAAACAAATATTGGCCAGCATTTTACAAACAATAATATATACATATTTTACAGAAAATAAATAATACAACTATAATCTGAAATTTATACTGACCTGTTTTAATATATTTTATTCTTTGAGAATTTTGTGGACTGTATGAATGTGTTCTGATCATAATCATCCCACACTCCTTCCACTAACTCTTCCCAGATCAACCCCACCTGTCAAACACTCCTAACTTCATGCTGTCTTTGATAAAAAAAGTAACCCATTGAATTCAATTTTTGCTACCCATAAACTCACAGGTATGGTGTCAGCCAATAGAGCATAGATGACTTATGGGGGACCCACCCTTAGAGAAAGCTGACTCTCTCTCCCCAAAGTCATCAGCTGCCAATAACATAGCCAGGGGTGGGGCTTGTGAGTTTCTCCCCTGTCCATGCTAAACAGTTGACTGGCTGATCTTTCACAGGTCTTGTGCAGGCACCCACGCTGCAAACTGATGAGTACAGTGCTCTTGTCAAATCCAGACTGCTCTATCTTTTTATAAACAATGGTGCAGTCACAGTTTTCAGGAAATCAATCAGTGGAACTACATACTCTCTAAAGTTTAACATTGTCAAGTGCTTCAGAACCATGGCACATCCATTAGCTTGCCTTTTACTTCTCTATGCACTATGGTCACATCGTGCACTCATATATTTTGTTCATTGAAGGTGAATGTTTACAGTGCTAAGGACAAAGTCATCTTAATCCTAAGCAATGCAGTTAGAGGACATCTTGGGTTAGACCACTTAGGATCAATTAATATTGCATTTTCCCCAATATTGTAGAAACTCAAATTTGAAACTTTTTAGAATTGCTTAACAGGTTCATTCTGAGAAAGAGCACAAAGAGGACAGCATGTAATAGAAAATAAAGCCATGAAGTAATAGTGGGCATGGAGAAAAACTGGGTACACTTTGTGCCAAGGAACTCCATGAATGTTTTAAACATTCTCACCCAATAATTGGGGGTTAGTGGGACACCCTCCCTGGAAGGCTGGAGCCTTTCTGCTGGCATGGCAGCAGTTGGGAGCATCCCTCTTTCTTTGTCACTTCTTGCTTACTTGAATAAATGCTTCCACCCACTCACCCACTCAGATTTCTTTGGCTTTCTTTTTCTACCTCAACTTGAGTTTTTTTTTTTTTCTTGCTTACTGAATTCTGTGCTAAAACAAGCACAGAATTACCTTTCTACTTCTCTTTCTTTTTTTTTTCTCTGGAGGAAAATTTCTGAGTTTATATCACAGCTATACTTTATCCACAAATGGGTCACTGGCAGCTGCCCATCCTCTGCTGTGCCAGATTTCCAGGGTATAATTTCTGTAGATTTGATCTCGTCTCCTTCAGAGGGGCCGAAGAGTCAGAATTCTGTATTGTCCAGGGCTCATATCATCTTCGGATGCACCCAGTTTAATCTTTGTGTTATGTTCTAAGACTCAAGAGACTTCCTGACTAAAGTTGATCACCACTTTCTGTGCAGAAGCTCTGGGGAATCTTTCTGTCTTTCAGCAAGTGTTTTCTATCATGTTTCTTACCAGATGGCCCTACAGACATACTTTAGCACAACTGACCACTCTACTTGACAACATTCTGCTCAAAAAAAAAAAAAAAACTTTATCACTCACGATCTTCAGGAATTATAGTCCCATTTTTGAAAATCAGTTTGGTATTGTTTGCACTTATAGGAAAAAGACTTTGCCTGTTTTATGCCTTTACCCATCATAAAACCAAGTGCCTAACATGGGGTAAAAAAAATTTAAGGTTATCTTCATGCTAATATTCAGGCTTTTTACTGTCTCTTCCAGACAGCACAAAATTAATCAGGACAGAAAAGATTCTTCTCTTAGATTCACCATGCATTTGCTTCTCTCTCCTTGTACAAATGCAGTTACTTTGAAGATTATAACAGCTTATCCATTGCAGAGAGGTGTTGTGAAGATTAATTAATTCATGTCCATGTTTTAAAGGTGATTGGAGAATCTGCTAATGAAAGATTCCATATAAATGCTAATTCTCATTATTCACTCTAACATCTATATATTCTTTCAGTTGTCTATTAAAATGGTCACCCAGATCAATTGCTATTAAGCTCTTTTAAAGAAAGAAATGAAGATCTGAATTTTTATTCTGAATTCTAATTTCCTTCCTTTTCAAGATATAAGCTTTGTGACATCTAAGTCATTGAGATGCAGATCTTTTGTCTGACTCATATATATATATATATATATATATATATATAAAATGATGCTTATGCTTAAATATAAGGACACATGGGGCTGAGGAGATGGCTCAGTGGTTAAGAGTACTGGCTGCTTTTGCAGAGAACCCAGGTTTGATTACCAGTACCACATACTGCCTAAAACCACCTATTACTCCAGTTCCAGGGGATCCATAGCCTCCTCTGACCTCCATGAGTATTATATGACACAAGTGCTCTTATATGCATGCAGGAAATACACTCATACACATGAAATAAAAAATAATAAAAATATTTAAAAATAAGGACATAGAGATTTGGGAAAATTACTAATGGAACCAAGCAATATCTGGAAAATACAGTCTATTGCTCAATCCCACATACCCTGGACAATATGAACCCCAGATGGACTTCTAAGCTGGTAAAGTATTTTCATAGCAACCAAAATATTTTAGTGCTGTTCAATGCAAATCTCTTCAGTACCTATAAAAGCATCATGATACAGGGAAACCTCCCATATGGTCATGTAGAATTTTTTTGTTATTTTATTATATATATACTCAATTACTCTGCAATTTTATGTGAGGATTTTGTAGCTTATACTTATACGTTCATTTCTGCTGCATTGTCAGAAGAAAAGGCTCCAGGCTTCCTGGGTATTTGTTCCTCTAGCTCCTACTTATTAGATGAAAATATTTAAAAAAATACATTATAGCATGTAGTAGACATGTTAATTATGTAACATGAAAGTTATTTAGGGCAGCAATGTGAATTTTGGTAACTGATAAAATAGGAGGCTTTTGTCCAGAGGGGAGTTCCAGCTACTCTAGAGTTCAACTTGTTTTGTCTGTTCCTATCCATACCTTATTCTAAGAATGGTTCTGACATGTTGTCATGGTCACCTTGACACAAACCTCCAGTTATCTGGGAAGAGAGAACTACAACCGAGGACCTTCCTACACCAGACTGGCCTGTGACCATATCTGTGAGGAGTTTCTTTTAACTCCCTATGTAACCCAGTTGGCTTTGAACCCCTAGGATCTGCCTACCTCAGGAGTCAGTGCTGGTTAAAGGTGTGCACTACCACACCCAGCTTGTAGTTTTAAAAATTGTTCATAGATGTAGGAGGGCCTAGCCCACTGTAGGTGGTGAACCACTAGCTAGCTAGCTAGCTAGCTAGCTAGGTCTGGGCTTATAAGAAGGGTAGCTGAGTAAGCCAGGTGAGACAAAGCAGCAAGGAGCATTCTTCCAAGGTCTCGGTTTCAGTTCCTGCCTCGACACTCTGTTTTGCCTTCCTTTGATGATAGACTGCAATCTGGAAGCTAAATAAACTCTTTCCTCTTTAAGTTGTCTTGGGTCATGGAGCCGATCACATCAACAGAAAACTAATTAAAACACATGGTTTTGTGCAGAAACATTATTTTGCTTGAGGTTGATTCCAATCTTATGACTTTCTCCTAGAGTCTGTTTATATTCTGGTTTTGATCTAGTTGAGAAAACTAGAATTATCCACCCCCTCATGATCCATCTTAGACTTGGCAGAGTAGAAGGCATGGTTTTGGGGACCTCGACGAGCCACTGCCTTTGGGTGCTTTTGTACATTAGAACATGTGTTATTGAATTAATATTGAAAGGAAGGTCGGGTAATTTATTACAGTGATTTTTCTCCAAATAGTGGCTTGTGCAATAACCTAATATGTTAAAACAATTGGATATATGTTAATATGAATACATATGATACATTTTATAAAGGATATATATCAGCAACAGATTTAAAGCAAAACTTTGAGGCATAGTATCCAAATGCCACATGCAAATCAGTTACTATGGTTACAGGATATATCAACAGACAAGACGAACTCCTTGGATCCTACTTGCATAATTCTAATATAATATAAATGATGGTAATAATTAGTAGTAATCCTCTACTTTATAGGAGCAATAGAGGTGAGAGGAATTTATATTTTTACTGCTGATAGTATTATGAAGGCCAAAAGCCAATGGTTGGTGCTCACATCCTTTGAATAATTAACAATTAAAGAATGATCATTTTAATGATCATCATTCTGTAAGGGTTGAAAGTAAAACTTTTATTCTGAATAAAATTGATGTAATATCATAATATTTTATAATAATAGTTTATAATAATTTATAATCAATGTACTCATAGAAACATTTTGATTTTACTCTTTATTAACAGATGGAAAAATTCAGATGTAGCTTCAAGTTTGTAATATGTCCAGATACTACTCTATACCTCAGAATGTTCTCTGGTACCCCGGAAACCTTAGGAAAAATATGTATTTTCTTTATGCAAGTCCTGCTTGGGTCTTATTATGAAAGAATTAGGACTGATAGCATCATTTTACATACAATGGGCTCTTTTGAATACCATCTTTAACCAGAAGATTCTTACCTACTACTAAAAAGACTTTCTGTCCAGGATCTTACTCATCCAATGCCAGAAATTCTGCAAAAGCTAATGCAGATTTTCTTCTCCAACATCAACATCATATGAGTCAATCTATACATATTTCAAAAATCAAGGAAATATTTAACCTTCTGTTACTCACCTCTAGCGAACTCATGGATATGGTTGATCCAGTTTCACTTCTTGACAGTCCTGCATTATCATCCAACTCAGAGGCCATGAAATTCTTCACAGCCGTGCGTGGCTCAAAGGGCAAATTCTGCATATGTTCCTGGGGTGTGAGGTGCTGATCTAAGTTCATATTGAACTGGTCCATTACAGGGGGATTCATATTGAATTCAGGATTCACTTTATAGTGCAATAGCCTTTCATGCGGCAAGGTTTCCATGCCAATATTCATTTTGCTTTCCTCCTTCATTGATGGCTGGGTATTTACAGAACTTCTGGGCATCACAATATAGTCACTTTCCATCATTCTTTCTTGAGGATGAACTATGTCCATATCAGCCCCTCTTAAACTGTCATCCGTGCATAAGTACACAGTTCTCCGCAACTCGGTGTTCTCTTTTTTCAGACATTGATTGCTTAGCTCATTCATATTCATGGGCATGTGCAGGCCTGTGGGCTGCTGGATGATGACTTTGGAAATGACGTTTCCAGGCAATGTTGAATAGCTCAGCCCTTCGGGGTTAGTTCCCTTTTCTTCTTCATCATCATTCAGAGAGATCCTGGAGAGTGTTCCTGTTATTGTTGCTGCTCGACAAGGACCAATATCTTTATGAAGAACTGTAAATTAGAGCACAATAGTTCATAAAAGAAAGCAAGCATTTATTTTTATCACTATATACTGCTATTTCTTTCCCTAAAAATCACTGTTTAAATGAAAGAGGAAATAACCTTTAACCAATTACATGCACTTGTTTGAACATGGTCCAGATGACTGAACCTTTATTGATTCTGCCATGCTGTCAAAGATCACAAGCAGCCCACAGGTGAAGTGTATCCCAAAGCTGATTAATTGGCTTTCAAAAATCTCCTCCTGACCTAAAAACAATTCCAAATAAAGTTTCAGTGGAAATCTAGATTATCAGAGAACTCTTCTCCATCAATCTATTTCAAAACATTTTTTTATGAAACCATAGATTTTGTTCATGACAATTTGATATTTTCTTACAGACCTTTCTTTTAAAGCATTCTAGAAGTTCTATTCATTAAAAAGTTCTTGAAAGAGGCAATCAATGGAAACTTCATAATACTAGGCTGGAAGTCCCTCCAGAAATTATGCATATTGGAAACTAATGAGCATTTATCCGCTGAAGTCCATATGGTCAATTTGCTACAGTGTTCAAAACTGTAGCAAATTACAGGTGGGAAAAATAAGAGTTTTCAAAAGATCAGTCCATTGCTCATAAACCCTTTAGAGTGTGTTGAAAGAGCCAACAGAATATAAGCAGGAAAAAAAATATACAAGGCTCTGAAAACGCCATTCCAGTTTAAGCTTGTATATGATCGTTTGTAGAATAAAAAGAAACAAATCAAAACCAACCCCAACAAAAGCAAGTTAATAAAGGAATAAGAATTCTTTATCAAACTATATTTTATTTCTTCTTTTAATTCTCTGTAAAAAATAAAAGCCCTCTATTGTAGATAATGCAATCAGAATGGTTTGAAGCATGCTTTTTCTATAAACAAATGATCAGTTTGGGAGTATGAAAGCATAAAATTGTGAAGAAATGTTCTTGGCACTGACAGGACAGAGGTGGGCTATGTGAGGGCTAGAAGAAGATATTCCCCAGTGACCAACCGCCCCACAAAGCGAGGTAATCTTGGTCTGGAATTTAACTAGGGTTATGTAACTGTACACTATTTTCAGCTTAGAAAGGCATGGACACTTTCAGTTACATAGCATTTTGTCTGTTATCATCTAATTTTGTGAAGACTCATAATTATTAATTAGCATACAGATTGAAAAATAGATAATAAATATCTTTTCTATCACAAAGATACTTAAAAATATTTCAAAACATTCACCACCCTACAAGGTCTATATATATATATATAGATATTATAATATATAATAATTCTAGATATTTGGTTTTTTTGGGTGGGGGTTTTTTTTTTTTTTTGTAATTTTTGTTTTTTTTTTTTTTTTTTTTTTTTTCCCCGTTGGCCTGGAGCTCACTCTGTAGACCAGGCTGGCCTTGAACTCACAGAGATCCCCCTGCCTCTGCCTCCCCAGTGCTGGGATTAAAGGCGTGAGCCTCCATGCCCAGCATGGTCTATATCTTTAGAGATGCTCTTTCCAGTTATTGCATTGTTGTCTCTTTACTTCACATACCATAAACTCATGTTAAATCTTCATCTACATATTTTTAATGAATCCACTATGTGGCTGTAGGTTTTTACATTATATATCTAAAAAGCACAGAATGATTAAGTTTTAAGAAGTTATTTCTAAACTTGGCAGTTTAGTATAGTGCTGTAAATGCAGCACCTGGGATGCTGTGACCATCTTGGCTTCATAATGAGACTTGGCAAAAACAACAGGAAGAAAACAAGCCTCTTAAGATCAGTAATACACTGTGCTTTCCAAGTTAGTTATAAATGAAAATATTAAGGGGCAAGGTATATTAACTGATTTAATGATACTCCAAAATGTTTAAATCATTTCCAGAATCAGGGAAGAATATTTTTGCTAACCTTATTCAAAAACTAATTCCAAATTTATAGCCCTAAATTTTCCGTTTTTTCTTTTTTTTTCACATAAATTTATTTTTATTTTTTTAACAAATCTAGGACATCATGCTGAGTGAAGTAACACAGTCCCAGAAAAACAAATGACGAATGGTATCCCTCATCTGTGGATGCTAGTGCCAATTACCTAGTTGTAAGTGTTTCTTGTGTATGGCTCCCTGAGCTTTTGTCCAAAGCAGTTGGGCGTAATGCATATTGGAAACAACAACAACAGAAAGGACTGCATCAAAGAACTGACTGAAACAGTGAACTTCTGCTCAATACAGTCAACTTCCTCATGGAGAATATTGAGAAAGACTGAGAAAGAGATGAAAAGCATGCTTGGCAGAATGCGTGAGCTCTGGCAGGGTGGGGGAATGGGCGGGAACAAGGGTCTAGATTTGTTATAGCCCTAAATTTTAAAGGCAAGTTGTGGGAACCATATTGCATTATAGTTGTACAGATAATATCATACATTGAGTAACCTGTTGTAAACTATGAAGGAAACCTTGTAGTGAGTATTGATTTTATAATCTGGATATAAGATACATTTAGTTTTCCACAATGTGATCTATATTGGTTAAATAATTGGGGCAATGCAGTTATTCTTACAAAGTTGTGTCTGCAGTAAATGAGAGGTGTGCTAGCTTCCTAGATTTGCTTAAAATATAACTAAGTTTTGAAAACACACCTTTGAGAAAAATTAATCAACTCGTGGGAGGTAACATAGAAAAATCAAACCAAACAAAAAAAAGCTGGATATTGAGCAGAATCAGATGTGTACTCCAGCATTTGCTGGAGAAGCTTAAAGCAAAAATTACAGCAAGATGAAGAGTCCAGGAACAAAAATGTTAAAATTTAATACATGTCAACACAGGCAGATCTCTCTTGAAAAACCCAGAAAAAAATCTCCCAATTAACTCAGCTAGAAAAGCATCAATGGAAAATAAAAAAAAACTATTATTAAATTATTTATTAATAATAGAGTGGTTCTGATTTTTGTTTAGAAGGCTTAATCTCAGAATCTAATGCAGCCTGGGGGAAAAGACTAATTTAACAAAGGAGAACACTGCAGAATGAAGGGATGGGGCCACAGCTCCAGGAAGATGGCAGAACACACTCATTTTCAGCATATAGTATGCATTAGAGTTATGTGAATGGATTCTAAAAACCCTGCTTGCTGTACTCCTGCTCCACAAATTCTGACATACAAGGTCTACGATAGGACATTAAAAGTGGATTCCTAGTAAGTGCCCAATAATATTAACATTGCTTTCTTGGGTACTACACTTTGATAAGCACTGGTTTATGTGAATAGCTATTAAGCAAGACAGAATTGTCTACTTTTTTCTTTCCTCTGTCAAGAACCCTAAAGAGTACACAAGTGAGAGGCTAAAGAGAGAAACTAAAGTTTAGATGGAGGATGAGAAGTTAAACAGATACCTAATCATTAAAATAAGTTCAAGTCTCCTGACAGAGACAAATTATAACCTATAAGTGTGAAATGTACAACTTGGTCAGTGTTTTTGAGATATTATAGAAGCTGAGCAAGAGAAAGGAAAATATTATATCAGCTACTCATTGAACTGGTAGAGTCAAGATTTTACTAATGAAATTATGTCTCGGCAATATTTTGTCAGATATTTTTTTCAACAAGAAGAGACAATTACTTGTACACTGCTCAGGCCTATAAGGATTGACAAATCATAACTGCTGTTTTGTGACTCTGGTACGACTGTGGTCCACACAGTGTTTTAGTTGAACTTAAGAAGAATATGAGATTAGTCCCTCGTGTATTTGCAATTATAGCAAGAAACAGGGTGAGATATTCTACATGTATTTTAATGGCTATGGGTTGAATCATAAGGGAATCTGGAATGTGGGAGTGCCTTTCTGAGCACTGCAGGGTTCTGTGATAACTGTCATGACATTTCACCCCTTTATTGACAGTTTGGAAGAACACTTAAAAGGTACACATCCCATTAGCTGCTTAGTTCACAAGCTGGATATCTCAACAGTCCTCAGTCCACATTGGAAGGTTAAAATGTAAAAATGCTGTATCTCATGTCCTTGAGTGCCAGTCGTCAGAATATGGACTGCCATTGTTGGACTGCCTCGGCTGTATCATGGAGGCCAGTGCAGGGGGATCAAGATAGGACGGGCTTACTGGACTTCATTTGGTGGACTATGGGAGGGAAAGACCCCAATGTGGAGCACAAGTGCAGGATTGATGGTTGTTTGGGCTTGCCAAGGAGGAGCCTTCGAGCACTTCCTTAAGGAAAGCATGACATCTATTTTTTTTTAATTTAATTTTTATTGATGGTTTGTGCATTTCGTACATCATTTTCCAATTCAGATCAGGCATAATTCCCTTTCCCTTCCCCCTCACCCCCACCCCATCCCAGATCATGTATTCTGCCATAACTGTCCTGCATCTTTCAGTTTTTTTTTTTCATTTTTTAGCTATAAGTGATAATCCATGAGTATAAGCATCCTTCGTGCAAAACCAATCTACAGACTGTTGTGCCCAAGCCCCCACAGTCCCACCATCCAGTGGGGGGTGACAGGTTGTTTGTTCAATCAAGTTTATCAAATGAGTGTCCAGACTACATCGCTGTAGTTTCACCGTTCACCCCAATCGCAGCCTTTACATTCTACCACGCCCCCTCTTCCGCAGATTGTTCCCTAGGCTTAGAAAAGGGGCACAGGTGGATGAGATGCCAAAGTAACCTACCATAACTATTAGTGCTGCTTAAATACCTATATATCTAATCGCTTGTGCTTCATTAGTAGGATCGAAAGGTTACTCCTGAACAAACTGTCAGCCCATGAAAGGAAACAGCCAGAATTGACCAGAATCCAAGTCAACAGCTCCAGAGAGAGAGGACAGTTTTACTTTGCATGACATCTTTTAGGGAAAAAAAGTCATCCAATTCAAGTGATATGTATATGTATGTATATATTTATATGTATATATAAAACTATGTATATATATATGTATATATACTGAAGCAATACAAGTAGGAGAAAACAATAACAACAAAGGAACTGGAAAAAAAAACTCTGGAAAGACTCAGAAAAAGATACAGGACATGTATGGCAGAGTGCAGGGACTCGGGTGGGGTGGGGGCATGGAAAGGGAAGTGACTCTAGATTCAATTGAGAAATGATATAAGACTTATGGAAAAAGTTTAATAACAATAAAAAATAATTTTGTGGAAAAAATGAATAAAAATAAAGGTACATATCATATTTCCAATCACCAGTCCAAGATGTATGCTACGCTGAAGAAGGTAAAGTGGCAGTGATGGAGATTAATGTAAAGACTGTGGGATTTTTGTTTTGTTTTCAGGGAACATATACCCATAGCAGAACTTTTAAATAATCTTCGAAGAAGAATCCTTAACAGCTCCTACAAAACACCTTAAAGGTTTTAGATGGCAAATTGATACACGTACTGAAATACAAGTCAGATATGAATACAAACAACATTAATATAAGTAAATACCCAACTCTGATGGATACTGGAATATATATAACCGTAAGTTAGGTTTATTGACAAATTGGGGGCTGTTTTGGCACCATGGTATTAGAAGTCAGAGTAACAAAAAGACTTGCATTGAGGTAAATGATAATTGATTTAAAATATTTGTATATTTAGATGAGGTTCATTTCCGCTTTTATTACGGAAGAAAACAGCATCAAGACTAACAAGTAAAAAGTAAAATGAGACACACTTTGCAGTAGTTCGACGGATCATTTTACAACAACTGAAATGCCCCAAATATAGAACATGTACTTTACTTTAAATCTCTCAAACTATCTCCTCTGGTGAAAAATTAGTCAAGGCTAGAAAATGACGCTGGCTCCTGACACTCTAAAGGAGGGTGTGCTGCATCGCGTCTCTTCACCCTTTCTATAAATAAAACAGCCACCAATATAGCAGACAGAAACACACACGCACACACACACACACACACACACGCACACACACACAATGATATTTCAGCAGTCCAGTGGTCCATAGTCTTTGTATGATGAATCAGATACAGGGAGTCTAAAACAAGTGCTCTTGGACCCCACAACCACCAGTTCCACAGGACAGAAGTTCTACTTCTCAGTCTAATGCCCTCCAATTCTGTGGTGTGCTTAACATGCCATTCATTCCTAATTTTTTTCTCAATTCTCATTTTGTCTCTCTCCACTCTACATAAACATTGCTGTTATTATAGTCCTTATCTTTAGAAGAATCATCTATTTACCCACATGATTATGTGATGCAGAAAACACAGTAATTTCTTTAAAGACCCACAGAAATAATTTCGCATCTCTAAAGATGATATTTTCAAGACCAAAATATTCTTACCTGATCGACAAGCAATGTCTACATCCTTTTCAAAGTCTGTCTGTAACAAGAAATAAGGCATAGAATCATCATTTAATGAAGATCTCAAATGCTTTTTAATATGCAAATTTTACAAAAATTAGATTTCTGATTAGCCAGCATCCGTTTGTTGTTTTGTGCAAGGGATTTTTTTAAAAGAAATAATCAGAGAATTTCCTAGAGATGAAATGGTGCATAGAATCATTGGAACTATCACTTAATTTTAATAAGGTAACACATTATATATAATAATAGAATTTTAGCTAGGACTGGTAGCTGAAGGTGTCATTCTCACTATTCAGGAGGATGAAGCAGGAAGATTTCAAATTCAAGGCCTACCTGTCTACAGAATGAGGTGGATGCCAGTGTGACCATGCTCAATATAAAAATTTCAAAAAAGGGATGGGGTTGATATGTAGCTCAATTGGTAGAGAGCTTGCTTAGCATGCACGAGGCCCTGGGTTCAATCCCCAGCATCCCATAAAATGGATATGGTGGTACACATCTGTAATCCATTACTTGGGGAGATGGAAGAAGGAGACATTGCTGTAGGTTATAAAATGATATGCTGCTAATGAAAAATTTGTGATGAGTTTTCTGTTTGCCAAATCATCACTATTTTTCTGTTAAGTAGAATTGAATTAGAGAAATCTTTAAGCAAGTAAGAAAAATTCCTATGAACCACTGTCAGAAAAATAGGGACATGTTGATATTCTGTTTGCATCCAAGTCTATAGTTTAAAATACAACTTGTAAAAGAATATAAATTATAGTTTAGAAATGTTGCCTTCTAGGGCTTAATCACAGGGAGATTTCCCAAATTCTTATTTTAAACTAACTAGCTTATTTTTTTTTTAAATGTAAAATCAAATTAGCCTGTAATAATCAAGTTCTCTCAGTCATGGGCTGTTCAATGCTAATATTTTATTTGTTTACTTTAAAATTTTATTTATTTATTGTTAGTCTGTTTGTGTGTGTGTGTGTGTGTGTGCTCATGATGTATGTGTGGGGTGGGTAGCCATGCCATGCTAAACACGTGAAGGTCAGAGTACAACTCTATAGAAGTTGTTTCTCTTATTTAATCTTTATATGTGGCTTCTGCATGGAACTTATGTCTCTAGGTTTTACAGCAAATGCCTGAACCTGCTGAATCATCTCACCAAGCCATTAACAATACTTTAAATCAAAGATTTCTAAAATTCACTCAAGTGTTCATGTCTATGCTACCCTTAGCAATGAAGAGCCTGGACCTGTCCTGGAAAGGTGCCTTCTCATAGTATTTTAGCACTGCAGCGTTCTCTTTAGGCTATACACTAGACCATCAACATCTGTGATTCACCTTTAAAGATACTGAGTCGTTTCAACTCTGATGAGTCTAACATCCAATTAAGTCAGAATCATTGCTTTAAAGCTAAAGGTGAAAGTCCATAGTGCCCCTATGTATAAACCATTATCCCTAATCCTGGCAGAGATGAAATTACTCTGCTGTGTTACACATGATACCGTACTGGTCACTGAAAACTGCTAAGAGCAGATCCTAGAATCCAAGGTAATCTACACAAAATGAAGGCACTGGATCCCCTGGAGTTGGAGTTATTGGTGGTTAGGAGCTGCAAGATGGGTGTGCTAAGAATGGAACTTGGGGCCCCTGGAGAGGGTAGCAAAAGTGTTCTTAAACATTGAGCCATTTCCACAGTCACCAAAGTACTAAGTTTCAACGAAACTTTGTGGGATTTCTAATAAGGAATATGCTTTGTAATTTTCTTGAAAAAACCATGACTTAATTGTCAGCCAAAAGGAAAAGAAAGCTCACCATGATTTGAGCATGCCCATTAGGAAAAGAGCTTGAAGAATCAGCATTGATTGGATCCTGGCAGTTTCTCAACCGGCATCTAAATGCATCCTGAACCTGTAGGGAGGGGGAAAAACACATCAATTTCCCTTTTTCTTGATAATATCCAAATGCTGTCTACATTGGCTATTGACTACGAGAAAGCTTTATCTTTGCTTTATGGTATCATTTTGTTTATGTCTTAATACAAATACTGGTGTTTAGTTTCTCTATGGTGAGGAACCATCCCTTGCCCTCACCTACATATTGAAATATTGGGAACTCTTGAGATATCAAAATGACCATATTTGGCTTACTCCTCATAATTCTTCCCAGAGATAGATTTTCTTTCATTGTCAAAAATGACACCTGTGTCTTCTAAGGGGGGTTTATCATTTTGCATGGCATAATATAACAGCTTTACATATTGTGAAACATGAGATGACTCAATGATCTTTTGCCTAGAATTTGTTGAGTTTTTTTTTTTTTCCTTTTCTGTGTCACTTAAGAACTGTTTAGGGAGAGCATTCCTTTACTTCCCTCAAGTGCTGTGTCCCAGACATGGAACACAGGAATCAGAAAACACATGGGAAACAAAACCACTGTATTTCTGGTTGGTTGTCTTGAGGAAAAATAAACATCAGTTAGACCAGGCAAACGTCCTGAACATACCATCAGATTCTGAATAGAGAGAGTATAAAAAATCAGAGGGACTTCTAATGAAATTTATACTAATGACTTCATCACAGCAACTCAGTAAACATGAATAGCTGAAAGAAGAGCACCTCTGACCCCACCATAACAAAAGCAATTGGTTATTTTTCAGATCACAGGACACTCCAGCCTCAGTGTGCCCATTGCACTTTCTGTGGTCCAGTAGGCCCCTGAAGTTGTTGACAGATGTGTTCACAGGGAAGCACTTAGCCCAAACCAATGGCGATGCAAGTTTACTAATTCTTTGTTTTCTGGCTTCGTGTATTTGATGTTCTCCTTCTCATCTACTATAATCTGTTTTAATGAACTAAGAAAAAACAAAGCACAGATTATGTTGTATTTTTCCCTATTATATTGAAGCACTATTATATAGACTGCAGGGTAAACACACCTGGATCCTTTCTTTTGGAAAACTATAGATATACAGTATCCTGTCACTGTTTGGATGTGGGACATGCATAACGTATTCATTAGCCAGAAAACAAACAAATCAAAACAGAACAAAACAAAATAAATTCCTCAGTTCATGTATTTGTTTTGAGTTTCCTCCTACCCATCCCCACCCACCCTTTCAGAGTCATCAGTTCTCTGCCCAAATTCACAATATGGGTTTGGAAAGGCTCTGAATAATCACCCCCCACAGACTGGCCTGCCAGTTCCATAGTGAGACCCACATACACTTCTTTCTCTCTACTTCAGGCTCTGTTTTGTAACTACTGTGAAGTTGACCTATGGAATACCTGGGCATCCTATGAACACTTTTCCATTCTGTGATGGAATAGTGCTAAATCTCACATCCCTCTAAAGGAATGAAAAGTTGTCTGACATGATTCTTGTGTCTGGCATGCCAGAAAAATTCCATCTTCCATGCAATCAACTCTGGTCAGTTCCTGAGGAACTGGATGAACATAACTAGATGAACATAACTGAATGGCCTGGCTTCCCCCAGCAAAGCCATGACAGAGCAGGACTCTGTGAAGGCTTTCAGGAGACTCCCTTTTAAATCAAGAAGTCATTGCTGTAGGTTATAAAATGATACATTAATACTAGAATATTTGTAATGAGATTTGTGTTTGCCTGATCATCACTATTTTTATGTTAAGCAGAACTGGGATTAGAGAAACCACTAAGCAAGTATAAAAAATTCCTATGAACAATTGCCAGAAAAATAGGTACGTGCTGATGTTCTGTTTATATCCCAAGGCAACAGTTAAAGTGCAATTTGTAAAGGAAAATAAATATATTTTAGAAATTTTGGCTTCTAGGGATTTGTCACATGAAGATTTCTTTCAAATCCATTTGTATAATGTATGAAACATTGTGACAGTATCAAACATTAATTGACCATTCTCTGTTTTCAAACCTCTAGAGAATAGTTGTCAAAGATATTTTTGGTTGACATTAAAATGTGGAAAAGCAGTTTCTGTAAGTTTGTCTTAAAAAAAATCACTATCTGATTACTTAAAATACATATATATGCCTTCTTCAAAGCACACACTTAGAGACTAGAGACACACAAAGCCAATACTTTCAATTGTCAGGCTTCCGAATATGACAATGGGTTAAGGACACTTCAACAGAGATGATGTCAGCTTTACAGTGAGGAAGACAACATGGGCAGGCACACAGAACTCCACTACATTTAAGGTCATTTTAAGGTTCTCACAAGTGTCATAATTTAAGAATCAGATTCGGAAACATTTTTCGTATGGTGGATAACTAATTCCTAAAGATTTCCAGGAGAAGTTTCATTTGTTTCCAAATGCTCCATTTGAATGCTTGTTAATCTTAAAATAGATTGAGGTGATCTAGAATTGGCATTAAATTTTTGTTCAAGAGGGTGAGAAAATGATTAAATGCGATTTCACACTGTATATTCCTTATCTCAGAAGGGACCTCAGGCACGACAACAACTGGAAAAACATCCAGTTACTTGGAAACATTTTGATAATTAGATTTTCTATCAGGTAAAGAAAGATTTTTATGTTGTTGAATTAGTGTGAATTGGGCTGATGGAGAACTGGAACCACATCTAACAGATACATAAAAAACAAATAAAACAAGAGAAAATTTAGATTAGGCTATTCCATAGTGAGTTAAAAGCACCTGAATCTCCTGTACCATTAATTATATTTATAATGTTGCACAATAACAGTCTTTGATTTACTATTTATGGAGAACTAATCATGTTCTTTAGGTAAAAAAGTTTTATTCAAAGTTTATTATTAGATATTATCATTATAAATCTGAGTTCCTGTGTAATAAACATTAAAAAAAACTTTTGGGGGTCTAGGAAGCAAATTTTTTTAAGAAACTCTGTGGAAAACAATTAAACATTTAACACTAATTATGGCATAGTCCAAATCTACATTATAAAATGCCTTCTTTGTTATAATAGCTTGAAATAAGTCTGTCATTTTAAGTGACTATTAGGCAGGCTTGAATGTAAGAAGAAGTGCCAAGGGACAGATATGTAACTGGCTTTGGAAGACTTAGGAGACTAAGGAAATCTGATGGAATGTTATGAAATAAAGGAGCAAAGGGGTGGAGACATCTCTAAAAATAAAGTGAACGTTATCAACATCTAGGGTCAGTTTCAAACGCAGCTTTTAGGTTGCTTTGAAAATTCTTGGAGAAGCAGTAAATCTTTCTCATTGGGTGCAGGAGTTCAAAGAAAGTTGCAGGGGAATGTCTTGATCAGCTCCTCTTTCCCTCACGGGGAGAGGCACTAGTTTTTTTCCCAGCAGCAGCGATCTGGGAGCTTCTCAGTTGGCCCTCACTCCAGAGGCAGCTGGCACGTGCCACTGTGAAAGTCGGTGCCAGATTTAGAGACTGTTGGGGAACAGCACCAAAGGCTGTTTGGCAGTGTTACAATTTCGGAGAAACCTCTTAGGAAAGAGCTGCACCGTTTGAAACGGGCTCCTATTTTTAAGCGGGGAAGCCGCTCAGACACGGCCCTTTACCTTTTAAAAAGACGTTTCTGACAGGTATTCCTATTGAATTTTTCCCCCAGAAGATAGGAATATAGAAGTTTAAACCAGGAATATAGAAGTTTTATTCTTGCAGTTAATTATCTCAGAGAAGAAGCCTCTTTCGTGGTGTAGGTTTTCCTGATCACCTTGCTTACTCTTGCTCCCATTGCTTCATGCTTTAAAAATGACACATTTTTAAAGGTAATATTATATGCTAGATTATTTAATCATTAAATAAATATGCCAGTTTCATAAATTTTATGTCGCTGAACATAAACATCGGAAATGACTTGATATTAAAAATATTAGTTGATGTTTCTTTTTTTTTGTCTTCAAATTAATCAATATATTTGTACAATAATGCAAGGAGAACAATGAATGCAGGATTCTATCTTCGAAGAACTCAGGCTGGAGCAATGATCTCTAAAGTGGACTCCCCAGACCAGTCGATACAGCAATACCCAAGGAACTTGCTATAATGAATGCACATTGTCAGGCCTCATCCGACCTTCTGGGGCAGGACCTTGGGGGGGGGGCATTGAGACCATCAACCTGCACTTTTTTATTTTTCAATATAATACTTTTATTGATGCTTTGTGTATTTCATACATCATTTTTCAGTTCAATTTAGACATATTCCCTGTTAGACATATTCAGTTCAATTTAGACATTTCCCTGCCCCTCCCCACCCCACTCTGGTTCATGCATTCTGTGGTACATGTCCTGACGTTCCTTAACAAGAGAAATAAACAAAACCTGAAGGCTTGTTCTTTGCTATGGAAGGAAAGATCCAGACTGCAGTGTCCGATTTCAGTCCTGATGAATCTTTACTGGAAGCCCTTAATGCTGAAAGATCTACTATTTGATGTCTGGAATCATGCTTTGTAGCTTCATATTAGTTTTTTTTTTTTAATAATAGCCTTTGGGGGACATAGAATCTTCTTTAGATGATGTTTCAAATACACAGTCTGAAAAATGTAGCTGCCTTTCTTTAGTGTGCAAATGTGAAGGAGGAAAGAAAGAAATTCTATGCCAGACAGGATGGCCTCACACTTCACGGGTACCATTTCATGTGCCTGGAGCCCAGGCGTTTGAGACAGACAGCACTGCAATATGTAGAAGAGCGCGCTCAGGTTTGGAAAGCTTAAGAAACTGGCTCAAGATCCTTGCAATATGTGACAGACCCAGAAGAGCTGAACATGAAAAACAGGCTGCTTGCCTTCCAAGTTAGTCTTCATTCTAAGACATCATTCTGTCTCTACTCTTACGACCTCATGGAACAAAGACCGGGATAGTTTGGGTAAAAGAATGAACCAAAACAATTGTACTGTAATGGTAACGAATTAGGAGATAATTTTCAGAGGTAACCAGATAAATGTTCACTTCATTTCTTTAGTCAAGACATATTGAGCTTCCTACTGAGGTAAGGTGACATCCTGGGCATGTGGAAGAGGGAAGTGGGGCATGCCAGCCTACCTGCCCATGCCAAGCAGACTCGTCAATGTAGACAGAAGCAAGACGCTGCTATCTTGAGTAGGAGGAAGCTGGGAGGACAATGTGGGGACATGGGTGGGGAGTTTAGAAATAACCACAAATCACAATCAGAGGACACCTGACAGGCATACCAGAGTTTATTGAGCTGTGCTGTGGGCTGCCTGTGGCTGACCTTGTTCGAGGCCATCTCATTCACTGGCATCCAGGCTCCTGTTAACCTTCATGCTTTCACACAACCACGTACAGAGATTGAGAGTGATGCAAATGTGCACCATGTAATTAAAATGATGACAAGTTCGGGAAACCTAATCTGGAAGCAGTAAGATTTATATCTCCCTGCCTGAGAAAAGGAATATGGAATGCAGTGAAGTTGGCAATCACTGGGGGATGTTGTAAGACTAAAAACATCTTGTCCTAGGCTGTTCCTGCCCGTGTTCCTACTGAAAGACCGAGTCCTGTGTTCCTCACCCTCGCTTCTGTGAGAGCCAGTCTTATTTTGCTATTTCTAGTCATTTTCCTACTTCAAGGTGCACACTTTATTTTACTATAAACAAAGCAATAGCAAAAAAAAAATCTTTAAATGATGTTCTTTTGGAATTTTCAATTTAGTTTGAAAAACACGGTCTTAGCAAATGACCTTATAATCCTTATGGTATATTCTAATAGTGTAATAATAATGACCTCGTACTCCTTATGCTATATTCCATCTCTTAGCAAAACGTTCCAGTTAGTATTCTTACCCTCTCCATTGTAAGTCATTTGAGATAAGGCCTCTGAATGCTCAGAAATATTTCAATGCTGTCTTCAGAAGTCATCTGTTAGGTTTCTACCTTCATCTAGTGTCTAAGATTGTATGACCTGCTCTATGTCCCTGTGTGTTCCTCTGGGCATGTCAGCCTACACCTTTAATTACAGCACTTTAGAGGGAGATGCATGTGACTGTGAGATCCAGGACATCCCAAATGGGGCCTGGAATTCACCATGCTGTTTCAGAAACAACAACAAAAACAATCTTCCCCAAAACAAAAACAAAGAAAAACCCATTTTATCTGTACCATTTATTGAAATAAAAAGAATGAATGTGAAATTGCCCTTTAAATATAAGGAGAGAAATAAGATGAGAGAGAGGAAGAGAGGATACCAGGATCAGGGGTGGGGAAACAGATGTTTACTTTAAGTATTTTACTGTAAAATTGCTTTACGAGTTTGGATGAAAATGTTGGTACCTCATCAGGTGCATCCTAGACCTCCTCCCAGTGCTTAGGAAAGAGAAAAGAGAATCTTGGCCCTGGCACTGGAGTCTCAGAACAGCCACAGGATGTGCACACACTGACACAACAACATTATCCATTTAAACACTTTCCTTTTTTCTTTCCATTTACTGGTAGGTGTTTATTGTAGATTATGTTATAACACAAGCTTGTTATTCTCCCCTCTGACACCAAGCTGTAAGATTGTCTTAGAGCCAAGCACAGCCAGAAACACTAGGAGAAGAATGTGCAGGCACCAAGAAAGTGGTTTCCTAGCAACCAGAACTATTTCAAAGGCTCCATAACTCTTGTGTAGTTTCATTTCCATAGCAATGTGAAGAATAGTAAACAGTATGTGTTCTTATCTGCTCAGTCCAAATGAATTCTGATCAACAAATGATGGACAAATGCAGGTAACATTTATAGTTGCTGTAGCAGATTCCATCTGATTAGCTATTATACACACCATTGTTTAGGTGATATGTAATATTCCACTATAAATCAGATGCCTTAATATTTAAGAATGTTTTTTTCTGTTTTTTTTTTTTCTTTTTCTCCTTCAGAGACATTTGCTAAAAACAATTCAAGAGACAAAGGTATTCTAGAAGAAGCAACTGTAGCTAAAAGAACACAATTTTAAAATGAAATTTAAATATTAAGTTGTCAGGTTTTAGACTCCTAACAACTCAAATATTCAATTTTCTTTTTATAAAAATACAGAGGAGTTCTGGGAAGCTGGATAAGAGCCCTTGCTCCACAGGCATGAGAACCCGAGTTTGACTCCCCATCACATGTAAAAACGCAGCACCACTCTATGCCTCCAAGTCCCAGCATTTTGGGGGAGCAGGGCAGATTCCTAGAGCTCACTGCACAGTCAATCTAGTAAAAAAGCCTTCAGTTCAGCAAGTGACTGCCTCAAGGCAGTAAGGCAGGGAACAGCAAGAGAGGAAGCCGGAAGCCCGGCTTTGGCCTCTGCATATGGGCATATGGGTGCATGCACACTCACACTCATGCACCAAATACATACACGACAAGCATACACACACCACACCACATTCACACATACATCACACACTACATCACACATACACAACATACATGCACATATAAAATTCACACACATATATTACATAAATATACATAAACAAGTACATATACACCATTAAAATACATATACACGCTACATACATACACATAGACCACACACTCACACATATGCCATACCAAAGGCATGCACATATACCATTCAAACACATATATACCACATACTACACCACATGCATCACACATACTACATACAGATACAGACATCACATACACATATGCCACACTTACATATACCACACCCAAAACACCACATGACAGGGATACACATATACCATTCAAACACACATACACACAGATAAATTGTCAGTACCAATGTGGTTATTTCTCCTTTCTTTCCAGATTGTAAGCGATTTTTGTTTTAAAATTGGACCTTCTAAAAGCAAAAGAACACTTAAATTAAGCTCTCTGCACATTACATTCAAAGCATCATGATTACAGATCTTTTTCTCCTTCCTTAAGTGCAAGGCTGTCTTTCAATCTCTTCTACAGAAATATCAGACAAATAAATAAGAGAAAAGCCTTTGAATTCATATTGAAATAGCAATGACTAAAAAGAACCAAATTATTTTACTGTCTGTAAAAAATAGAAATAGGAATATCTATCTATCTATCTATCTATCTATCTATCTATCTATCTATCTATACATCTATCTATCATCTACTAGTCCCTACAGCAAAAAGAATTCTTACACTGGTTATGTATTTTTAAGAAAGAAAAATCCATAAATTTTATCTGAATTATTCTGAAGAAAAGAGCAGTGAGATAGAGATAAACTACATCCGACGATGTCCTATGGATTATCCAGGTGATTATGAGTTACAGTTTACAACCCACTATTCCATTAACACTTTCTATTGTATTAGCTTTGGTATATTTTCATGGAAACAGAGTTGATGGCAGGTACAGAGGGCATGGAGAGGTGGGTTCTTTTCTCTTAGACTATATTAAATGTTAGGGCACATTATCACAAGTACATGAGACAGACTGTTGCCAACATCAGGTAATATATACATTTAGCTAATAAGAGGCTGTGGACCTGTATTCAAATTAGGCAGCTGTTGATTACCCCAACGATGAAAGGGCCACTGCTGCACCAACAGAGATACTTTGCTGGGCCAGTCATTTCAGTTTATTAGGCTTTATAAGCAGGGTAGGATCAATACACCATTCCCCCCTTAATAACACTTGTCTTCCACTACCCCCCTCTCTTGAGCTCCTTCTTCTCCTTTATTCCCATGGTTCTTTTCCATTTTACTGGCTCTTGTAGTTACATCAGGATATATACTCACATATAGGGATTTAGGGGAAGGATCTCATCTGTGGTACTGTAAACCTAGCCAAATACATGATTTAAGAAGTCATAGAGCCTAGAGAAAAAACTTACTTTTGCCACATCCTTAGAACAACAGACTGAGTCTATTAGAGTTCCAAAACTGGTCAAATGCAGAGATGAGTGTCTGTGAGATACATAACCCTAAGTGACACATCTTCAATGCAACCTCTACACATAGGATGAATGAACCTCTCAGCTCTCACCAGAGAAATTTCCTTATGCACAGATGGTGATTACCATAGAAACCCACAGCTGGCCAGTGTGCAGAGAACAAGAGTCCACATGAGTAAGACACCTTCTTCAAATATCTGCCTCCCAAGGCTCAGGGATCATTGCAGAAGCGGGGGTGAGGGGTGGGGGAGATTATAAGAAAGAGCCATATGTAGTGGATGACCACAGGAACCAGTCTTCCAGAGAGCTGGTCAGTTACTCATATGAACTCAAGGCAGCAGTGACAGCATGCACAAGTCCTATGCAAGCTCAAACCAGACAAAAATCCCAGCATAGCCATAGGAAAGTGGTTAAGAAATCCCAAGCCAACCTAAGGGACTTTTGGCAATTAATTTACACACACACACACACACACACACACACACACACCCCACACATATATATGTTATATATATGTAAATTGGGTGGAGGCAATAGGGGAAGGTGCGGGTAGGGTGGGGGATTTAATAGTGTCTTTAATCTTATCACTTGGGAGGCAGAGGCAGATGGATCTTTGTGAGTTCAAGGCCAGCCTGGTCTACAGAGGGAGTTCCAGGACAGCTGGGTCTATAGGGAGACCCTGTCTCAAAAAGACCAAAAAAAAAAAAGTGTCAAATTATATTGTATGAAAATTAAAAGAACTCATTAAAAATAAAATTAGTTTTAAAAAAAGGGGGCCATGAGCCCAAGAAAGCTTTACTATAATATGTTCCTTGTGTTTTGTAAAATGAATTTCAATAAAAGTTTTATTTTATTAGCAATAAAATTCTTCCTGGGAATTAGAAAGGTTATTTACCAAAATCTGTGTATTTCTATCATTATTACATAGTATTTTAAGGTTCTATGCAAATAGAGGAAGTATGTTTATTTCAGTGTCAGAACCAATGAATGCTATGACATTTCACTATTACTTGAGCAGTTATACAATTATTCAGTTTAAATTACTCTCTGAAAATTCATCCACAGATATGGTCATGCTTTCCTTCTTAATAGAGAAATATGTATTTACAGATGTCTAGTTTAGTAGAAGCATTTATTCTGATTTGAGTTAATTGCCCTTAAATGGTGTTTTTGACAGTTAATAGTCTAATTAGAAAGTACAGAAAAGTTCTAATGGATATCAAGAATTTTTATGCCAGATATTTTTCTTCATGTAAGCAGCAAAAAATTGGTAATAAGCCATCATCATATCTACCACTTAAAAATCTGTTTATATCTAGTACAGCCAAAGACCATCTAGGAAAGTTATTTCTAAAATAAAGAAGATACTCTTGGGCTAGGGATGTAGCTGTTGATAGAGAGCTTGCCTAGCACGTAGAAAGCTCTGGTTCAGTTGTAACACTGCAAACTTACATACTGAGTTTGAGGTCACCCTGGTCTACATGAGGCATGGGAAAAAGAGAGAGAAAGCTTACTTAAAGTTAGAGTACTTGTCCACTCTTTAATACTCAAGCTATTTATTTCTTGTAAAACTTGCATAGGTATGTCTTGTGACTTAACCTAAAGCCTATAATATTCCATCCATAATTGTCAACTGAAAACAGCTCTATGCTTATTAATTTAGAAGCATTCTATTACTTAAAAATATTAGAGTAATATTACTACAGAAGATCCACAAGATGGCTATAATAGGAGAAGAATGTAATTTAAACTTATTCAATTTCCTTTTAACCTTTACTTCTTTACTATATAAAGAACTTGATATTTAAAAGATCTTAGTTTTGATATTTTAAGTAGAAATTTGTGGTAAAAGAATAGTAAAGCTTGACAATCATGAGATATTTTAGATTTTAAATTATGAAATATATATTCCCCTTACAAGATGAAGTCACACTTCATCTGTTTTTATGATTTTTTATTACAGAATGTTCTTACCTACACCTGTGGGTTCATTGCTGACATTGGTATCTTACTGAAGGAGGGCAGAAATACTGTTCTTCCTACCAAATAAATCAGGTTAAAAGCCTTTGGTTACCTTCACACATCACTGTAAAACCATGTGCTGTATATTCAGATGCATATGTGATGTGCACATCATGATAAACCAGTCAAACAAGCTGGATAACCGAAATGCCAGAATAGACCGATTTTTTGGAAACCAGTAGCGGGGCACTGTGTCAGCGTGTTTTAGTCACCAACCACTCATCCCCAGAGTAAATACTAAAATGACTCATAAACCTTGTAAATACTGTGTCAGTGCTTGCAAACATTCAGAATAATTTCCACGCTGGTTGAAAAACACTATTTTGTTCCTAAACAACGCAAATCTGCAATCTTTCAGTGCCCTGGATGGATTTGAAGCCAGTAAGTATCTCTCCTCTTGAGGAAACTTCTTGCCCCCTGTCACTACTGACAATAAACTTCTACTGTGCTCCAGAGAAGTGTAGTGACTACAGGTCTATAGTTCTTACAAATAGTTTTTGCAGTTGCTAAGGCAAACATCCAAATCAAAATCACTTGTATTTAGTAACTTAAGCTATACTTTATTATAGGAGCAGACATTTTGTATATATAAAATAAGATTTGAGGACTGAAGAAGATATGCTATATGTAGTAGAGTAAGTTAGGAACCAGGTAAGAAACATGATGCTTATAAACAGTGCCACTTAAGAGATGCCCACCTTATTCTCCCACTGTTTTCTATAGAGTACCTATCTCATTCCATCAGTCTTGAATCTGTTTCTCCTGGTTCTTGGCACTTCTGGCTGTGTTTTCTCTTCTACAGACCCATTTATTTCAATTTGTCACTTTCTGAGTATCACAAACCCTCCTGAATTATGCTTTAAACTTCTCTTCAGTCTTGAATCTTAAGCAGTTATTAGTGGAGAATATAAATTCTATCTTGAAGGCCAATATATTACAATAAAAAAGATGCTATAGATTAATAAGGATACACCATTCAACGTTCATTCACCTCTTCCACAAAATAATTCTATTTCTCACCTCTCTCCGAAGAATGCAGTGGACCATGACGATAACAAAGCCTTGCAATGAGTCAAACACAGCAAAAAGTATTTGAAACAATATGGAACGTTTGTCGGTCATGGCCAGAACTGCAGACATCCATGTCAGAGCCAGAAGGGGCAATACCACACAGGAGCTCCAGAGAGAGGCCCTGTTGCAAGACAAAAGAAAGCGCTATTACGTAGCTGCATGTTATGCCCCAGGCCATAACCAACCCCCCATTCATAGTTCAACAAAGCATTCTTGGGTGTGGAACCAAGACCGTTAACTTGGAAACCACAGAACAGATAACGTTTGAGAAATTTATTACAGACTATCCCATAAAAATTATAAAGACAGTTGCCAAATTTTAAATTCTCAAGTATTAGCAAACAAGTTTTTTTTTTCATCATAACATTTTCTCACATGCATTGTAAAAATTTGTAACAAGAAGATGTAAATGATTGGGACTAACATGGCGTTACTGGCGGTGGTGGCTGACAAAGCTGTTGTAGAAACTACTCCACACTTGGCACATTTGAGCGTCAAACCGCTATGAGGCTCACTCATCTGACTGCAAACAAACAGAACACCCACAAAAAGAACAAAGTATTGAATTGTCACCAAAAATGTTGCAGCTGCAAATTAGCTTTTAAATACGATTCATGCAGAAAAAGTATATCAAGAATGCACGCTCTAGATCATTTATAGATGCTCTTACACCACATGTTATCACTGTAACATTCACCTTTTAACAATGTGGGCCTTTGGGGCATGCAAAGCATGTTTCTGTCACACCACAGATGGTCCTGTATCTAAGGATCAATATTGACTAATACATTGAGTTAAACATATGAACGTGCTTGTATAGACATACAGTGAAAACCCTCTATTCAGATGCAAACCTGTGAGGATTCCAAGCTTCAGATTTTCATTTTCATTTGTAGAAGGTATATATTTATAAGTTAAGACCTCCATAAATATCAACATTTATCACAGATGTATCATATATATATATATATATATATATATATTCTTCAAATGTAGGAGATGCTAGCTTGTATCTCAGCAGAATCATATTCTGAAATTTCTTACAGCAACAGTATAGTTTCCATATTTTAGGGTGATCTGAATATAGGGGCTGATGAAAGTTGATGGACTATTAGTTGATAGTAAAGAAATTATCCTTTTCTGCAGTAATAACACACATTTAACATAATGATTAAGTTCAAGACATTCTTTCTGAATATTTTCCTTAAGCACCAAACATACAGCATTTAAAGATCTCTGCTGCTCTAAGAGATTTTGTAAGTAAATTCAGACATTAATAATTTAGATCTTAGTTATTATATCATAGAAACAAATGAGACTACATAAAAAATCTTCACATATAGTTTCCTTGAGGAATTCTTCCTTGAAAAATAATGTGTTTGTTAGAACATAAGCCTCTTAGGAAAGCCTAAAAGAAATTACTTGAATTGAAATTCAAAACATCTTGAAATAATTTTCCATGGCACACTTCTCTAGTCCATTCCCATGTGGCTTTTATGTCTAAAACATGTTTGCCCTATAGGTTTTTAAAATAATATTATTGCAAAGCTGTACTGTTAATATATAAGTGGCCAAGGAAAGCGTGCCTGATTTCTTTCAAGTAAATGTACTCATCTGTGAATAGTGCTCAGATGGAATAATAAATCTGAAAGATGTCATAGATTGATCAGCATGTATCATGAGGAAGAACAAAACAAGCTTTTGCAGTTAGATTGTAAATCACTGTTTTACTCATCCTCCCCAGGGTCAATATAACAGCCCCACATGTACCCATGCCTAGATAATATGAAGCAATAGCGCATCTAGCTTAGTTTATGAATGGCTCCATAAGCTTGCCAACACTTCCTCCCAAAGTACTATGTAGACCAATGTTCTCTTAGTATCTATGCATAACTACATTGTTCCATCTCCAGTAGCTGTATTAAGGGGATCCAGGTGCCTGTTCTAATAAACAACAGGGATGAGCACAACTGCTTCAGATATACATTTGGATTTCTTTCTTGTTAAGATCAATCACATTATTATTAAAATCATGTATTCCTCATTTATTGTTTCATTTATCACAGAAAACTGGTCATTTGATAGTTGTGCCTTGAACATGTTTCTCAATTTAAGAATATTTGCGGCCGAATGTGGTGGCCTTTAATCCTCGCACTTGGGAGGCAGAGGCAGGTGGATCACTGTGAGTTCAAGGTCAGCCTGGTCTACATAGTAGGTTCCAGGCCAGCTGGGGCTACAGGGAAACCCTGTCTCAAAAAGACCAAAAGAAAAAGAAAAAAGAATATTTGCCCTTTTGGACTTTGAAACAATGTTGAAAATCCAAAGATTACTAAAAAACTTATCTCCAGTAGCCAATACAACAATTATTTTGGTCCTGAAGAAGTGAGTTAATTAAGGGATTTTCTGATGAATTTAAACTAGGTTTCAAAGTGCTTATTTGTCTTTCTTTGAGATTTGTGGCTGGCTGAGATGCCTGCACATAGTTTCCTTGAAAGAGACTATTTAGGAATTCATGGCCTTCTACGGATGGGAATGGAACACAGTTAGAATGGGTTATCAAGGAAAGTGTAATTTTCCATAGTTTATATTAACCATACATAAATTAATGACACATAGAAAGCATAGTTTAGACTCTAAATTAAGTGACTGTAATGCAAAATAAAATGCTATCAAGGAAATTATGCATTAATAAAATTAAAAGTTTAAGCAACTGGGAAAAACAAAGTTGAATTGTCCATATACTCCAACAGAGCCTATGTCCAGAGCAGAAAACAGAGTGGTGGGCTGCTGGCCTGCTCTCCCTCATGCTGGTCGCCTTCTCTGTTGTTACCACAGGTCTTCAAGCCCCACTGCTCTAATCCCCTTCCCAATTTTCATGTTTTAAGGAAAAACTTACTTGACTAGTTTATAGTTAACAATCTAACAGAGTCTCTAGAAATACACTCTCCTCCATTTGAAATTTTATGGCATATATATATGTCTTACTAAGTTAATATCCTTAATTCCAGGTGCATAATACGAAACAATCTAATTCAGTAAGTATGAAAACTTTAGTGAACAAAAACATCATTTTTGGTTCATGGTGTTCCAAAAGGGTACCTTATAATTAATCTTGTTTTTATTCTTTCCTATTATCATTTTTATATAAGATGTACTATTATTTTTGATAATGCCTCCTTGGTAAATGTATATATGTATATATATATATTTTTTTTTTCTTTTGGTCTTTTTGACACAAGGTCTCCCTTTAGTCCCAGCTGGCCTGGAACTTGCTATATAGATCAGGCTGGCCTTGAACTCATAGAGATCTGCCTGCCTCTGCCTCCCAAGTGCTGGGATTAAAGGCATGTGGTAAATATATTTTTTATATTAGAAGACTTTTAATATGGTTTCACTGTTATAAAACTTAAGCTTTTTTATTATTTATTAAACATTCATTCATTAATTCCTTTAAAAATACTTATTGAGTACAAATTATATGCTTGGCTCTTTCTAGTAAGTGATTATAAAGTATAAGAAAAGCAACAAAGAAATAGAAATAAGGAAAATGAAAAAAATGAATGCCTTGGTATATAGGCTATTTTAAATAATAATATCCAGTTTCACCAAATATGCTTTCTCTGTGTATACGTATGTACAAATTTGTATGTATATATTCATATAACCTGAGAGAGTCAACTCTCACAATTAGGGAAATCAATTGTTAAGCCACTGAGCACAGGCTCGTCTCGATTCTTCAGTTTTTCACTGAAGTCTTTATGCTCTCTTCACTGCTTCACTGAGGACTGAAATTAACTTCTCATATCCATACCTTTATAAAAGGTTTCCTTCAATCACACTTCAGAATAAGGAACAAATTTGAATCTATACATACTGAGGCTGCTTCAGAACTCATAGAAATGTTTTTTAAACTTAGTTATTAATGGAAGAGCTTGTCTCTGCTTCAGGTGGTAATCAGAATTCTACCTGTATAACATAAGTTAATAATCCTATGTTTTACCAGCTGTCTCCTTGAGATCAGGAAGACAGTGATTCAATTTGCCACTGAAACACATGCAACTTTTAAGAATGCTTTTAGAATTAGAGGTTTTAAATGACATTATCTTTGCAAATATGTAAATTGAAATCAATAAGTTCACAGTTTATAAACTTGTTGTCTTTTCTTCTAAATCTATGTTTATCACTCACAAAGTGCTATGCGAAGCCAACTTGGCTTGGTACACAAAATAAACACTGTCTGTGAGTCTGATGGATCTTCAGCCTTCTGATGAGCTCATCTCCTGTTCTGACCTCATTCTTATGGATGATGAAATCATGGTCTCTCGATTCAACATCAGGGACCTTTGTAAACTTACCCACCTAATTTCATCCATCATAAGAGCCAATGTTTCTTGATTAAAGCCTGATGTTTGCTACAGATTCTAGTGAAATCATGATAAATATTACTTCATGTACTTTAAGAGGGAAAGGTTATTTCCCTGGTTAATGGATGAGGAGACTGAGTTGCAGAAAGACAAAATAACATGCTGATGACACAAATACAACTCATGAAGAGTTTGACTTCAAATCCCTCACTTAAAAAATGTTTATACCATAGCAGCAGAGCTTAATTTCTGTACCTAGTAGTTATCTGATCATCTTGTTCTTAAGTGATCAATCTAGACAGAATAACTGAAGAACTGGCCATATGTGGTAGACTAATAAGAGTAGTCCTGTGAAAGTGAAGGCTCATTTCACATGGTACAGACAGCACAGTGTCTGTGCTAACTCCAGGACTGTCCTTTAAACATGTTTAAGAAGTTCATCTGTCATGAAAAAGAGTTCTATGTAAAAAGTGGTCCTAGTCAGGAAGGCCTCTCCACTGATGTTTTTATTATACCATTGCAACTCTAAGGTTTGATATAAATATTATTAATTTTTTCATATTTAAAGCCATTCACTTTAGCTTTTTACTAGGGAAAAGTACTTGGGTTATCTTATCTTTAATCATTACATAAATTATAAAAACAAAAAGGTCTTAAAATTATCACCAGTAGGTGATCAAATATCATGAGTGTTAAATCATATCATAAAATAGTTTTAAAAAACAATTACAAGAATAACTCTTCAATAAAGATCCTCTTTACTGGAAATCAGAATGCCATAATCTTTTAATAGGAAAAAGACAAAAGGAGAAATAAAAGACAATGATAATTCACTAAAATTTCTACAAATTCTTACAATGAGCTGACAATGCAACTTAGAAAGCACTATAAATTTACATACGAAATGTTTGTTGATATAATAACATAATTATGGTAACTCCTTTTATAAATTTTATAATTGGTAAGAATGTACAACCCGAATAATTATCCTAGCAAATCATATTTAAAATATCAATGGAATGCAAATATATGAAAAGACTAGTGTTTGATAAGTAACTATTATAAGTGAAGATTTTTTTCTGGTCTATATGATTAATCAAAGAAACAAATGTTATTTTTACTCTATTAAAGATTACTTGTTCCAATTCAGTCTTGTCCCAAATTGACACTGAGTTCAATCTAAATCCTATAATTTGTGACCAAAAGTTGGGGGGGCTTTCAAATATCTTACCTCAGGCCGACTAATTGAAATCTAGTCTTAGAATATGATTTTAGCTGACCAGCAGGCAATAATAGCACACTTGTATTTTCTTAATGGGTCTTTTCTTTCTTCTAGCTGTTCACCATATTGCATTAGAGAAACTTTTGGATGAGAGAATCTACCAGACACATTAGTACATCAAGAGTGAAGTTCAGGGCACAGCTCAGTGCTGCAGTCAGAGGCAATCAGGACCTGGACTATGGGATTCATCGGTAAAGAACCTTCAAAATCCACCAATGGCAGCTTACCCGGCTCTGTGTTTGAGCTTTTTATCTAGGATTCCATCTCTGGAAACAAGTTTATTAAATACCAAAATGCCAATCACCATGTTGACCTGTCAAATAGAAACAAAGTTGACCTTTCAATAATATTGCAGGAATCAGGTCTCTGTTCTGAAAACAAGCCTTAAACTATGGAAGAGGTGTGTGATTGTGAGAGCAGTGATAAGAAAGATGTCTCAAAGGCATAACGAACAATTTAACAGAGGTTCATGCACAGGTTTTAAAGTACATTAAGCACATTTAATTTCCATGGTATACAGTTTAACATGGGGAAATTAACCTTCAATTGCCCACATTTTAAATGGTACCAAACTATACCAAGCTGGCATTGGTCTCTCCGAGGCAACTTTGAATACAATAATTGGATAATTGAGCTTTATTCTATGCTGAAAAGCCAGAGATTTTAAATCTCTTGGTGAGAGCTTTGGAGTAGCCTTGGCAGGCAAAGGTGATGAAATTTTCCACTGCCCCCAGCAGAGATACAGAGTGGACAAATGCTCAGACTGCCCGGTGCTCTCCCTCTCCTGGGGTGAGAGGCTTTCTGATGCTCTGTAGTTTTCTAGGAAGAAGGGAAAGCCTATTTAAATCTCTAGATTCCTTCACGGGGTGGACACTGGCGCCAATTCTTCAAATGAACTCTAGTGAGCACTTCTCATCAGTTCCGTTCTAAGACTTACTCTCACTTAAATGGCCTTTTGCATACTACAGCTGAAGTGAAATCAGTGAGAAAATGCTCTATTTCAAGTGAAATTGTTAAGGGTTGCAGAAGTAGATATCCAATGGTAGGAAATCATTGTGATAAATAACCCTCGTGTAAAGGAAACTAGCCCATTGGGGGAATCAAAGTATTTGTGCCTTTTAACTTATTTTCCCTTTCCAGGGTCAAAAGACAACAGAATCTCTTGCCCTCCTGCCTCTTCTGCCAAAAAATAAGGAGTGAAATTTGTCTACTTGTTGAGATGGCGATCCGAAGAACCTTTGTTAAGTGAGAACTTAGGAGGTGTCTCTCTTCAAAGTTTCTGGGCAAAGGTACAATTTAATCAAGAGACTAAGTATTAGGTTTCATTTGAACTAAGAAAATAAAGTAAGTCTATGGATTCTATTAATCTACGACTTAACCACGAGAGAATTTATGACCAGCATAAAGCCTTTATGTTGACTTTTCCAGCTATAGACATACACTGAATTTCTTCATTTTAAGGTTATATGTGCTTTAACTTAAGGAATTAACTGAATTGATTCAATAAAAATCCAATGCAACAAATAAAAGTATTTCTGATCATTTTGACTCCCTTAAGGGGAGTACATTTTTCTTTTTCTTTCTTATGAACAATGGGGAATTTCTGCTCCCTGTTATAGCTTAAAAAGAAAGGGAACAATCTTGAAAGGAAGAAACACTCAAATAAAGTTATTAAAAAAGATGTCATAGGCTTCCAAATTATTGAACGAATCCTTCAAGAAACTGAAAGGTAATTATGGAACTGATAGTCTAATTGCAGTGATATAAATCCTTGTATTTAATTTAGATCATTTCTTTCCTCCTTTATTTTCTTCAAAGATTGATAAGTCCAGAATGATGAGAGGAGAGAGAGAGAGAGACAGAGACAGAGAGACAGAGGTGGAGAGACAGAAACAGAGACAGAGAGATAGAGGGGCAGAGAGACAGAAAGCAAAATTAGTAGAAATTTTTTGGATCTTGTAACTTTTTTAAACTTAAGAAATTATTTTGCGATGACAAAAAGAAAAAAAAACCCCAAACATTATATACAGATTATATACAGTAGCTATTGGCAGCTTTTAATCAGGGTTCATTTTGGTCCCCAGGGAACATCAGAAATGTCTGGGGATGTTTTTAATTTTAACTGGAGGATGCTGTCAATATGTGTTAGGCAGAGGGAGGGATGCTATAACACATACTAGAATACACAGATAGCCCCTGGAGTAAAGAAATATCCATTCTAAAACATTCTCAACATTGAGGTTGGGAAAGTCTGCCAGTTTAAAACTTATATATTTCTACATAAGCACAGACATATGTAATGATGATGGAGAAATGAAGGGCAATTTTGAAGAAATCTCCCTATTCATATCTAAGTATATTGTAGAAAATAATACAGACGTGAAGTGATAATGAAGGATGGGGATCTATATATTGAAGAACAAGAAGTTTTTGAATTTCATTTAAACCACTTCACATATCTATAATCACTATATGAGAAATTCTATACTCTCAAGTTTAATAATATTTTGTACTTAAAATTGAATATTTTAGGGTAATGTAATATCAAAAGCAATTGATATAAAAATCAAAGTAATAGTTAATTGAGTTACAACACAACAATGAAAATTGACACAGTAGTTGAACCAATGTAAGCATTTTTTGGGGGGAGGGTTAAGAAATCAAATACATGAATTTCAGTGTTTACCAGAACAACAGCAGCTGCAGGTCCAACGAAAGCATAGAGCAGTCCTCCTTCAAGAGAGAGCCAGCAGCTGGAAATAACATTAGATAAAAACTAACAAAAATTAGTGAGAAGTATCAGACCACTGAATTGTGACACAGTAGCTTACACTATATAGTTGGTCTTGGACTGTTGGCACATTTCAAAGATTTATAACTTAAAAACCTCTAGGAGATGTAGAGAAAGCTAGATTAAGCGGAGTACAAAGCACTATATGCCTTTCAATGAAGAGAAACTTATTATAATTATAATGGTTTGTCTTTAGGCAGTTAAATATTTTAGACAAATTATTCCTATAGTACAAATTCTACATTTGTTTTCCTAGCAAAGTGATTATTACTTAACAAAATTCTGCCTTATCTCTCTGGCAGACATTTTCAAGGAGACTTTAAAACAAGAAGGGTGATGTTTGGAAAATCTTAGGTGTGCTGTTTATCTGCTTTTCTTGAGGGAACCGAGATACTGGAACAAAGTGGTTTAAAATATATCACTGCAGGAAATGAATAATCTGCATTTGTATGTTTTTCCATTTAATTCAAGTGTTTTCTAGACTACTGAGAAAATTCACTAAAATAAGATTTTGAATTAAAATAAGTGCAGCTGTGTTTGCACCATGTACTGTCTTCACCAAGCAATGCAGGTTTGCATGGATGCATATAGGAGAACTCATTTGGTAAAAATGTTCATCTGAATCTAAAGGAAATGAAGAGGCCAGAGACCTCAGCATTGCAAGTTCTGCAGAATGGCACATCTGTGTGCTTATGATCCAGGACAGTGAACAGGAGATGCACAAGGGGCTGTATCTGCACGGTTCCAGCGCAATGCGCCACCCTTCATACAAGCTTTTCTCTGAGATTTGTCCCAGTCACTATTTTAATCCATACAGTTAGTGAGCTCCCTTCAACAATAAAAATATGAAGTAGATGCTGTTCTAATCTGTTCTAACATTAATCTCCTCTTTAATAACTGCGGGAGTGGTTCCATGAAACTCCTAGAAACCTGCATCCTTAATAGCATGAATATGACTCTATAAATTATAACTTAATTTAAAACTTAACCTAGTCATTAAATACACATGCAAAACACCAGGATGTATATTCACAAATAACATGTGCATTTATTTGAAGTTAAGATCAATACATGATTTGTAATGCCTTTGACTGTATAAACTTGAAAGTAGGAACCATAATATCCTTAATTCTATTTCTTATGATTCCTAATTTCAAATACTTGATTTACATCAAAGTACTTATGTCAATGGGAAAATTAATAAGTTAAAGTAATAGTACTATATTAAGCAGTACTCTGCAATATTAGAATTTTCTTTCAATAATGGTGATTATATAAAAAGACAAGAAGTCTGGAGACAGGAACTCTTCCAACTCCAGTGTCTTTGGCACAGGCAGGTGAAGGAATAACTTTGGTTATACTTTCAATCAGGCCTAATTGTGTTTCCTAACTCAAACTTGAAAACAAGCAGAATGTCACTCTTCAAAATGTATACATTGCATAGTATGCACACACAGTCTCTTTTTCTCCGTTTCTTTGTTGCCTTCTCAGGAGAGCAGGTGTAGTGAAATGTGGAAGTGCATTGTTTAAATCTGAAATATTAAAAATAATCTCTGCTATAAATTGCCTCATAGACTTTTCTCTGTTCTAATTTTCTTCCAAAGCCTAAATGTCTTCTAATATAGACTCTGGTTCCCCGACCTGTAAATTTTAATATGTATCACCATAAACCAGCAACAAAATGTAAATTAGCATAAAAAAGCTTAGTTCTGGATAATAGACATAATCATCAAAGATGTTAGAAGCTGAGGGCAGAATTTCATATTGAAAGACAGCATCAAGATTTCACTAGTTCTAACAAAGATGATTTAAGACTGAACAGACACATTATATATTGAAATATCTTAAAAGATAATATGGGCTTTACAAAGAAATGGAAATGAAGATTGTGAAGAGTGCTGCATTTTTCTTTACTTTTGTATGTATAAACCAACTTGCATATCTTGCCAGTGATGCAGCTTCTACCATTGTTAATGACTTGGTGATGAAACAAATGCAATCAAGAGACAACACAAATGAAGCCTGTTTCATAACTTGGTTAATTATAGACATGAATTATCACTGTGGATGGACTTACTAGTGATCTGTGCCATATCCTTTTGTCCTGGTGAAGCCTACTGATGTGGCCACTACTAAGGCTGGTAAACCTGCAAGAAAAGCAAGGTCACACCTCATGCTCAGCTTCAGCCACTGTGCATAGTGGCCTAGGAAAAGCCTGGACAATCCCCAGATCCCCAAATCAGAACAACTACTTTTGGAAGAATCGCCTCACAATGTATGCTTGTGTTACAAACTTTCTTTAAGTGCAAATGTGAGAGAAGATACTTGGGCATTTAACTTAAGCCTGTCTTGATGTTGCTAGGTTACCACTGAATTTGACATGGTTTTAAAGGGAAGTAATAACAGACATTTAGTCTGTCTTTTCAGTTATTTTTTTCCCAAGATGTATACACTGTTATAAAGGAAAGTTACAGTTATAAAATCAGAAAGTCAAAAACTGATGTACTGGTGTGATGGACTATCAGAACAAGCACTATCAGCATCTGGATGGCCACATATTTATCCATATCAAGTTGTACACATAATAGGATGCAAGCATAAATGTTATTTGATGTGTTCTTTTTAATTTACTTAAAACAATAAGGATGTAGGAAAGGGGAATTCAAGTATCTGATCCTAAACCAATTCTGATCTTGTAACTTCTTTTACTATGTGTGTGTATGTATCTATATGTGTGTATGTGTGCTTTTAGTATAGTTTGTGCATGTGCATGTTTATTTTCATGCATATGTGTATGTAGTTGTTAGTGTGTTTGCATGTATGTATGTGTGTGCGTGCATGTGTGTGCATGTGTTCATGTGTATATGTATTTTGTCATGAATTCTTTCCAAGAAGATTATGTTTGCTTTTTCAAATTCAAACAAGCTATCAGCGAACCTTCCCTTGCACCCCCTCTGCCTGAATTCGCTCTCTTCATTCTTTCCCGCTAGTCTTTTTTTCTGGCAGACTTCTCTAGTGGCATTCTGTTCACCAGGTTTGAAGACAGGAACTATGGAAAGCATCTCAAAAACCATGTTTTTTGATTACTGCTGATAATTACACATATTTAATGCAAATTGCACATCGAATTCTCTCGCCTTCCACCGCCTCATTCTCATCCTTCATCCTGCATATACTTTTGCCCATTTTCATTGAATAGACTAATTTTGTTAGAAAAAAAAAAATCTCATGCCGGGCATGGTGGCGCACGCCTTTAATCCTAGCACTTGGGAGGCAGAGGCAGGTGGATCTTTGTGAGTTCAAGGCCAGCCTGGTCTACAGAGTGAGTTCCAGGACAGCTGGGACTACAGGGAGACCCTGTCTCGAAAAGGCCAAAAAAAAAAAAAATCTCTCCTATATTCCTATATAATTCCTAAAGAATTAGACATCTTCATTTCATACATTGATTTTCCCTAAATTCATAATGCTACATTTTTATCTATTGAGCTTCTGAGGAAGACCTTGCTACTCGGAGCACGTTAGTAAATTTGGAGGCAAGCTGTAAACCCTTTCCTCAAGAGCTTTAAAAATAGCATGAAGATATAAGGATGCATAGCTGCTGATAACTAGTGTGGAAATCACTCCCCCAATTGAAAGACAAGCTGAGTAACATTATTGCTATATCTCTTTCTATCTGAAAGCAACTGTGATGTTATAATCTGAATCTCTTAATGAGCCCTAGAATTAACTTACCACATACTTTCAGATATGGTAATTAATATATATGGGTGGAAAGTATATATCCATATTTTAGAGTAATATAAAATTAAAAGGAAAAATGTGAATTAAACATATATCAGAGTTAACATGCAGTTTATTCCTGGAGGACATAATTCTGGTACATATATGACATTTATATAGGCATATTTTCGAGCAATACAATTGGGAGAGAACCACAACAACATAAGGACTGTGTCAAAGAACAGACTGATATATTTAAAGTCTGCCCAAAACAATAAACCTTTGCAGAGGAAAACTTTAAAAAGACTGAGAGAAAGATGCAGGACATGTAGGGCAGAATGCATTATCTGGGGTGGGGTGGGGGGAAGGGAAAGGGGAATATATCTAAATTGAACTGAAAAATGATGTCTGAAATGCACAAAACATCAATAAAACTATTTTTTTAAAAAGAAGTAACTTCCTGAGCTGTTATCACCTCAGTTACTGAATTTAACTACTTTATGTAAGAACACTGTCAAAAGGTTGTTTTTGCAGTAGATTTAAGTTTATATTTATGCTCATATTTTTTTCCATTCAAGTAGGCTTTTCTATTTAAAAATTAATAATGCATTTCATAAAACACAGATAACCAGTTAATTATTCAAAGATTGTCTACATATTAAATATTCTTTTAAAAAAAGAAAACTTCCTTTCCTTGCATTCTTTCTTCCTTGTTCTATGGCCATCATTCACAATAAAAACATTCCTGGCTTCAATCCTGCCTAAATTTTGGAAGGTCTTTGTTATAGAATCTAGACAAAAGTAGAACTATAAGGAGGGGATATTCTTCCATTTTCCATTTGCTTTCACACAAATTCCTAATGCATCAGCTAAATATGATACACCCTTGTTGAAATCTGGCTGATAATCTTCAAGTGGTCTTGATCTTAATTTTCAGAATGAATTAATCTAGTATTGTAAAAAAAATCTATTTGTAATTTCCCAGATTCCTTCAAACATCCAATTATTTTGTTTTCAAACATCCAATTCTTATCTTCTGATGTAGGTATATATGTGTGTGTGTGTGTGTGTGTGTGTGTATGTGTGTGTGTGTGTATGTGTGTGTGCATGTGCTTGTGGGTTTGATCTAAAATTCTTCAGTTATCTCTGTGTGGGAATTTTAAACTCAAAACATGAAAAAAAACCTCCGAGATTTTTTCAGAATTAGTTTTTTAAAAAATTAAATGTGCCTTCATTAGAGTTGGCTCAATGAAATGTAGAGGTCTTGAGTTGCCTTTGTCATGAAGCCAATAGAGAAAGTATCCCTAACTGTGATGGGTATAGAACAAATCAATTCCCAGTCTGGCAGCAATTCTATGTTTCTTCACATTTGTTTGTTTGTTTGTTTGTTTGTTTGAGATAGGGTCTCTGTAATCCCAGTTGGTCTAGAAGTTGCTTTTTAGACCAGCAGGTTGAGCTTGTCCTAACAGATCCACCTGCCTCTGCTTCCTGAGTGCTAGGATTCAAGGTGTGCACCACCACTCCAGGCCCTGTGTTTCTGCTTTTAAGCAAACCACTAAGTGTGAGCTTTTATTGATTCACTTAATGGCTTTACTCCTGTGTCAGGAACAGCTTTAGCCTTTAGCATTTTCAAGATTTGGAGGGATAGAATTCTTAATGTTTGCTGAGGGCCATGATTTGGGGACCAGAGCAATTTAAGGCATTTTGCATTTTCAGAAAATATGAGCAAGGAATACATTGTTTTTCTGACTGTAGATAGCTCAGGTCTCAGCGTGTAGGTTTACTGGTTGTCTGCTCACTAGCTAAGTGGGTAGCCAATGATTACTCCTTTATAAATTACCAAATGGTCCTTGAATGTTCAGTAAATGGTTCTTCTCATGTCTTTCTACTTCAAGTTTCAAATCAGACACAAAGTAACCTAGGGATAGTCACTTTCTACACTTTTTATGGTAGTTGCTCAACATCATTTTACCAAAAGTATGAAAGAATATATTAATATGCTTACCCCATCCAAGGCACAAAAAGCGTTTCCTTATAAGCCGCGTCCTAATTTTTCCAGTTACAGCCATATAAGATTGCCACGCTTCGGTCAAAACCCAGCAGAAGGAAGCCAGGAAGAAAAAATGCAAAAATGCAGTGGTGGTTGTACAAATGCTCTGCGGAAGCAACGAAAAAGAAGTTCATTTCAACTGGGTGGGGACCTGCGTGTCTGTCACAGGATTGCTCATCCCCCCCCCCACACACACACATAGAGTCCATCTTCAATACAGTCAGCCTCAGATACACAATCCTCCTGCTTCTGCCCCGAGTGCAACAACTATAAGGCTCCACACTTGAAGATTGTTAACTTCTGCCTGACCCTGACTTTCCTCAATGCCAGAAAAATAATTTAGGTAAAATAGAAATCCTATCATTTTTATACTTACACAAGTTCTACAAAACACACACACACACACACACACACTCACACTCACATACACAAGTGTCCTAATTCCAACACACACAAATATGTTTTAATTACATCTGTATTTTCAGTTTCTTTTGTGAGTAGAACCCAGGCTATAAATTTAAACTCAAGGAAAATTAAGATTATAGCTTTAGTTGATTTTTAATGTTTAAATATAATTATGTGACTGGTGCTGTCTTTAATTGAAGTTACAGGCATCGTGTGTAATTATTTGGGCTATATTCTTTCTCTTTTTTAACCAAGAATAATTCTTTGTTGTTTTATCTGTATTGAAATTAAGATTACATTAGCAAACTGAACAGCCTTTCAAAAGTAAAAAAATATCCATTTGCTTTTATTTGTGTGTGATATTCAAGATATAACAGCAAAATACAAAATGAGGTTTGGCTAATAGCCTAGAACAAAGATAGCCTGCATTGTAAAGTATTTAATACTTGGATTCGGTGTTATTACATTGTGTTGCATGTCTTAATCAAGAAATTTTGAAAAGCTAATCGAGTCACTGGCAGGACATAGCCATGATTTCATAGATATTTTTCTTCCTGTAATTTAATCATTCTAAATGTGTTGATCATTAGCTGCGCCTTGCCTGCAAAAGACCAGCAGCTCTGTGTTAGTAAAGGCTGCTACTTACTGCCCTGCTGGTAGGATTTCTTTGAATACATCTTGTTGCAATGCAAATCTTTATAAACTAGAATCATCAGCAAAATGAATACTTTCCTTTGTCAGGACCTGTCTTGTTTCCAGCAATTAAAAATAGGCAAGCAAAGATGTTAAGTATCGAGCTAGATATTAGTAGGCTTGAAGAACTTGAGAGTTGGATGGCTCCCGCATGTGAACAGACTGTAAAACCAAAATATGGACCTATTAGACTGTAACTATTGGTGAGATAAATACAGCCTGACAAGTATTTCTGACCCAGAAGAAAACAAGACATCCTGAACTCCCTAATTAATAAGTGGCTCCAAGGAACCCTAACCTTATAAGATTACTATTTAGCAGGAGGCTTTTTGATAAAGAAAAAAAAACAAAACAAGTTATACCCACTCCTGTAAGAATCAACAAATGGGCCTGTTAGTTACGTGGATGGCAAAATAGCCCTCAGGAAAGTTGTCTGTTTCAGAGATTTAAAAAACAATGCAAAACATGCCTAAAATGTAAATTGTCACAGTATTCTCTCTGACCATTCATTGTCCACTCTCCACTTTGAGAGTGTTCTGTGCAGTAGTCCTTTGACCCTCTGCCCACTCTCATCCCTGAAAGGCTATCTACTTTACTCTAGTAAAGCTCCCTATCTTCTACACTATATGTAGAATTCTTTCCATAGATTATAAGCAGGAAAGATTCAAGGCGAAGTCAGAGAAAGATCTGAGTGACAAGAGATACAACTGAAAATAAAATAAAATATTCAAAACAAAGAAATAGAAGCATAACCTCCATCCTCCCAAGTCTAAATCAAGCCAATCTGAAAGCAGAAACTTTTTTAGACATTTAATTTTTTTCACACCAGTTATTCCTATTAGTTACTTATTCTATCGAAATTGGCTAGATATTAGTTTTCCAGTTCTTTTACTCCCAGACAAAGAATGTTATCATGGTGATCCGTCCAGGGTGTTTCAGTGATGAGAGCTAGAGCTTTGCAGGAAGCATGTAATCACAAGTATTCTCATTTTTATTTTAAATGGTACTTTAAATGGCTTTACTGTTTTTCAGCAAAGGATTCCTTATTTCATGCAGTATTTACATCCACTTAGTACTTAGGCTTACAAAGATGACGAATTTCGATATGATAATGCCAGACAATTTAAACGTTCTTTTGGAACTCTTTCTTCATGTCTCGGGGATGAAATTGTTGCTGTAACCACTCATGATATCTTCTATAACTGACACATTGTGAGTTTTCTAAGTGATATTTAAAAACATGCAGGCGGACTGCTTTACTCATTCCTGACAGGTCATCTTTAACCTGAATTTGAACGACAAATTTCGTAGCCAATTTTCAAAGACTAGTTACGCTCTCTCATTTGGTTCCTCATGCACGCTGACCAGCCACATTCTCTTCCCCAAGTTGCTCCCATTCCTGCGTTGGGCCTAGGCGCCCTCCTGCCCATTCCCACTGAGACCTCTGGACTAGCATCCTAGGAAGAACCAGCCCACTATGTCCTGACTCCTCAGCACCCCACCAGCTACACTGTCTCTCCCTGTGCTGTCCCCATTGCATTTCATTTTATTCTACCAGTTTTTTTTATCTCAACGTCCTGTCTTTCTCTTTCTTTCTTTCTCTTTCTTTCTTTCTTTCTTTCTTTCTTTCTTTCTTTCTTTCTTTCTTTCTTTCTTTTTCTTGAGGTAGGGTCTCACTATGTAGCTTGGAATTTGCTGTGTAGAACAGGGTGGCCTTGAACTCAAACTTGATTTACCTGAGCACTGGGATTAAAGGAGTGTACCACCACAGCTGTCCAGTTTTTAAACCATCAGAGATTATTTCCAACAATGTATATATGTTGAGATGTAAGACTCTTTATGGTAGGTGTGCTGAAATTTTATAAGAAATAGCCAAGTTCTCAATATCTGAATGGAGAGATTAAAAAAAAAATTGCTTTCTCTATTTTGTGTTCATTGCTTTGGGACTTTCTGACCCTCAGTTTAATACAAATTGAAGATATAATTTGAAGCTACCTATGTTCACTTTAATAATTTATATATCTTTGGACAATATGGACACAGCCTGTGTAGGAGAGTCTAACTAAGAAGTTACAGCCTGCTTCTACAGTATTCTGCTCCATTCACAGGAATATTTGGATATTTTGAATCTGCTCCAAGTTTAGTTTTACAACTGTCTGAACTAGAGATTTGAACACCTGTATTGAACAATTTTAAAGTCACAAAAGTAGCTTTGACCTCTTCTCCCACATAGCCCATGTTCCACATCAGCAACCTCTAAACATCGATCAGAGAAGAAAAGACACTTTAATCAAGGGACCAATTAACAAAGACATTTCAATTGTAACAAACTCTGGTGCCCTGAGATAGCTGACAACTATCTGTAAGTACAGTTCTAGGGGATCTGATGCTCTCTTGTGAACTCCATGGGCCTTGCATGACACAGGTGCACTTACATACATGCAGACAATGCATTCATAAATAAAAAAATATCAAAACCCAGAAACATCTGAATTAAAAGATGGTATACATCATTTGGACCTAACAGACATTTATAAAATATTCCATCGAAATAACAAAGAGCTGACTTCTTACTCAACAACCCAGAGAAATTTCTCCAAAATAAACCACATAATGGGGCACAAAACAAATCTCAACAAATACAAAATAAAAGAAGTACACCAATGCATTCTTTCTGACCACAGTGAGATAAAGCTTAAAATCAATAGCAAAAGAATTTTGAAAAATATCTAAAGAATATCTAATAATTACACAAACTCATGGAGATTAAACTACAAACTACTGAATGATGAACATGTCAAAAAAGAAATCAAAGTAGAAATAAAAAATATTGTAATTAAATGAAAATGAAAGCATAAACAACAAAACCTCTGGGACACATTAAAAGCAGTCCTAAGAGGGAAATGTACAGCTGTATAATGTATGCTTGCATAAAACAATTTAGAAAGAAAACAAATAAGCTATTTAATGACATTCCTTAACATTCTGGAACAAACCAAACAAGTCAAACCCAAATCCAGGAGACAGGCAGAATATTAAAAATCAGAGCAGAAATCAACAAAATAGAAACAAACAGACAAAAATATAAAGAATCAACAAATCTCAGAGCTGGTTCTTTGACCAGAGAAACATGATTGACAGACTCCAACCCAATCACCAAAAGAAAGGGCAGTACCAAAACATCAAAATCAGAGAACCAGGAAAAATTTCAACATAATACCAAAGGCATCCAGACCATTTTAAGGAAATCCTCTAAAAACTTATACTTCATTAAGTTAGAAAACCAAAAGAAATGGATAAATGTGTAGAGTCAAACAGACCACCAAGGTTAAATTACGACGAGAGCCCACTCAACAGACCATAACAATAAGAGAGCTAAAACTGTTGATACGAAGCCTGAGGCGATCACGGTTCCCATGGGATCCAATGGTATAGAATTCTGCCAGATGTTCACATTAACTAAGGCGAAAAAAACAACTCTCCTCAACTTCCAAAGTTTCATTCCAAAAAAAAAAAAAAAAAAGAAAGAAAGAAAAAGAAAAAGAAAAGAAACAGAGAGAGCACTTCCAAATCCTACTAGGAAGCCAGCATTCCTCTAATACCAAAACCAACACACACAACAGCACAACAACAGAACAAATTACAGGGCAATATCCCTGATGAACATCGATGCAAAAATTCTCAATACGATACTTACAAAGCACACACAGGCAATGTAAAATATTTTATCCACCATGATCAAGGTGACTTTATTCAAAAAATACATTGATGGTTCCCAAAATATATGTCAACGGGTGTAATAAATCACATGAATATACTTTAAAATCACATGATAATCTCAATAGAGGCATAAAATCCTACATGCCTCCATGATAAAAATCCTAGAGAAAATAGGACTGGAGAGAACATAACTTTTTTGTCCTTTTGAGACAGGGTCTCCCTGTAGCCCCAGCTGTCCTGGAACTTGCTATGTAGACCAGGCTGGCCTTGAACTCACAGAGATTCTCCTGCCTCTGCCTCCTGAATGGAGTGCTGGGATTAAAGGCATATGCAACCCCCCCATGGGAAAGTACCTTAACATAATAAAGGGTATTTGACAAACCCATAGCTAACATAATTGTAAATGGAGAAAAACTTTGAACCATTCCAATTAAAAGCAAAAAGAAGAGCAGGCTATGGACTATCTCCACTCCTTTTCAATACAGTGTTTGAAACCAACAAGAGAAGGAAATTCAAGGTTATTAATTGAAAAGAATCAAATTATCCCATGCAGGTGATATGACATTATATATGAGATGCCAAAATTTCCACATAAAACTTCTAGAAACTTCTAGAAAAGATCATTTATCAAAATGGCAGCATACACAATCAATTTACAGCAATAAGAAGCCTTTTTATATATCACCAACAAGCAGGTAGAAAGAAATCATGCAAACATCCCATTTACAACAGCCTCAAAAATATGTCCAGGAATAAATATAACCCAAGAAGGTGAAAGACTGCTACAATAAAAACTTTAAGTATCTGAAGAAAGTGATTGAGGAAGACACAGAAATAGGGGTGGGGGGAATACTAAAATTCATATGAAAGCAAAAAAAAATTGGTATTAAAGGGAGGGAAGGTGATGAAAATGGGGGTGCTTGGGCTTGAGAAGGTAGGAAGAGGTTGTTCAGCCCTTCAAGTGGCAACAATATTTGACAAAGATGACAAAAATACATATGGGGGTAAAGATAGCATCTTCAATAAGTGGTGTTGAGAAAACTCCATGTCTACAGGTAAAAAAAAAATGAAATTAGATCCCGTATCTCTCATCCTACACAAAAATCAGATCAAATCAATCAAAGACATCATTGTGAAACCTGATACGCTGAAGCTGTTAGAAGAAAGCATTGGCAGTACCCAACAAGAACTAGGTTCAGGAAAGGACTTTCCTTTTTTTTTTTTTTTTTTAATGTGTATGAGTGTAGTGTCTGCTTGTAGGTTGGTGCACCCATGTCGTGCGATGCCGCGGAGGTCAGAAGAGGACATAGGATTCCCCTGGAACTGGAGTTAAAGACGCTTCTTAGCCTCCATGTGGGTGCTGGGAATCGAACCTTGGTCCTCTGCAAGAGCAGTCGATGCTCTTAACCGCTGAACCATCTCTCCAGCCCCCAGGAAAAGACTTTCTAAATCTGAGTCCATTCACCCAGGAATTAAGCCCAGCTATTGACAAATGGGACCTTGTTAAATTAAAACCTTTTATACCGCAACTGCATCGAGTGAAGAGGAAACCCACTCAGTAGGAGAGAATCGTTGTACCGACACATCTAAGAGAGGGTTAATTTCCAGAATGTACAAATAACTCAAAAAACAAAAATCAGAAAAAAATGACTGAATTTACAAAATGGACTGTAGATTTGAAGAGACAGTTCTCAAAAGAAGAAATAAAAATGGCTAAGAAATATCTTAAAAGCTTCACATTCTTAGCAATTAGGGAAATGCAAATTAAAACTATTTCAAGATTTCAACTTACTCTAGTTTTAGATGATACAAAGATGTCTTTCACCGTTTTTTAACCTCCTACTATGGACTGAGGACCCACATCTCTCCAAGAATCCTCCAAACCTTCTATTCCAGATGGGGACTTCTGAAATACCCAGCTTGTGGACTAAACAGCTAAGGGGACGGCAGCCTCTTCAGAGAGTAGACTGCCATTGTTGGACTACCCGGGCTGTATCATGGAGGCCAGTGCAGGGGGATCAAGACAGGATGCGTGCTTACTGGACTTCATTTTGGGGGACCATGGGAGGGAAATAACCCAATGTGGAGCAAAAGTGCAGGACTAATGGTTGTTTGGGATTGCCAAGGAGGAGCCTTCGAGCACTTCCTTAAGGAAAACATGATATCTTTTAGGGAAGAAAAAAAAAATCCTCCAATTCAAGTGATTATGTGTATGTATGTAGGTATGTTTATATTTATGTATATATATATAAAACTATGTATATATATGTATATATATACTGTAGCAATACAAGTTGGAGAGAACAACAACAAAAGAACTGAAAAAAAAAACTCTGGAAAGACTCGGAAAAAGGTGCAAGACATGTATGACAGAGTGCAGGGACTTGGGTGGGGTGGGGGGCATGGAAAGGGAAGTGACTCTAGATTCAATCGAGAAATGATGTATGACCTAGGGAAAAAGTTTAATAATAATAATAATAATAATAATAATAATAATAATAATTTTAAAATGAAAAAAAGACTGAGAAAAAGATGCAAGACAGGACTTAACATGTATGACAGAATCCATGAGCTCTGGTGGGGGTGGGGGCATAAGGGGTGGGCATGAATGGGGGAATGAGTCTAAATTTGATTAAGAAATGTATGAAATGTGATAAATAAAAATTAAAAAAGAAAGATGTCTTTGAACATTCATGTCAATAATGCTAAACTAAGATAATAATTATAAAGTAGAAACAATATATTTGTAAATTAGCAGAAGAAAAATAAAACTAAGAAACATCAATGAGTTAGATTAAACGTGGGCAGAGAGAAAATCAGGAATGATGATAAACTGAAAAATATCCAGATACCTTAGAAGTGATAGTAGCTTTAAATTTACTAATTAAATGTTAAAAAACTTTCATGCCACATTTCAAAATTTAATTTCAGTAATGTTTTTGTAAGACATGTTTTGAACCCATTGACAGACCAAGATGGGGATGAGATGGGAAAAGTGTATCAAGCTACTGCTAATATGCAGAAATCATATATGATTATGTTCATATTGAAATATTAAGAGAGATGAAGAGGGACTTTTCATGTTGATCTAAGGATCAGAACATAGATTCTGAAGCAACACAGCCTAAGAAACTGGAAATAAATTTTCATAGTATAGGAAACAGAAATTGAGGCTAGAAGGTTAAACTAAGATTCTAATAATGGACTGGAAATTTTCATTTCTGATATTGCTTACCCATGTTCTTTTCTCCTCCCTCCCTTCCTCCCTCCCTCCCTTCCTTCCTTCTTGTTTTCCTTTCTGATACAGAAACACCTTGCAGTAGCGATGCTCCTTTTCCATCTCTCAAATACTGAGAATATAAAGATTTGCTCACTTATTTCTTATAAGATTTAAAGAAGTCTATTTTACTAACATTCCAAACCTTAATTAGTATTTAATTCTGCTTTGAAAAATATTATCATAGAGTTATAGTGATGAGTTTCTTGGAGTATGACATGTATCATATAGTTATAGTGATGAGTTTCTTGGAGTATGACGTATCATATAGTTATAGTGATGAGTTTTTGGAGTATGACATGTAATGATCTATTGTTTTTTGCTTGGCAAGTTTTCAGAAACCAAATAAACAACACAGAATACTATGTTTTCTCCATTCCCTGCATTTAAATAAGAAAAGGGTGGGGGCTGGAGAGATAGCCTAGTGGTTAAGAGCACCAACTGCTCTTGCAGAGGACCTGGGTTCGATCCCAGCACCCACATGGCGGCTAAGAACCATCTCTAACTCCAATTCCAGGAGAACTCCAGTTCCAGGGGAATCCGAGACCCTCTTCTGACCTCTGCGGCATTGCATGACACAGGTGCCACAAACCTACATGCAGACAGTACATTCATACACATACAAAAATAAATAAAATTTAAAAAAATTAAAAAGGGTGTTCCTAAAGAAAATAATGCTTTTGTAAATATTTCAAAAATCAAAAGATAAACCCATTTTAGGAGAGATTTGACTGAAACAGTAAACTTAAGCCCCAAACAGTAAACTTCAGCATCAAAAAATTTTAAAAAACACTGAGAAAAAAATGAAAGACATGTACAGCAGAATGCATGAGCTCTGATGGGGAGGGGGCAAGGAAAGGGAATTGGGTCTAAATTTGATTAAGAAATGTTGTATGAAATATACAAAACTTCAATTAAAAATTCCATGGAATATGGAATACAGAGAAGCTTTTTTTGTTTTTTTTTCTAAAAACCAAACCAAACCAGAATATTGAACTGCAACAGCATTTCACCAGAATATTTGAAACTCTGAAAAATTACCAATATCTGTAACTACACCTATGCTGTGAAGTCAAATAATTTTTTTGCATAATTCCTTGGCTCAACACACTGATTTGCCTATAACAACTTAATTAGAACAATATCTATCTTGCAACTCACATGTATAAGACACATGCATCTTAATTTTGGAACATAGGCAATTCCTTAAAGGCATGGGAAGGCATCCTTGGTAATCATCATAAATGAGTTCAAGGGCAGTTCTTTAAAGGGCTTGCTGCTAATAAATGCATATTTACATTATGCAGAAGATGGTAATTTTAATACAATAGAATGGATTATGCTGAGGATGAAATAACACATAGATAAAAACTCTGAACAAAGACAATATATATTCAATCAATGATAGCCACTAAAAATATTATATTAGGAGCTTAGTCAGCTACATGAATTGAATTTTCACTTGGTAAACCAAGCATGTGTGGAGATATTTGACCACTTTTTTTTTTTTTTTTTTTTTTTTTTTTTTTCAAGACAGGGTCTCCCTGTAGCCCCAGCTGTCCTGGAAATTACTCTGTAGACCAGGCTGGCTTTGAACTCACAAAGATCTGCCTGCCTCTGCCTCCCAAGTGCTTGGCTTGACCACCTCTTAAAGGATGATGCTAAAGTAATATGTCAAATACCTACTCAGACTCAGACACAAACTTTGCAGCAATCATAAAGTAGAAATATTTTCCAAAGCAGGCAATGGAGTTCTGAGAAATTGAATAACTGAAGTTACACAGACAGCAAATGAAAAATATCATTACATGTTACTTTGAACTCTAAACAACCCTGATTATGCTAATGTTAACTTGAACACTATTACATTATGCCTTTTAAAGTAATTCCAATTTTTTTTGAAATGGACTGAATATCTATGGCAAATATGTTATTAATGTATGGATGATTATTTTCTAAATATTTGTTAACTAAAATAGGTAAGAATACTCATCCCAAGTATTTTTTGGTTATATAGATTTCACCAACAAGTATATTTCTTTCTTCCTGAAAAAAACCTAACTGCAATGAAATAATTCAGGAAAACTAATATAAATATAAGGTTCATAATTTTATAAAATTTACCAGAAACTATTACAGCATGAAGATTCCAGGCAGAAGCTTCATATTAATGGTACTTGATCTCTGATTTTTCTTATTCCATAGTTGCTGTAATATGTTACACATTGACTATAATGCTGTTTATAGACATTTGACAGATATTTCGCACAGACCCACATATACCTCATTCTTTTTTCTTTGAAGAAATAGCAAATATCGAGAGAGGAGAAACGATGAGTTCTAATTCTTTTTCTTTTGTAAGCTCCTGGTTTACTATTAAGTACAAGTTGAAATGTTAACATGACACATCACAGATAGTGGAGCATGCCTGTAATCCCAGCACTCGGGGGTCGGGGGGGGGGCGGAGGCAGTAGGACCTTAATAAGCTCATGGCCAGCATGGGCTATCTAGTGAAAGTTTGTCTTAAAAACTCAAAAACCCAAAAACTTTATAAAAAGGAGAAATGGTGCAAAGTTTAACAAAGAAACATTAAAATCCCGTCCTTTCACCCCACTTTTTGTAGAAATTGAAAAGATGCTGGTTTATGTGTAATCAAGATTTCTGTCACTAGATAGACTCTAAGTGAATAGACTTGCAAACATAGCCAAACATAATACAAGCATTTGGTAGAGTATCAGATTTCTAATCTGAGGGTCCAGGGTTCAAGTCCATGTTCAGGCACCACTCTGCTGCATTCAATGCGGCAGGGATTCAGAGAATCCTTGAAGAGTGATGTCCTAGCACGAAAGAAAACCCTAACAGGTTTATAACCTTAAGTGCGGACGACCAGGAAGCTCTCTGCTGAGGGAACAGAGGCTTCAGGCTCCTGCTCCGCTGTGTATTTACTACTTTCACTTGCATAAGCGGGGCGAACCATATGACTACCACTCAGTGCAGTCAGTCTGGAGAAAACATCCTTAAGACTTCCAGGGTTTTTTGTTGTTGTTGTTTGTTTGTTTGTTTGTTTGTTTGTTTTGTCTTTTCGAGACAGGGTCTCCCTGTAGCCCCAGCTGGCCTGGAACTCCGCTCTGTAGATCAGGCTGGCCTTGAACTTGCAAGGATCCGCCTGCCTCTGGCTCCCAGGTGCTAGGATTAAAGGCGTGCGACACCACGCCCGGCTATTTTGAAGCAGACAATCTGTTTACTACAGTGAAGATCAGTTAAGCATAAAGGCATTGTGACCAGTGGTCAGAGTGTTACTTTGCATAATTTGGGGGTGGGGGCACCGAGTTCCTTTTCTGCTTCTCCACACGTGACTATGCAGCTTCTGCCACATAGACATTCTTGACTGGAGGCTTGGCTGTCCATAGTCAAGCAGGCTTTCTGCAGGGTTTATTTAGGCAAGGCAGTGTCTTCAACATCAGCTCAGGTAAATCAGCCGGGACTCCAAAGGTGAAGGAACAATGAAAGCTGGATGAGCTATGGCCACCTGAAAGAACACCTTCTCTGCTAGGTCTTTACAATTTCATACTAAAATACGGCAACACTATTTAAAAAAATAAACGTTTGATAGATGTGAATAGACATCAAAATCTGTTCCACAGATGTCAAAAATCAGTATCTTGAAGAAAACATGCTCATAATTGGAAGACCCTGAAAAGATTATCATATATAATAAGAAAATCTTATTTTTTAAAAAAATTTGTCCTTTAGGAATGCAAACATTCGCATATCATACATAGCAGGTGCTGCGTTTTGCACTGTTATCTCCTGGCCTTGGAAAATAACAATCTTACTCAAAATGAGATGAAATTAAAGTTACTTGCTAAATAAAGCTATGGGTTTAACAAAAGATTCCCTAATAATTTAAAATCTTCAAAATGTCATAGGCTCTAAGATGCCTTTACAAATCGATTTACCCTAACTTCCATGTCTAGAGAACACACCATTTGTTGGTGGATTTATATCCTCTAGTGTGTTCAGCTAACCCTTCTCAGCTTATCAACACAACCCATGATCACCAAAACCCAGGGTTAAAAATGACACAAATAAGACTTGATTTTTTTTTTTTTTTTTGAGATGTGATCTCCCTATAGTCCCAACTGGCCTAGAGCTCTCTCTGTAGACCAGGCCAGCTTTGAACTCACAGAGGTCCACCTGCCTCTGCCTCCCGAGGGCTAGGATTAAAGGCCTGTGCCACCACACCCAGCTTTGGAGCTGGAGAGATAGCGCAGCGGTTAAGAGCACCTGTTGCTCATGCAGAGGACCTGGGTTCGATTCCCAGCACCCACATGGCGGCTAAGAACTGTCTTTAACTCCAGTTCTAGGGGAATCTGACACCCTCTTCTGACTTCTGCAGCATTGCATGACACAGGTGCACCTACCTACATGCAGGCAGTACACTCATACACATAAGAAGTAAAAAAAAAAAAAGACACAAATAAGAAGTTGCTTTCTGAGGCTCAGCAGGGACAGGTGCTTGCTGGAAAGCCTGATGATCCGAGTTTGATTTCTGGAACATACATGATAGAGGGAGCCTATTTCCTAAAGTTGTCCTCTAGCCTCCACATGTGTGTCTTGGCAGAAGTACATACATATACACACACATGTACACGCACACACATGTACACACACACACATACCCTAAATAACTCTAAAAAGTTTTTAAACACATTGAAAGTTGCTTTCAACTTGCAGTAAGCACAGCAAAGCCTACAGCCCAGTTGCTGAGGTATCTAGGCTACAAACTTGTTTGATTACTTAGAGAGCAGAAGGATTTTTATTTTCTGTCAAAAAGACATTTATTTTGTTTTTATGTTCACTCAATGATCCTTTTGGAATGTGGAATGAAAGCAATTTCTGACATGAAAAGAAAGTATTCTATGTTTGTGTAGCAAACCGGTGTCTCTTGGCCTTGGCTGTACACTGGTATCAGCAAGGAGCCGTGAGCTGCATGAATGCTTTAGAGCCATTCCCAGGCCGCAGGCCACCGACAGCTGAGTGGAGTGAAGACCAACCAAGCAGTAGACTTGCTAAAGCTCCCAGGTGAACCAAATGGGCATCCCAGGCTCAGAATCAGCAGCTCAGTCATAGACTGACTCTTAACAACAGAAGCTGCCAAATGTGTAATCTCACACTAAATATTCAATGTCTCAGTCTCCATTTATACATAAGACAGGAATATCTACTGTGTAGAATGGCTGTAAATAAAAAAAAAAAACCTAAGCCATTGGCAGAATCTCACTAATGTAGTAATATTAATAATAGTTACCATAAATATTCTATATTTTAATAGTAATTTGTCTGGACTTAACCAGTTCTTAAAGTTACTCTAGAAAGAAGAGCCAAAATGAAGTATTTGTTAGGACCTCAGAATTCTATTTAGAATGCCATTAGAGTCCATAGACTTCCTTACAAAAACTTGCCATGAAAACATACCGAATGATTACTATTAGGAAGAATTTTGGAATAATGAAAGGTATGAAAAACGAGAACCCAGATGTCGTAATCTCATCCTTGGCAGCATGTGGGAAGAAGGCGGGCTACCATTTAACTCTGTACTCTGGAGCTCCCAAGATGTCTGGGAGAAAACTCTTGCTGCCGAACCCAGGTGAATGATGCTACATGCCTTTGTTGGGCATGGTCTGGAATGTTGAGTGTGTAATTTATTGGAAGAAACTGCTTCCAAAGAAACAATCAGAACCCAGAGACTGTTTCCTTCCATTTGTAAGTATTTTTCCAAATTCCTATTTGCTTACTTTAAGAAAATCAAACTCAAGTTCAGTGTGTCCAAAATGAACTCTTCACCCTCTTTCTTAAGCCAGCTCCTCCTTCTTTGACTGCTAGTAGTGAGGCAATCCTTATCATTTTTCCACGTTTAACCCATTTTCCATCCTTATTTAATTTTATCCACTGTGACACATCGAATTCAGAGTCCTTTCCATTTTCACAACCTTAGCTGAGACCATGCACCTCACAGCTGAACATGTGTGATGGTTCATGCCTTTAATCCCGCCACTCTGGATGCAGAGGCGGGTGGATCTCTGTGAGATAGAGGCCAGTCTGATCTCAATACTGAGGAGTAGGGGAGTTATGGGGAGACCCTATCTCAAAAAAAAAAGAGTAAGATTCATGAGAAAACGCCACCCATCTGAATGTTCCATTGCCCTTAGCAGGAGTGCAGAGGGAGGTCCCGAGTTGGGCATGTCGTGGGATCTCCTGCATCCTCCTTGCTACAAATCATCGAAAGAGAGGCTTTATACTAAGTCTGCCTTCACTACTAAGAGCTTAATCAGTATGAGCTGTAGTTACCAGTATTTTTATACTTATTAGAAAGGGATATGGATCTGGGCTTGATTTTCAAAATAGGGAATACTAAAAGTTTTAAAATATTAAGTTAAGGAAACAGAGAGAAGATTATAAATCAGGAGAGAGAAGTGATTGCATTGAGTTCTGTGAAAATATAATAGGAATAAAATCAGCACAGAAGGACTAGCCCTTGATAAAAAGAGAGCTCCCTTTTGATTTGGAACATAGAAAAGGGAAGAAAGACTGGTGTTGGATACAGATGAATTAGCATTGCTGTGATAGGAAGGTGAGATAATCTTAATTTGTGATGGCTAATAGTTTTGTTTTGTTTATCTTTGTTATGTTGTTTTTGTTTTTTTCTACTGGCAAGAAGGTCAGATATGAAGGCTAAGGAAGAAAAAATCAGAGGTTTGAATACACGTGAACAGACTGGAAATTCTTTTTGCAGAGGACTGGAGGAAAAGAGGAATGTGTAAATGCTGAGAAGCAGAGAAACCTCTGTTGAGCTGAGTGACCCTGTATTTTTATTAGTTCATTACTGTTGGATCAATGAAAGACTCATGGCATACTCACTTTACAACCCTGAAACTAGGTATTCCAGTCTTCTGCGAATGTAGAGAAATGCTGCTTTTGCCTTTTTCCAGTTTGGGAGTGGCCTATTTTTGTTTTGTTCTTTTGTGGGGTCTTTTTGTATGTGTTCTTGTTTTGTTTTGTTTTGTTTTGTTTTGTTTTAAAGACAGGGTCTCACTATGTATTCCTAGGTGGCCTGGAGCTTACTATGTTGACCACAATCGCCTGAGCTCCAGCTGCCTTTGTACCACCATACCTAGAAATTTTACTCCTTTTAATGAGCCATCCTTGGGCACAGTTCTTTCTTCCCCCTTGACTTGTGACAAACTCCCCACTCCAATACCAAAACAAACAAACAAACAAACAAACAAACAAAACAACAACAAAAAAAACAAATAAATCAACTCTCTAGATCTCATTCATCCTACTGACAGAAACAAAAAAATTCAGTTCACAGAGAGGGAAATGTTCAACTCACACTAGCAATTTCCTTATTTTGAGAGTGGATTTAAATGCTCTCTCAAGCTATTTGTTATCTTTTTATAAAGAATTAAATTTGATGCTGGGCTTGGTGGCACATGCCTTTAATCCTAGCACTTGGGAGGCAGAGGCAGGCAGATCTTTGTTAGTTCAAGGCCAGCCTGGTGCTACAGAGGCGAGTTCCAGGACAGGCTGGGGCTACATGGAGACCTGTCCTGTGAAAAGGACAAAAAAAAAAAAAAAAAAAAAAAAGATTAAAAGAATTAAATTTGAAAGTTTAGAACGCTACTAGACTTGCTTCTTTTCTAGCATACAAGAAAACTGATTATGGTCAGGATACTATTACTCTAGCATGGACCAAAATAATCGGTGGGAAAACAAACCATTTTTAGTACCATTTCTTTTACATGTAAGGCCTGTATATATACATTTATTTATCGGGAAAGAATAGATCACTCTAGAAAAACTCTGTTTTTCCTTTACCATGTCTTCACATGTTTTGTTACTGAAGAACTCAGGGTCAAAATATTTATGGAGTTCCCAATGTCAGAAAAATCCTGAATTAGGAGAATTATAAGTACTTTACATAAGGATCTAAAAACACGGGGCTGGAGAGTTGGCTCAACTATTAAGAGCGCTGACTGCTCCTGCAGAGGACCCAGGTTTGATTCCCAGGACCCACATGGAAGATAAGAACTGTCTTTAAGCTGGCGTGATGGCTCACACCTTTAATCCTAGCACTCGGAAGGCAGAGGCAGGCGACTCTCTGTGAGTTCAAGGCCAGTCTGGTCTACAGAGTGAGTTCTAGGCCAGCTGGAGCTATAGGGAGACAGTCTCAAAAAAAAAAAAAAAAGAATCTAAAAACAGAAAAATGATTATAATTACAAAACCTGCTTGACTGGGCTCCAGTGGAGAGACCCACCTAAGCTGAGGGACAAGTGGGGACACACATCAGACTCTATAAACCTTATGATATATATGGGGGAGTACATTGAATTGGGCATGGGCGGTGGGGGGGAAGGTGCTGATTGGGGAGTGGATCTAGATATCATCAAATTATATTGTATGAAAATATCAAAAATTTCAATAAAATAATTTTTTAGGAAAACATGAAAGTAACTATAACCTGCCTGTCTGTTTTGCTTAGAGAGCTGAAATAAATGAGGTCAAGCCAATGAAGACCCTTTTTATATTACTGGAGATTTTGTTATATAACATGGATTATTTAATGGAATTTTAAATATTTTATTAATTTATTTAATTCTGTTTTATGTGTATGAGTTCATTGCCTGCATGTGTATAAGCGCACCTGTATCATGCAATGCACAGGCAGGAGATCCTCCTAGAATTGGAGTTGTTAGTGGCCATGTGAGTTTTGGGAATCAAACCCAGGTCCTCTGCAAGAGCAGCCAGTGCTTTTAACCACTGAGCTAACTCTGCAGCCCCCTAATTTCTTTAACCAATAAAGAACACTGCAAAATTGTGTCATTCTCTCTTCTAAATCTAGTGTCTAGAGGGACTAGAAAGTGTTGACTGTCAAGGGGAAAGGGGATGGACATCATTTTCCTTTATCTTTCAGAACATGAGGAATTAGCTGGATACTACACAATTACCTCTTACTTGGTTAAAGAAGTGACAGCTGGATCACAACATTTCTAGCTTAAAATAAAGCTTTATTACTAAGCTCCTTGGCTTCACAGTGAGATGTTATGCATTAAGCCATTTCCTCTGATCACATGCTAAATTGTTACTTGAAGTCAGGAACAAGTGTCAACAAGAAAGGAGAAGCCAAACCCAAAGACCACTAGGTCAAAAATAAACCTTACAAAATATTTTAAGAACACCCCTTTATTTTTATATCATGGTTTTAAATTATAGTTTAAGATCATGTGAATATGTTGAGAAACACCCTCCATTTTTATTCATAAACATCAAAGTAGCATAGAGGGAAGAAAGATCTCTGAGCCTTGGCTAAGGGAAGAGGGTGGAAAGGGGTGGGGAAAAGGGGAACTGTGCTCCTCATCTTCTCTGCAGAGCTATAATTTCCATCTTTTCATTTTAAGTGGGTGAAAACTGTTTCTCTCACCCCCACTCCAACCTTGCTTGCTTCTATTCTCTGCCATACACTTTTGCCTTCTGAGGAGGGGCATGGTAGTAGTGGTTATTTTAGCAGGGAAGAAAGAAGAAAGAAAATCTGTCCTCCTACTGTGGCCACTGCACTTCAGTACCAGAACTCCAACAGAAGAGTGCCTTGCTGCTGCGTCTACCTGATTCAAATGAACCAAATACTATATAAATAACTCAACCCCCTTCAATCAAGTTATATTATATAAACTGTATCTAAGTGCCTACTTATCTGTCTCACTCAATTCAATTCAACATATTGAGTATATATTTCTGAAAGAAATAATGATTCATGTTCGGCTCTCAATTACAGCCTCTCAGTGCATGAAGCACTCCCTTGTTCGTGAATGAAGCCCTTTCAGAGGAAGCTACATTTTGCCAGGTTTCTAGGGTGACATTTAATGCATGACTACAGCAAATAATGATTGTGCCTCAGAATAATTCCACACTTCTCTTTCCTTCCATGAATTCAAAATTGCTTTCTCTTAAATCATCACATTATCCTTGGAAATTCCCATTTTTATTCTTATTTCATTGATTATAGCTTCTAAGAGGAAAGAATGCCTGTTTCTTTTTTATGTGCAGTGTAGTATCTGGAATATGGATGTTATTCAGGAAATATCGCTTATATGAAAAGAAAAAGAAAAACTCTGTTATCAATAACTTCAAAGAAGATTCTGATCTGAATAGATACACTTCTGCCTGAGGGTGACTGAGAGGTATTCTCTAATCTCTGGTGTAGACAGAACTATATTCCTCCAATATTTGGTCACTCTTTGTTCTCATAATAGAATCTTAAAAGCATATGGGTCCCTACAATAAAGATGGAATTTTCCAAGCTTTCCTTCATTTAAGGTCATAGAGTCATGATATGGAAGGAACAGTATATGAGGCTGGAAAGAGTACCCTGGGCTTTCCATTTTCCACTCTGTTTTTAGATAGACTACTTCACGATGGCAGGAGCTGGAGTAATTGCCGTGGATCCAGAGGTGTGAATAGCAAGTTTATTAGGACAGAAAAAAAATCAGAAAGAAATTCATTTCTGATGATCAAATAGCTATCTCTGCTTATGTGAAAATAAAACAAACATTTTTTTTTTACTGTTCCTGCTCTGTTTTTTTTTTTTTCTGTAACTCAAGATAAAACCCAAATGGTACATTTGGTATTAATAAATATAGAACAAACATTCATTATCTTATCCTGAACTGATAAAATACTATCTATGAAGCTTGAGTAAATGGAATCTGTGAACCAATGAAAATAGTTTATACTCACTTGCCAATCTCAGAAATGAAACCAAATATTTATATTTCACTTAATAAACTTTGTGCCATGTCTTCCTCATTTTTGCAACGTTCCTCTTTGCTTTTCCTAGCAATTAGTGACATTTGTGAACTATGGTAGATTTTACATGATGGTTTAATGCCTATAATCTCATTTGATCCCTATGAATAGGAAAATGGTATAATTACTATGATTTTTATTTTTTGGCTGAATAAAACATTCTTACTAAAGCTGAGTAACTTTCTCAAAATCACATCATAGCAGCAGAGGCAGAACTTAAATTTATACCTCTTCATCTAAGGACTCACACGCTTGCCTTTACAACAAATGGGAATAGTAGATGTGTTGGGACTAGACATTATGTTATTATGTAAACCTAATTACACTGGAGTAGATATGAGATATCTAAAACTTCACAGTAATAAAAATCTCCACCTTAATGGTCTTTATCTTCCTAGCATGTGCATGTTAAGATGCTGTATAGCAGTTCCTTCCAAGTTGATACTTGCATCTTAGGGAGAAGCTCTTTAAGACTCAGGAGTTCTAAGAGAACTCAGTTCTAAAAGGGTTCATTAAGACTCAGGAAGTAAACAACTCAGGAGCTTCAGGAATTCCCTGAAAGGGACCAAATGCACTTGGTCCCTCCCTCCTCAAGCTTATATAGGTAGTAAGGAGTGTGGAGGGACACTCTCACACAATCTGAACTTCCAGAAAGAGGTGGAGACCAAACAAGTTCCCTGGAAAGGGCTCAGACCAAAGGTGTGGCCTGGAAGAGATGCTCTCCAATCCATTAAGCTGACTGAAAACTGCACAGTGAGCTTGCAGTTTCTAGCTTTCAGGACCCATCTCCCATGCTGGGGTGGTGTAGTAGTTTTCAGTGTTGTAGCTACCTTTAAGTCATTCTTACTGCTCTACATTCTTTCATGGAATCCAATAAATGAATGGATTGGATTTGCCAAGTTGGGTTTGGTCTGTTGTTGATTCCTGATTTGAGGTGAGTAGGTGTTTGCTCCTATCTCCCCAGCAAGTGCACACCACAGAAATTTCTTAAGGCTTCATGTTGTCTTTGGTGCAATATTGCCATTAGACTATCCTCTTCTACTTATTATTTCTTCATTTATTATCCATTTATTTTTATTTCATGTGTGTGAGATGAGTATTTTGCTTGCATGTATGTGATGAGCCATGGAGGCCAGAAGGCATCAGATACCCTGGAACTGAAGTTGTGGACAGTTGTTACCTACCATACAGGAGCTGGGATCTGAGCTTGAGTCCTCTACCAGAGTAGCCAGTGCTCTTACCCAACAAAGCTGTCTCTCCAGTTCTCTTTCTGCATTACCATTTAATGCATAGCTTGAGTTGAACCAGCTCATCCTATATGTGAGATTGTAGAGTTTGTGGCACAGAAGCACTGTGCCAGCAATGCCCTGTGATCACTTCTCCTTTATCTCTCATTTGAAGCTCAGCCAGCCTGGCTCACTGAATCAAGTTAAATAAACTATATAGTAATCTTTCTGGGGTCTTTATATTATCTGTCTCAAACAGCACTGCATCACTCAAGAGGAATTAATAAACATGTATTTGTTGTGAAGAGGACTAATCCCTGTCAGAATGCAAAGAAGAGGAGATATCTGAGAAAACACAGAAAAGCAGTTAAATAAAAAAAATCTTGGTTTGACATTAATTTTTCACAGTGTCAGAGAAAGACAAAGAAGAGTCATGAATATACTATAACCTATAACCTCGGCTCAACTGCTCCTTCAAATCAGCTGTTGTAGAAACACAATGAACCAGGATCTCAAATGACCCAAAGCCAGATATTATGATGCTTCACTGTTTATTGGAAATCCCTTAGCTGTGTTTACAATGTGGCACTTGTAAGAGTGTGGTTCTGAAACCATGAGAAATTCAATTATAATAGATTCTAGTCAATTCAAATGGGGTTGGACCTTTAATATAATTTTATAGATAATAATAATAATATGAGGACAGATTTTTTTCTTTTTTTTTTTTTTTAGAATCGAACAGAGCACAATGCAAAGGAATGGAGCTGATATAGGAAGGTGATGCAGTTGCATTTAATGCTCTAATTTGAAGCTGGAGTGTGAGTGTAATGGGGAGTAATAAGTGTTATTTTAGGGAATGTATCTACTACAGTATGTGTTTTGATTTTATCTTTTGAGTCGTAGTCTCCCCATAGCCCCAGCTGGTCTGGAACTCACTATGTGGAAAAATATGGCCTCAATCTCACACAGATCCACCTGCCTCTGCCTCCCAAGTGCTGGGATTAATGGCATGTTTACCACAATATCTTGAACTCAAACATTAAACACAAAGAAGGCCAAGGAGTGGAAGCAGCAGTCACATAAACCAGGAGTTGCTGTGTGACAGGGGTGGCAGGTAAGTAGAAACAGACGTGATGGAATAATTTGGGAAAGCTTGACATTGAATGGTTTGAATGAGTGTCCACCATAGGCTCTAGAAATTCAGACATTTGTCTCCATTTGGTAGCACTGTTTTTGGAGGTTTTAGAAGGTGTGGCCGTGCTGGAGGAAGTGCATTGTTGGGGGCAGGCTTAGTGAGTTTTAACAAGCCTCGTGGTCTACAGTTGCTCTCTCTCTGCTTCCTGTGCTCTTTGTGAGATGTGACCCTCAGTTTGCTGCTCCAGTCTCCAGCCGCCATGCCTCCCACCACAATGGACTCTAATTCCCTGGAACCGTCAATCATAAGCTCAAATAAACTCTTCCTTTTATAAGTTCCTTGGTCATGGCGCTTTATCACAGCAACAGAAAAGTGACTAATACAGTAATTTGGTACCAGAGAGTGGGCTATTGGCTGTGAAGAACCTGACCATGTGGATGTTTGGAGAAATGTGGAAGACTTTGGAACTTTGGGCTAGAAAGGCTGTTGACTACTGTAAGCACAGTTTAAAGGGCCATTCTAGTGGAGGCCTGGAAGAAGGCATGGCTGCAAAAGATGTGGTTCCAGAGGAGGATAAAGACTTAGGCAGCAACTGGGATATTTTGATAAAGAGTCTGGGAGCAGTTTGCCTGCAGCCCAAATGCTTGCCTGATGCTAAGTTGAAAAGCAATGGACTGATGTCTTTGGCGGAGGATATTTCAAGACAGCTAATGTGGAAATGGTGGTGTTGCTGTTAATGGTGAATATTGTGCAGATCTACAATGAAAAAGAGCAAATGGGGCAGAAGGAAATGCAGAATGTACAGTTTGGATCTGAAAACTGTACTAGGAAGATTAAAGGTGTGGCCAAGGCATGTGAAGGAGAGGCTTCCTTTCATAAGGAGACTAAAGTGATTAAGGAGAGGCCTGGAGATTTACAAGTAAACAAAAGAATCGGTACCTTCAGGACAAGACCACACCCAGCTAATCCTCCAACAAGTCCAGGGCAGGGAAAAGTTGGAAATGTGGTTGAAATAGGCCAGGGTCCATCCCAAAATTGCAGCCAAACTCGGCAGTTTTATTCACGTGGTGCTGGCTTTAGAGGCATGAAGTTTGCAAGAGTGAAGGGGTCACCAGTTCTTCCTCCACGGTTTCAGAGAGCTGCCAAGGTCAGGCAGAGCGCAGCAGGGGTGTCCCTGCATAAAGTAGGCCCTGATAGGCCATTGCATGAACCTGTGAATGTGAAGTCTGGTTGGCAGCGGAGACCCCAAGAAGACGTTCGGGATGCCAGACCTGTGAGATATTTGCCAAGGAGAGCTGCATATGGGGAGTGGTACCGGCCTAAGAAAGAGATGTATGTTGCATGCAAAGCTGGAAGAGCTGAGCCATCTAAGCCCTTTGGAAGTCAAGTCCCAGAAGTTGCACATGGAGCTACTGGACTTGGTGTTTGCCCTGCTGGTTTTCGGTCTTGTTTTGATCCAGTATTTCCTCACTATGTCTCTATTCCTCCCTTTTGGAATGGGAATGTGTATTCGGTTCCACTGTATGTTGGGAGTATGTAATTTGCTTTTTGATTTTACAGGAGCTTACAGTTAAGAGATTGGCCTGAGTCTCAGAAGAGACCTTGGACTGTAGATTTTTGAATGGCATTGAAACTGGTAAAGACTATGGGGACTTTTAAGGTTGGATTGAATGCATTTTGCATTTTATATGGTCAGGAGCCTATGGGGGCCAGGGAGTGGAATGTGGTGGTTTGAATGAGTGTCCCCCATAGGCTCTAGGTATTCAGACATTTGTCTCCAGTTGGTGGCGCTGTTTTTGGAGGTCTTAGAAGGTGTGGCCATGCTGGAAGAAGTGCGTTGCTAGGGGCTGGCTTAGTGAGTTTTAACAAGCCTCGTGGTCTCCAGCCGCCCTCTCTCTGCTTCCTGTGATCTTTGCGAGATGTGACCCTCGGTTTGCTGTTCCAGATCCAGCCACCACACCTCCCGCCACAATGGACTCTAATTCCCTGGAACTGTCAATCGTAAGCTCAAATAAACTCTTCCTTTTATAAGTTCCTTGGTCATCGTGTTTTATCACAGCAACAGAAAAGTGACTAATACAACATCCAAATTCTGCGACATGCCCGCCCATGATTCAATGAACCTTACAGTTCCCATGTACCATGAGGAAGTTTCACTTGTCATTACCACAGCATCTGCCCCTCCCCACCTCATAGACATTTAACCTGTAGGTCCTCAAGATGGACTTTCCATTTTATGTATCACTACTGTTGTTGTTTATCATTGTAATACCAGGATGGAATGCGGAGTCCAGCCTTTGTCCAGAAATAACGTTACTTCATTGACGAATGAATAAGTGACTAAGTGGCAAATTACCGGCTGCATGAGAACTTCTGCTGTTTACATTGCAGTATCTAAAGCTGCTGGTGGATTGGAATTGGTTCATCTCCATGAAGTAAGCTTCTTTAGTTTTCTTTCTCCATGTGTGTGTGTGTGTGTGTGTGTGTGTGTGTGTGTGTGTATGTGTTTGCTTGGCGTGATGTATGTGCATGTTTCTGAATGTAGGTAGTTATATATGTATGCAAGTTTGCAAGTGGAGGACACATTTGATGGCAGAAATCATTCTTTATTGCTCTTCCACATTCTTTGTCTAACTTAGAGCTTGGCGACATGGCTATATTAACTAGCTAGCTTGCTCTGGGGGTTCTCTGCCACCTCCTTCCAAGGACAGAATTAAAGCAGAGTCACCATGCTCGTCTGGCATTTTAATAGGTTCTAGAGATCCAAACTCCAGTCCTCATTCTTTTGCAGCAAGTGTTTTAACCACCAAACCATCTCCCCAGCCCACACAATTTACCTTCTTGAAGAAGCTCTTTTCTCTTTATGTTACTGTGCCTGCTGCACAGTCTCACAAATTAGTGAACTCAGGAGTGGGAAGAAGTAACATGCTAGTCTATATATGACAAAACTGAAAGACTAAGGACATAGCAACAATACTGACAGGGAGACTGATTTTAAAAAGAAATGATGTGTGGGGTGGAAATACATCCACACACCACTGGGGTTTTGTAGATAATGATGGTGCTGGATAATTCTTTTATATACTCTGAGTTCGTGTGGCACAAAAGAAAACACATAATATTTTACTAACTCCCATTAAAATGTAATATACATTTAGAATCAATGATAATAGTTATTCAGGGCTTCAATAGAAGGACAAAGCATTGTGTTTGAGGACACAACCAACATAAGGATTCACATGAGCCTCAACCCCTGTAGCTACTTTAGCTAGAGTTCTATGAATGTTACGTTGGTATTAGTTTGGTTCTGAGGTGGATATTTTTATGTTTTTTTCTCCCTTAATTCTAATTACAAACTCTGAAAAATACATTCTCTTTCTTGAGTTTGTTATTCACTATTTATTCATATATGGTATATTAATTATCTATATGATATATAATTTACATACAAAATTTTATAATGAACTGTTAGTTTCAGCTTCAGGAAATCGCTGCTCTTTTTCTTAATAAATGTATCTCTTTTTGTGGTGTTTTTGAGACAAGGTCTCTCTTATGGTAGAGTGCAGGGACTCAGGTGGGGTGGGGGGCATGGAAAGGAAGTGACTCTAAATTCGATTGAAAAATGATGTATGATTTATGGAAAAAGTTTAATAACAATAAAAAAGAAAAAAGAAAATACACATAAGTAAATCAAATGTTTGATTCTAAGAATGTAAACACTGATAGAAAACAATACATTTAAACATTCTTTCCAATGATTAGACTTTTTCTACAGAAAAACACAATAAAAGTAGAACTTCTGGATCTTGATAATGTAAAGTAGATATCTCAGACACTGAAACTTCTGTCCACTCTATTTTGGTTACATTGATTTGGAGTCTTAGCTACATTGACCATAAATAAATAATAATCAATTATCTTTTTGCTCCTTCAGTACTAACATTTGTCATTCTTTTACAACTAAAGGTCTATGTCCAGTTGTTTCTTTTACTGCTTCATTTTGCCATATGGAGTCCAGCAATTAACAATACAGAATTTTGTAATGGATTACAAACTCTGAAAAATACATTCTCTTTCTTGAGTTTGTTATTCACTATTCATTCATATATGGTATATTAATTATCTATATGATATATAATTTACATACAAAATTTTATAATGAACTGTTAGTTTCAGGTTCAGGAAATCACTGCTCTTTTTCTTAATAAATGTATCTCTTTTTGTGGTGTTTTTGAGACAAAGTCTCTCTGTAGCCCCAGCTGGCCTGGTACTCGCTCTGTAGACCAGGCTGGCCTTGAACTCACAGAGATCTGCCTTCCTCTTCCTCCATAGTGCTGTGATTAAAGGCGTGAGCCACCACATAGGGCCCAATAAATTTATCTTTTATGGACACCTTATAGAAACAAAATTGTACAGTATATATCCATTTCCGTCAGGTTCTATTTAGCATGTTTTTGAGCTCATTGATTTTTGAACTCATTAATTTGTCTCAATATTTACTTCTGCTTTTCTCTCTGTACAGTATCTCATCATATCAATACTGTTTATACACTCATATGTTGATGAGCTATTCCCAGTGTTGAAAGACTATGAAAATGGATGCTATGAACATGTTTATATAAATCTTTGTGTGGGTATATGCTTTTTTATTTTTGATGAGCATTTGGGAGAAGAGTTCCTAGAATGGTTATGTTAGTAATCAAGGTTAAGTTTCAAATCCTTATGGAAATGTGTCTGTGAGAGTGCTTCCGGAAAGGTTTAACTGAATGATGGCAGATGGGATGGGATGGAGAGCTGGCTGAGAAGGAGAAAGTGAGCTGAACAGCATCTCTTTCTGCTTCCTGTGGACTCACGGTGCCCCAATACCTCACACTTGCCACCACCATCTTCCTATGATGCTGGGCTATACCCTCAAACTGTGAGCCACAGCAAACCTTTCCGTGGGTTTAAATTGCTTTGATCACAGCAATGAGAAATTCCGGCTAAGCTGTATGGTAGCTTTCCATGTATAACTTTTCAAGAACTTGAGTTTTCACAATTGGTTACAGTATTTTATGATCCCGCCAGCCATGAAGTTCGTTGGCCTCACATCTTTGACAGTCCTTGATGTTGGTGATCTTTTTAATCTCACACATTCATTGGCTACATAGGCCTGGTTCTTTTAGGTTTTAATTTGTATTTTCCCGATGATTAGTAATGCTGAGCATCTTCCCATTTGCTTATGAACAATTCACATATTTCTTAGGTGTGAAGTGCCACACTTATCTCAATGACCCCAGAATGTGAAGAAACTTGTGTGTAGAAAAGTATTAATATGTATAAATGTACATATGTATAAATTCTATCTTTTTTCTAGAAAAAGAACCCAAGGTAAACCAAGAGCATTATAGTCATAGCACAAGTGGAGTAAATGTTCTATAAATGAAATAAGATCTCATAATTCTAAGAAGTAAGCTGTTGTTCTCTCAGTTGGCAGCTCTATTAACTAAAGAAGAAAATTTTGTGAAAATAAAAATAATTGCAACAAGCCGGGCGTGGTGGCGCACGCCTTTAATCCTAGCACTTGGGAGGCAGAGGCAGGTGGATCTTTGTGAGTTCAAGGCCAGCCTGGTCTACAGAGTGAGTTCCAGGACAGCTGGGACTACAAGGAGACCCTTTGTCTCGAAAAAGACCAAAATAACAAAAAAAAAAAAAAAAAAAAAAAAAAACAGAGAAATAATTGCAACAAATGTCTCTGTAGCCGTGTTGCAACTTGAATGCTCTGTGGCTAATAACAGGAAATATTAAATGATGTTTCTTATGATCAAGTGCATTTGGGATTCCTATAGTGTAGGAAGTTTTATTCCAATAACCATCTTCTTGGAGTTTTTGTTGCTTTGTTCAGAGTGAATGCCACATGTCAGGCACTGTTCTGTGGGTTTTTAATATTATCACTTTTAGCGTCTACAATAATCTTTCCAGGGAGTACAGTCATTTGTTACTATAACCATATGGAGATGATGAAAGGAAGGTTCAAAAAGAGAAAGTTACATGTTCAAAGTCTTGTGAATTTTATGAGCCATGCCGACAGTCAATCTTAACCTTTCTAAACTCCTTAGCTTATGATCTGATATGTATATATATTTCATTTTCATTATTTGAAAATTACAAACACATAAGACCAGATATTATATTAGCTAAAACCTTCGATTTGGAAATCATTTTAAAAAACAGAAACAGTAGTACACACTTTTGAAATATAAATCTTATGAGACTGAAAAGATGGTTCGGTGGTTAAAGCATTGGCTCCTCTTGCAGAGGACCTGGGTTTGACCACCACATGGTGGACCTAACTCCAGTTTGGTGGACCTGACACCCTCTTCTGACCCCCATGGGTGTTGAATGACATGGGAGCACTTGCATGTACACACATGCGAGCAATGCACTCATACACATAAAATAAAAATACTAAAATATTATTTAAAAGGCCAGTAGCATAGCTGGATTATGATAAAAGAAATATAAATCTTGTAAGAATAACTTGCCCTTAATCTCGAGAATAAAGAAATATCAGGTCTCCAAAGATACTACAAGTCAAAATAAGAGTTGAGAATCCATTACAAAATTCTGTATTGTTAATTGCTGGACTCCATATGGCAAAATGAAGCAGCAAAAGAAACAATTGGACATAGACCTTTAGTTGTAAAAGAATGACAAATGTTAGTACTGAAGGAGCAAAAAGATAATTGATTATTATTTATTTATGGTCAATGTAGCTAAGACTCCAAATCAATGTAACCAAAATAGAGTGGACAGAAGTTTCAGTGTCTGAGATATCTACTTTACATTATCAAGATCCAGAAGTTCTACTTTTATTGTGTTTTTCTGTAGAAAAAGTCTAATCATTGGAAAGAATGTTTAAATGTATTGTTTTCTATCAGTGTTTACATTCTTAGAATCAAACGTTTGATTTACTTATGTGTATTTTCTTTTTTCTTTTTTATTGTTATTAAACTTTTTCCATAAATCATACATCATTTTTCAGTCGAATTTAGAGTCACTTCCTTTCCATGCCCCCCACCCCACCTGAGTCCCTGCACTCTACCATACATTTTCTGACTCTTTCCAGAGTTTTTTTTCCAGTTCTTTTGTTGTTGTTGTCCTCTCTAACTTGTATTGCTTCAATATAATATATACATAAAATATACATAAAAAATAAAAAAAAAAAAAAAAAAAAAAATATATATATATACCCATATCACCTGTATTAGAGGAGTTTTTGCTATCTTATTTTTTTATTATTATTCAAAAGCTGTAGAAAGTTAGTGGATTTTTCCATGATGCATTAATTATTGAGTCAATATAATTTTAAAGTGAAATTACAACAGCAAGCCAAAATTTTTAAAATCTTGAGTTGCTTTTCTTTCTAATTATACTGATAAGAGTGACAATGTTCAACCTAGAAATTGGGAAATAATATATAATTTCCTTTTGCTTAAATTTTGGTTGAACTTTTTGCTTGCAGTGAGATTGTTGAAAGAAGGAAAATACTATGTCTATTTAGGCAATGACTTATTATAACGCCCATTAGTGTACCTTGCAACTCTCACCAGAGAAGGTTCTTCTTGTAGCAAATTGTAATAAACACAGAGGAACACATCTGGTTAACTTGACAAACCAAGAGACTACAGAGCACTTTTCTTGAATAGAACTTATGTCTCAGAGCCTCTCCTCCTAAGGCTCAGAGATCATTGTGGAAGAAGGAACAGAAAGATTATTGAGTCAGAGGTGTAAACTGTGTTGTTTGTATACCACGAAGTAGCTTGCATATATGAACTCACCATACTTGTGATGATACATAAGACCTATGCCAGACAAATACCCAGCATGTGGGAGGCAGGCAAGAAGCTCCAGCCTTAGCTCTATTAATAGCTACTGGCAGAGGGAGAATCTCCTTTTCTTTCTGGTGTGATTCCTAGTACGTTGATCAGACTCCAAGGGATAAGACCCACATCAAGGAGCACTTGGGAAATACAGATTAGCATCAATAAGGACTTAAGAAAACAACAGAATTAAAAAAAAAACCTGAAGTTAGGGGAATAGTAAAGTAGGGGTAGAGAGAGGCAAGGGGCTCTGAATATGATCAAAGCACATCATATGAAATTCTTGAATCAATAAAGTGTTTTTAAAAAGAAAGAAGGAAAACAAATATTGAGAGTAAGATAAAGTGCAAGGTGTGTACACTTTAGTTAGTATCAGGGAGAGTTAACTTCATGGAGGCTTAGTGTCCTAGAAAACACTCTGACATCAGAGACGGCATCTTCCAGAGAAGAGCAATGATTTGCAGGGTATGATTGCTATTAAGCTAATGTTAGAGTCCCATTTTATATCTGAACCACTAAGTTTCAGACTCTTAAGTAATAAAAGCCACTTTTCCTAGACCTTCCTGGGACAGATAGTTCTTCAGAGATAGCATATTTTATGTGTAATTTTCAAATAATATCTATTATTGCATCAAGAAGACACATTAATAATAACCAAAGGAAGGAAAGAAGAATTTGCAGTGAGAATCCAAAGAGCTTGAACCATTTGCGATCAACAGAATAGGTGCTCTGTATGATGTGGAATTGCTGAATATGAGGGACCATAGCACACATCACAGAGGAAGACAGATTGACATGTCATTGTCCCAGATAGGTTTCTTCCTGATTCCAGGCCCAAACTCCACTTTAGAGCTATAGACTCTATTATCTCTGCACCTTTGAGAAATAAATCTTCTCTAAACCAAGCAAGACTTTCTCAAAGCCCTGTGGACCTTCACTTTGAAATGTACTCATTAAGCTGGTTCCTAGCTCTAAGTCTTTGCAGTGTGCTGGAGTCTCATAATTAGCAAATGGAGATGGCCTAATCATACTGGTCAGCTTCTCTCATCTACAATTGTTCCATTAGCTCACCCCAGCCTCCAGAAATCTTCTAACATTTTGTTTAAGAGTTTTGTTCAGTTTCCCTCTCCTTTTGCAAGAGCCTCTCCCCAACCATACTGAAATGAAAAGTCTTCCTTCCATTGTTAAAAATAGTGTAGTGATTCTCACAGGAATTCTGGAATGGTGTAAGAACACACGGTTTAAGAGGAAAAGGATCAAAGTAAAGATACTTAATAGGTTGTGGAATAGAAATTCAAACTGTGAGCTATTACCCTGTAAGACCTATTTACTTCAACTGTTGCTATAAGAAGTGACAAACTTACAGAAGAAAGGTTGCATGTAAGAATGCCATTTGAGATACATCCATTTTGAATTCATTTTGTTAAAAATATGCATCATAGAGGCTGGAGAGATGATTCAGCAGTTAATTGCACTGGTTACTCTTGCAGAGGACCCAGGTTTGGTTCCCAACACCCACATGTTGGCAACAACCTTCCATAACTCTAGCTCCAGAGATGAACCAGAAGATGCTCTCTTCTGCCCTCTACAGGCCTTGCATGACATAGGAGCATTTACATACATGCAGTAAACACTTATGCATAGAAAATAAATACATTAAAATTTTTTTGAAAATAAACAAAACCAAATATTTTACTTTGAGTTAAATGCTAGGCACCCTTTTAGTACTGATTTTTTTTAGCTACTTCTCCCATTCCAAAGAGCTTCAAATTACTAACAGGCCTTGCATGACATAGGAGCATTTACATACATGCAGTAAACACTTATGCATAGAAAATAAATACATTAAAATTTTTTTGAAAATAAACAAAACCAAATATTTTACTTTGAGTTAAATGCTAGGCACCCTTTTAGTACTGATTTTTTTTAGCTACTTCTCCCATTCCAAAGAGCTTCAAATTACTAACAGGCCTTGCATGACATAGGAGCATTTACATACATGCAGTAAACACTTATGCATAGAAAATAAATACATTAAAATTTTTTTGAAAATAAACAAAACCAAATATTTTACTTTGAGTTAAATGCTAGGCACCCTTTTAGTACTGATTTTTTTTAGCTACTTCTCCCATTCCAAAGAGCTTCAAATTACTAACAGGCCTTGCATGACATAGGAGCATTTACATACATGCAGTAAACACTTATGCATAGAAAATAAATACATTAAAATTTTTTTGAAAATAAACAAAACCAAATATTTTACTTTGAGTTAAATGCTAGGCACCCTTTTAGTAGATTTTTTTTAGCTACTTCTCCCATTCCAAAGAGCTTCAAATTACTAACAGGTATAGCTTGATATAAAATGACCTTACAGGCTCATGTGTTAAATGAACACAAGTCTTCCATGGATGGGCTTTTGTGAATGACTGCATCACAAAAGTTCTGAAGTCATCAGTAGGATAATCCATTGCTGGACTGATAATTTGATGGCATTATGGGAAGGTGGCTTTAGGGAGTGATTGGATCATAAACATTCTGATGTCATCACTGAGTTAATCCGCTGCTGGTCTCGTAGCTTGGTGGCATTATTGGAAGGTGGAAGAAGCGAAGAGGCAGGGTATAACTGACAGAAGTCGGTTCTGCAGGAATGCCTTGGGAGGGTGCGTTTTGCCTCCAGCTGCTTTGTTCTCTGGCAGCTTCCTGATTTCCGTGCTGTAAGCAGCCCTGTTCCATCAGACCCTTCCTACCGTGGCATTATTGTGTTGCCTCAGGTCAAAGCAGCGGCCTTAGCTGAAGAACGGACTCATCCTTCTAAAATCATAGGCAAAATAAATGTTTTTTTTTCTCCAAATTGTTTATCATTTTGTGACTGCAAAGAAAAACTGACTACCACACTAAGTGGTGCCCTTCTTGGTTCACACTGTGTGATTTGAGAACCATCTTTTGGAAATGTTTTGTTCTCCTTACTCGAGGTTTCTGAAAACTAGCATGACCCAGGGCCCCTGGGCCTCCAGCTTTAGTAATCTGATAATTGAGGGTGAAGAGTTCAGAGCTTTCATTTTTTTGCCTCCCTCATATCTTAATGATAAGACATGAAGATATTTTTAGTAATTCTATATCAAACAGCCTCCTTAAAACCTGTGTGTTTAAGGTAGAACTTCTTTAAGCTTTTCTAAGTTGTCTCTGGTATGGAATTAACGGAAAACAGAAACGCATTTACAGGATGGAATTTGGTTACACTTATTAGGTTAATATATATAATGTATATGATACTTACATATGGTATATAAAATACTTAACTTATATGAAGTATACAGATAATATATAAACTGGCTTTAAACATTAGTAACCTCTCTCCACTGGACCTAAAGTGGCCTCCACTTTTTTCATATTGACAAACTTGGCAATATTTTCAGCTACTCACTATGTCCTGCAGTCCTGCTCTTAATGCAGTTATTCATCAATCAAGGTGCATTTACCTCAGAAAAGTGTGAGAAAGATAAGAGTCTGCAACCAAGTGGCCAGAATCACAGCTATAATATCAGCTTTCCTTTTTACCATGTGGATATTCACATCTTTTTTTTTTTTAAAGCAGCAACAAATTTTCCATGGAAAAATGGTAATAAATGAATCAATCTTAACCCTACTATGACCTCTGAGGATTTGAGGGCTGTCTTAAAGGTAATCCTAATTTCAGAGGTTGGTTTGGCTTTTCCTTTTAAGGACTATATAAAACATTAAGACGTCTTCTCTACTATCTCCCCTGGAGGAATGGTACGAGGAGAACATGACATTATTCAAGGCAATACACTTTCAAAGTTTTTAAATGAGAAGAATTATTTTTATTACCAAAAGAGAGGCCATCTGTTTCTGAAGTACTCGAGCAAGAACATGGATATCTACTTTACATGGAGTAATTTTCAGATAATGTGTTTTTATCGCCTCATGTGCTGGCACAAGACTCAAGCTGAACAACACTCTGTCTCGTAATTTTTTGACATGTGGAGGGGTCTAATTATTTCTAAGGAAGGAATAAATTCATATTAGCATGTGAAAAATGTTGCTAGGTCCCAAAACGTATATTTGGAGATGAAGATCAAAGGGATAAATAAGCAAGGATGAAGGAGATGAGTGGAAAGGATGCAGGGAGACACTGCAGTGTCTTGTTTAATATGGCAAGAGCATGAGAGGCCCATCCCCATGAGGTATTCCCCAGGATTAACCTTCATGGTTTGTTTAATTCTCTGAAATTTGCAATACGATTCTGTCTGTTATTACAGCTGTTAACAGTAATAACCCTATCTTGCTTTGGATATTCATCAACTCCATTAACGGGAATTTTACAACAAAGAGTTTCATATTCAATGGGAGTTACAGACACAGTATAGTTTATTATGTAGCTTAAACATCAAGCAAAAAAGATAGCACAGCCACATGACCAACATAAAGTTCTATAAGCCTTTCTACCTATGCAAACATGTACCTTATCAAATAGGTCACGTAGTCCAATTTTCCCTCAAGATGTTAACAAGATTTCCTGACTCTTAGGTGTACACTAATCTTGTCCACACATTCATATGAGAATCAACAGTTGGAGACAAGGCAGGTAAGGGGTCGACTCTCAGATGATTATGGTTAGTTACATGGCTTCAGGTTGTTAGCTTTTCTTCTCTGACTGCACCAAGATTGCTCTAGCTTCCTTTGAAAGTAAAGGTGGACTAAGGAAACTGTGCTCCCTGCCTGGAGTACACACGGAATGTGTATGCTCTCAGGATACAGGCATACTAACAGGGACGCCAGCAGGGACCCTCAGCCTGGAGTGCACACGAAATGTGTATGCTCTCAGGATACAGGCATACTAACAGGGACACCAGCAGGGACCCTCAGCCTGGAGTGCACACGGAATGTGTATGCTCTCAGGATACAGGCATACTAACAGGGACACCAGCAGGGACCCTCAGCCTGGAGTGCACACGGAATGTGTATGCTCTCAGGATACAGGCATACTAACAGGGACACCAGCAGGGACCCTCAGCCTGGAGTGCACACGGAATGTGTATGCTCTCAGGATACAGGCATACTAACAGGGACACCAGCAGGGACCCTCAGCCTGGAGTGCACACGGAATGTGTATGCTCTCAGGATACAGGCATACTAACAGGGACACCAGCAGGGACCCTCAGCCTGGAGTGCACACGGAATGTGTATGCTCTCAGGATACAGGCATACTAACAGGGACACCAGCAGGGACCCTCAGCCTGGAGTGCACACGGAATGTGTATGCTCTCAGGATACAGGCATACTAACAGGGATACCAGCAGAGACCCTCAGCATGGAGTGCACACGGAATGTGTATGCTCTCAGGATACAGGCATACTAACAGGGACACCAGCAGGGACCCTCAGCCTGGAGTACACACGGAATGTGTATGCTCTCAGGGTACATGCATACTAACAGATATACCAGCAGGGACCCTCAGCCTCTCTTTCCTCAGTTGGGTAGATTCTAGACATTATCATTCGTAGGTAGTATGATCTTTCACCCAGCTTTTGTAGTGTGCTGCCTATTCTCTAGCTTCCCTTGACAGCCTGACCCTCGCTGGGGTGGGAAGTATCTCTACCTGCTCTTCCTGAACTGTTCAGGAGAAAGCGACTTCAGTTTGGAAATTATGCAGCCAGCAGGGTACCCATCTACCTAGAAATTATGGCCATATCCTTTTATACAGTTGTAGCAGCCACAGTCCTGAGATTTGATTTGTTTTTCTCCTTTAGAAATCTTGCCTGAAAAATACAGGAAAGAGACTAATATTTGGTAAAATGGAGCCTCACTGTTTTGTTTCTCTTGTTGCTTTATTATTTATAGATTAGACACGGAGTTAAAAGATCCTTGCATTTACTGTCATGGATAATTGAAAATTGGCTGCAATTTTTAGTAACATCAGGCAGTAAAGTGCTTTCCCTTTCCTTCTATTGCCAAGTCTCTGCAGTGTCTACTGGATCAGCCAGAGCAGGCTTGCTTCTGGGGAGAGTTGCAAGCTAAGGCATAGAAACAAGAATGGCAGAAGGGTGCCAAGTAGGTCCCTGACTTTTTTTCCATAGCAGTGATGTTATTAGTGTTACATTAGAAAAGGCAAAATAAGCATATAATTCACGATTTAGCACTGAAATCATAATTTTTATTGTAAAAAATTAAAGCAAATGAAACCTTTTTTTTTCTAAGCAGAAAGGGACAAGATCAAAAGTCTGATAAACATCAACTTCTTGTGCCTTCCAGGAAATAAAGCAAACAAATAGATTTAACCTAGGAATTGAATCGTTATATAACCCAGGCATTATCTCTCCTCAAGCATTATCAAGAGACCAAATGTGAATATTTCCAGCACCACTGCACAGGTTTTGTCTTCATTATATAAGTACCATATGTGTAAGACTTATTTTAAGAGCTAGCAGTGCACTGGCCTAGTAGAGTGACACATGAAAAGATCTGATGTGGGAAGTGTTGGAGCGGATTGCAGAGACTCCAACGGCTGCAGCTTGCCATCAAATCTCTATACTGGGTAAGAGACAGCATTTAGTTGAATCACTATCACTTTCTTGCCTCTCTGCCTGGTATGTTGAAACATTTCACTTCTATTTTTCCCCATCTGTCCTATTTACCTTGTAACTCTACATGCAAATTTAGGTGCAGCTAAATGTACAATGCCTTTTGAAAAATGACTTCTGAAATGTGCATGTGTTAGGAAATAATTTAGATCGTCAGAAAACATGTTATTCCTCTGACTCTATCTTTGCAAGGGGCTTATTTTATTGAGCTTAGATGAATCCAACTAACATTGAACAGAAAATATTACTACATTCTAGTAGTAATATTTAATATTTAAACAAATTATGTCAACCACAGTATAGCCAAAGAAAAACAGAAATATCTTGAGTCGTTTAAAGAAGAGAGGATAGGGAATTGATCTAATAGGTCAGAGAAGAGCTGGAGACATGAACAGGAAGGTGATGGAATGAAGGGTTTGTAAGAGTAGGAAGACAGTTCTACTACGACTTGTCAGGACGGAAGACAGTTCTACTACGACTTGTCAGGACCAGGTGAACCCCTGTTGTGGTTCAAAACTTTAGTGGATCTCACTCTGCTCCTACCCAGCCAAGTTCTTCCATACATAAAGCAACTCGGGGTCAGGAGAGCATGAGCAAGCTAATGCCCGTAGTCCTTTGCAGACCACGCTCTTGTCCCTACTCAAATGGACACTGTCCGCTGTGGGACTCTGGTTGCACCTTTTCCTACATTTGTCTTCTTCCTCCCCAGAAGACCTCAGAGTCACAGAACTTAGATGTTTATAGGCAGGGGAAGAGTAGAGAGAGCTCAGGTTTTAGACTTATGGTATGCAGAGGACAGGAAAAACACATTGGTATCCATTCACAGATTTTTTTTCCCAGTTCCTAGACAGTAGAGTTCTGGAAGGACACACAGTCAGGTAAAAAGCCAAGTCCTATCCCTTTAGCTACTGAGTAAGAGAAAGCTAGTGTTTCCTTGTGGATTTCCAACTAATGCTTTTTTAAATTAACATTGTAAAGATATATTTACCAACCTATATAAAGCATATACATTATGCATTTGACGTACAGCTTATATATTTTGAACATATATGTGTGGACTTCTTTTTCTACTGTTGTCTAGGAGCTTGCATATTGTGGGTCAGGAAAGCCCAAGCTCACAGGCTGGGCCCATCCAGTGGCAGCTAGGCTCATGTTAGAGAGCTGCCAGGTAGTAAACACAGTCTCTCTAAAAACAGAGACTGAAAGAAATAACCGGATGTCTTATTCCTCCCCATCATCCCATTGGCGGAGACTGCATAGCAACAAGACAGTAAAAGAATCTGACAAATGGGGGCTGGAGAGATGGCCTAGCAGTGAAGAGCGCCGACCGCTCTTGCAGAGGACCCGGGTTCGATCCCCAGCACCCACATGGCGGCCGAGAACTGTCTGAAACTCCAATTCCAGGAGAACTCCAGTTCCAGGGGAATCCGAGACCCTCTTCTGACCTCCGCGGCATTGCACGACACGGGTGCACAAACTTGCATGCAGACAGTACATTCATACGCATACAGAAATAAATAAAATTAATAAAAAAAAGAATCTGACAAATGTAGTGCTCTATAATCTGAAGGATGCACAGCAGAGAAGACAGTATAGATTGAGAGTGGTAGGATGCCACATAGAGCAAATAAACGCCTAATGCATTCTGCTAAGGGCTACTTGTTCTCCATCGCAAGCTCCAGAGGGAACTCAAATGACTCATCAGTAAGAAAAGAAATAATCCAATTATAAAATGGGAAAAAGGCTGTTCAAAAGAAGAGACATAAGTGGCCAACAGGAATATGAAAGAATGTTCAACATCACTAATCATCAGGGAAATGCAAACTAAAAGCACAGTGAGCTATTACCTCACACTGATTAGGATGGCCATTATCAAAGAGATGAAAGGATAAATGTTAGAGGAGATGTGCAAAGAAAGCACCCTTTTATATACTATTGGTGAGAACATTAATGGAAAACCGTGTGCAAGTTCTTCAAGACACTAGAACTAGAACTGTTTCATGATTCAGCAATCCTGGTATTAGAGATATATTCAAAGAAGTGGAATTTGCATGTCTAAAAGGCACACTTTCATGTTCAGCCCAGCCCTATTCACAAGACCCAAGATATGGAATCACCTCGAGTCTGTATCTTTGAATATGTCTTCCACGGGGTATTTGTTGGAAATTTAATACCCAGTGACAGCACTGGGAAGTGGGTCCTACTAGGCCAGGCAGGCGAGTGGGTAATGTAAAAGCTTCACTGTGTGAGGAGGGGGAGTCTGGCCTTGCTTTTACCCCTTCTCCTGGTCTGTTACTTGTCCTTGTACCATGGGATGGCATATCAGATACGGTATCTTGATCTTGGGATTCTCACATTTGAGCACCATGAACCAACACATTTTTATATATTATAAATCTCCTAGCCTTGGTATTATGGTGTAATAGCACCAAATGAACTTAAGACACTGCTAGTCAATAGATGAATGAATAAAGTGTGGAATATATGCTTAATGGAACACTGCCCTTTTGCAAGAATGCAATCCTGTAATCTGCAATAATGTGGATGAACCCGGAGGCCATCAACTTAAGTGAAGTACCAGGCACAGAAAGACACTGCTGTCTGGTGTTACTGTGACATATAGAATGTTATCACAGCAGACAGTAGGGTGGTGGTTATCAGAAGGTAAAGGCAAAGGCTTGAGAAGATGTGGCGCAAAATACACAAAATTTCAATTATGCAGGAATAAGTTGACTGGGTTCACTAAGAACAAACTGTTTTGAAAATTTCCGAGAGTAGTTTTTTAATTTACTTACTTTTATTTCATGTGTATGAGTGCATTACCTACATGTATGTAAGTGCACTGTGTCATATAATACCTATGGAGGCCCAAAAGTGTGTTGGATCCCCTGGAACTGGAGTTATGGATGGGTGCTGGGATTCGAGCTTGAATCCTCTACAAGAGAACCCAGTGTTCTTAACCCCTGAGCCATCTCTCCAGCCCGAGTAGGTTTTAAATGCTTTCAGTATAAAATTATAACATACAAGGTAATTCATGTTGATTAGCCTGCTGATCCATTCCATAATCTGTATAGATTCAAAAATATTGTGTTATATGTTATAAATATTTACAAATTTTTGTCACTTAACAATGAAAGAAAAATTCTTCAAAAGGAAAAACACTTAATAGGCTTTTCTTTACCTTAAAGGTCAAATGTTTTATGAACTAAAGGTGAAAAGTTGGGGTGACCTGATAGGCAATATATAGCCCCTCACTTTACCTCATAATAATAATTTGTGTCATTACTTTAGAAATATTTGTTTAGGGAAGGAAAATTCTTTTTTTCTAGGTTCATGGTTAAGGCTCTGAAAACAAAAGGTAGCTCAATGAAGAAAACAAATATACATTTATTTAAGGTAAGTTTTACTTGACATGGAAACTTTGAAGAATATAAGAACCTAAAGATAGTTAAACTATGCATGTGTGTGCTGGGATTGATGAAGAGTGGACAGCTGTGGTGAAATATGATAGGACTAACCCAGGGGTTATGATATCACAGTAATAAGCTGGAGGAAGCTCAGCAGGCCTGCTTTCTCAGATTCCAGGGACCCTTCATCTTTAGGGGTGGGATCCTCCATTCTTTAGGGTAACAAGACAACTCCTCTCACATTAGTCTCTTGACCTCTGTCAGGGGAAAACTAGAAAATACTCCTATGTTTTATGTCCAGAGAAGAAGGACAGAGTGTAAGGTCAGACATTTTGGCAGTGCTATTATCTCTCAAATTCCTTTATTTTAAAATATTGAATATTCTGCCAGGTGTGGTGGCACACACCTTTAATCCCAGCACTCAGGAGGCAGAGGCAGGCAGATCTCTGAGTTCTGTGTGGTCTACATAGTAAGCTCCAGGACAGCTGGGACTAAAGGGAGACACTGTCTCAAAAAGACCCCCCCAAAATTTTAATAGTCCAAAATTTTGCACGTGGAGGTAGTGTGCCTGAGGCTCCTCTCTTTTACTACAGGTAGATGCTGCTACTGACTTTCCTCTTTGAAGAAACTACAACTTGGGGCAAGACCCGACAACTTCTTTAAACCAGGTTTTGGGTCAATGAATACGTAAAACAATTTTATGAATGACTCAGTTATGAACAGTGAAAATAAATTGAATTAATGTGGATGGTATTAAAGAAGCAGGAATTCATGATAATAGGTAAAAAAATGAAATAAGGAAGATCATAGTTTTTTTTTTTTTGTGGGGGAAACACAAGTGAATCCCAGTTCTGCTATTTATTAATGGTTAGGGCATGCCTTTCATTGAGATCTAAATCCTCTTGGTCCTTAGTTCTGTCATCTTTCAAATAGCGGTAATATCAGTGATGCATTTAGCTATATCATAACCCACACATACATTCTAGTACATGCTTGTTACATAGGGCCATTAAGTAAAGCTTAATTAAAATGATGGTGGCAATCATAGTACTAATAACCAACAGAGGATGTGATGAACTCTGAGACTCACTTTTAAGAGGGCATACATTGAAAGCTACAAGTAGGCCTCACTATTTCTCAGTCAAGCAAATGAAGACTATCCTCCCAAAAATCCAAGAAATATTGAAAGAATGACAAACCTATGTCTCGAAATCTATTTCTGGGTTTAAAAGTTTCATTCATCATTAGTGATCTTAATGTCGAAGCTGTTTTTTCCCCCTTTCTATACAATATATGACTAAAAATGAAAGCTGAAGATACTCGGGAATAGCAGGTACCATTCTGGCACAGGCAACACATATTGGTCTAGAATTATTATAAAGAAATATTAGGTGCTTAGAAACCCATTTGGAATAAGGGGCTTTCTACTGCACTTACTATGTTAGATTCATGTGGTAACTCGAGCTTTAACATATCTTAGAATAATACTTATTTTCTTAAGTAGTTTAACAAGATTCTGCCTGGGGCATTAAATGTGGTAGCCTTACATGGTTTTAAAATTCCTCATCTATGGCTGACGTAGACATTTACTAAGAAATTTATTTACGTGTTTGACATAGTCACTCTTAGAGTATTTAGTGCTTGTCAGAGAAGAGCACGGATATAGAATTGTGGGACTATGTTTGAGTAGCACACCTTCTGAATGTAAGGAGGCTGAGCCAGAATTACAAGCAGAATCTAGGATGACAGTCACCCTTTCCTACAACAGTAGCAGACAAACTTAAATTGCAACCACACATGACCTGTGCCTATCTCCCCCCCACCCCATTGCCTCTCCTCTCCATTCTCTCCAGACTTGATCCAAAAAGAGTTACTGTTTTGACAACTCTGCAATCAGCCCCTATTACTAATTATTTTAGAGCTGCCACTGCAGCAGCTTCTGCTTGGTGAGGTTGCTGCTTTCTGTTTCTGTCGCTCCCTTCTGTAATTAACCTTGCTATTCTTAGCTACAGAGCACAGATCTTGTTGCAGACTTCTTCAGGATTCAGCTTTATATTTCAATGGCCAGTTACTGTCAGATTTTCTTCTAGGAAGAGGTCTATAATCATTCCGTTACATTAGTGAAAGATGACTCAGTCCTTCCCTACTCTAATCTTCCACTAGTAACATGAACTGAAATTGTTTATTCATGACCAGATCTGGAGCAGTTCTGGTCTTGAGATGTATGTGCACCAATAGCCAATCAAAGTGCAGCTTTCCACTAAGAATTTCATTGTGTGTAGGTTTTGAACAGACTCTGTCCTGAAAGCTGAGAGGCTACAGACACACTGCACAGAAGTGAATCTTCAGTACTATGCTTGGCACTTATTCTGAATGAGGATGAGGCCACACGCTGATCCTGGGATAGATACATTCCACAGCCAAGGATGTAGCTCGACACAGTAAAAGAAGCCTGGGAGGGACACTGCTCAAGAATCATAGATGATATCATGGGGAGGAAAAGCGTTGAGGAAGAGAGAGGGAGAAAGAGGGAAAGAGGCGGGAGAGGGGGGAAAGAAGGGAGGGGGGAGAGGGGAGAGAGGCAGCTCAGCTTGCCTAGGCATCTATCTGCAGCAGAGGGACATGTAAGTGCAGGGTAAATCATGTTTATAAGAACTGAAAAATACTTTCATTTTCCACATATCAAAAGCCTTGGTCCTAATTTGTCACTTCCATATATGCCCTGCCAAAGCTGTCTTTGGTGCCAGGGACAGACAGGTGTGGGTGAGTGAGGCACGAGTGGGACTATATGATTAGTGAGTTAGGGCTAAAAAACTGACATGCAGCTACAAAAGTGTGGCCTGAACTGAAGGGGTATAGGCCATGGGAAATATCTCTCTCTCTCTCTCTCTCTCTCTCTCTCTCTCTCTCTCTCTCTTTCTCTCTATATTATATATTATATATATATATTATTTAGGTACTTTAGTCCGTGTCGCACAGCCTCCTTGTTCATATCATTACTGACATTCTCATCAGTAGACTCTGTCTCAGGACGTTATGTCTAAGATGCCTTTTCATCAGTAAACTTCGGGATTTCCTCTCTGTTACTGGATTATTTTGCTTATTAACTATATTTTTATTTTAAACACAGATATAATATAAAGGGGCCTGATATCAAAGAGACGTTTCACCTTTGGGGACTAGTGGTGCAGACACTAATGAACTGTCTTGCAAAAGGAAGTGTGGAGTGTAATTGACAACTGTTTCCTTGAAGGACAGCCAACTCAGTTAATACCAATAATACCATCTGGACATATAAAGAAAAATCATAACAGTAATTACCTTTGTTTTCTGTCATATCTTTTCCTTTCTTTCAAGGTATGTATGCATGTACATGTGTGTGTAGTTGTGCCCATGGGGTTGAGTGCATGTGTGTGTAAAGCCTAGGGGACAACTGCAGGTTTTAGTCCTCAGAAGCTGTATACCTTCATTTTTGAGGCACAGTTTCTGATTGGTCTGGAGCTTGCCAATTAGGCTAAATTAGCAGTAACCCAGAGTACATTTCATTTCTACCCTCCCAGAGCTGAGACTATGAGTACCTTCCACCATGCCCAGCTTTTCATACTCTGGGGATCAAACTCAGGTCCTCACTGACCACCCCACCCCATGTGTGTGTGTGTGTGTGTGTGTGTGTGTGTGTGTGTGTGTGAGTGTGTGTGTGTTTGTGTGTGTGTGTGTGTGTGTGTAATCAGGCACATATATGCCAGGGTATATGTGTGGGCGTCAGGAGACAACTTTTAGTACTCAGCTCTCTCCTTCCATAGTAGGTCCTAGAGATTGAACTCAACTTGCCAGGCTTTCATGCAAGTGCTTGTCTCCTGTGAGCTATCTTGTCTCCTGTGACCTATCTTGTCTTGTCTCCTGTGACCTATCTTGTCTCCTGTGACCTATCTTGCTGGTCACCTATCATTTCTTATACATGGGTTTAATTATTATCCACAGAAACTTTGTAGAACACATGAAAGTAAAATCTTAAAAATGCTGGGCATGGTGGCACAAGCCTGTGATGCCAGCACTTGGGTGGTAAAGACATGATGGTTAGGAAACCAAAACCATTTTAGGCAATATAGTGAGTTAGATGCCAGTCTGGGCTACATGAGACCCATCAAAACAAAAAGCTAAAACCAAACATGTCCCCCATACTATAGTAGCACTTATGGTAACAGCTCTCTTGGGGAGACATATCTACAAGAAAGGCTGTTAGATTACTGTAAGTTAAAGTAGTCTATCAGGAGTTAACAGTGCAAAAATATCAGAGTAAGGTTTCACTTTAGTTGCCAGACAACAGAAATGCATTTAACTTGAAGTAAAGAAAACTGTTGCAATTGCAATATAAAAGACACTGTCAGAAAACAAGTTTTATTGCTTCTTTAAATTTCAGCCACCCAAATAACAGAATATAATGATAATTCAAATCTCTACTTTTTCCAAAGGTGTGCTTCTGAAGATTCCTGTATATTTGAAAGCAACCTTTGCTGAATAGGAAACAAGAACAACTATCATAGAGAATCCCGAAGATACCATAGATTGACTACAACTCAGTTAGAAAAGATTTAAATTGAAATTCAGGCAATCATATAAACCACTTTCATTCAATTTGATCTGATATTATTAGAGGAGAAATTGAAGTAAATTCATATTCCGAGGGTGCCTGTAATGGAAAGGTGCCCTGAGACCGGGGCACGTGAATTTAACTCTTGGCTCTATCACTTGTGACACTGATCTTCACAAGTCTCAATTGCCTTAAGTGAGAAAGAAATAGGAACAATTACACCGTCAGAGATAAATTATGGAATCTCAACAAACCAGAGTTGGCACGATATCTGGAATGATGCCTACCACATAATGCATTCAGTTTTTCTTTCCTTATCACAAAATTTTATTTAGGATCAGGGTCTCATGTAGCTAAGGGTGACCTCAAACTTACTATGTAGCTGAGGATGACCTTGAATATATGTATTAATTAGCTTTCTGCTGCTGTAATAAAATGCCATGACCAAGGCAATTTATAGAAGGAAGAGTTTACTTGGCTTATGGTTCCAGAGGGATAAGAATCCTTTATGGCCGGGGAGGCATGGCAGGAAGCATCTGGAACAGAAAGCCGAGCTCTCACATCTTCCAACAGGTAGAGAAAGCAGAGAAACCGGCAGTAGAGTGAAGCTGTGTGTTCTCGAAGCCTGCTACCAGTTGTATGCTTCCTCCTGTAAGGCCACGCCCCCTAACAATTCCGCCACCTTCCCAGAACAGTGCCACAAACTGACCAAGTCTTCAAATACTTGAGGCTATGGGGGACATTCCTCGTTCAGACCACCACAGTGTCTGTTCCTTCTGCCCGTTCCTCCCAAATTCTGAGATTTTAAGAATGCACTAAACCAACACTGGCCTGCTTCAGTGTTGCTGAGATGGAATCCAGGACTCCACGAGTGCACTCTACCACCTGAGCTACATCCCACTCATTTTAGGACAATGATTTCTTCAAGAGTAACAGACATACTTTATTTTTCTGATGCAATTCATACATGAAAAGTGTCCCATCCCACTATCTAGAGACAATCTCAATGCATTTGGGTACGGAAGGAATTTTTCACCTATCTTCAGATTGCAATCATTCTTTACTCTCTACTCTGTAGCAAAGTGCTTAAAAACTGGCACAGAATGGCTTTGGGATTAAAATAGAAGCAGCATAACTTTAAAGAGGAGAGGCAGACATAAGCACACATGTGATACATGCAGGCACAAACTCAAATAACTTCATCCTTCATACTGTTTCTATCTTTCCTTTAGAAGTAATAATAAACACATACTACAGAATGTTACATGAGTGAATAGTGTGTGCTTAGAGGTACAATTGTGGCAATGAATGGCTGCTGATAAGAAATGACTCATTAAATTCAAAGAACTCATGTGTCAAAGAGATCTGAGAAATCTTAAAGAAATCAGCAATGTGTTTTTCATGCTAATCTTAATCTCATCAGAGAAGCTAACATAGTGGTCACTATTGTTACATAGGATCAGTGTATACAGTAATTTAATTCTCAGTAGGATGTGATTTAAATTCCATTTTCTGTTTTTATTCGAGTTGCAGTATTCATTACCTTTCCTGATAATAGGCTTCTCCCAAATCAAGAGTTAGATGCAATCTGTGACAGATTTAAGCACGATGATTTTTTTCAAACCCTTATTTTTGTTTTTAAATTTGGAGTTCCATTTTTAAAAAGACCCCGAGATGGTTCCTTTCTAGTTGGCCTACTATTTATGGTGGTGACAACAGCATTCTTTGCTTGGAATTAGAGCCTGTTTTGACAGGTGTTTCACTGGACCTGTGGATATGCTGCTTATTGGAGTCTCAGCTGCCAGCCTTGTCTCTGTGCACCTGGGATTCCTGGCACACACAGGCCTTGATGATACGACAATTAGAAAGGGCCGGGTAAATAGTATCTCCTTTGTACACTAGGGTTCCCCCACTGCTACCAGAAATAAGCTCTTGAAGGTGGGAAGCAAGAGGCTCCAGAACTAGCGGGGGAGGAAGTGGGATAGAAAAGTAGGAAAGAAGAATGTACAGGCAAGGACTAAGAAAGTAAAGAAGGGAGTCAGGTGAGAGAGACGTTGCGTAAGCAAGCTCAGGAGAGGTGGGAAAACACAGAGTTTAGAAATGAAGGCTGTATTTCTGAAAGGTGTCTGCAACTTGGGGAAAGAAAACTCGCTATGAATAAGGACTTTGGGGAAAACCAATATGAGTTTCAGGACAGATCGCTTCTTTAAAAACGATTCTCAGTTATTCAGCAGACTATGTTTTAGAAGTAGTGAAGAGTGGCCCAAGGTAACTGGGAGGCCTATTTTAAAGTGAGAAATGAGATGTGGGCTGGTGCCACACTGGGAAAGAGAGGTGTGAGTCATTTGCTTCATTTAATCAAGGAAGTGTTTAAATAGGATAACTCTCTGGCTAAACCCTGGTAGACTTGTGCTGATGGTAGAGGCTTGGCTGGCATCTGCCTGCAGGCAATGGTGTGGAGAGGCCAGACTCGGGCACTGGTTCTATTTTGGGCAGCCTGAGCTAAAGCCAGATGGGGGATAGGGTGTGGGGAGATTGTATAAAAATCTCAAAATATGGACTGAGTGTTGCAAGTTGTTTTTGAGTAGGTGAAGATTGTTACAACGAAAATAACTATTTTAAGATGATTACTATGGGGAACAGGTGTAAGAAGGCTGGGAAGAGGCATCTGTGTGCCTGTTGTAATGAGCCAGTTTGTGGAGGGAAGGTAAAGGGAGACCAGTCTACAAGTGAATTGATCAAGTGACAGGCTTGCAGGCTAGCTCATGTTCACTTTCCTAACTATTCAAGTGAGACTTTTGCTTCCTTCTACAGGATTTCTCTCTTCAGATTTCTTGATAATGGGAACTAGTACCAACTACATCAATTCTTATGGGTTATTTAAGCTTTTATGCCTCTTGGGCAAACAAACTCAAAGTAAGAACCTATAAATTCTAAAGCTTCTTCAACATCTTATTATTCCTTAAAGGTGTTATGAGTTTTTTTTTATTGTTAACTTTAATCATTTTTTTCATTTTTGATGAATAGCTATATCCTCAAAGCTTTTTCTCTACAATTTCTTATCAATTTCATGTTGAATCCAAACTTTATTTCCTAAGTGTCTTATCTTGCAAGTCTCCATTCTCCCTGATGGTTTTCTGCACCTACCATAAAGCTCATTTTTAATAATTTGTCTTCCTTCTCTGTTTTAAACAAAGAGAATTCAATTGCAGACTAAAAATAAAAGTTACTGACTAATGAGAGACACTTAAAGATCTCTAGTCAGCTGTCAAATTAAGTGTCAAGGTTCATATGAATCAAATCAAACTTGGGATACTCTTGAGGGTAAGATACACAATGCTAAGGAGAAGTAAAGCCATGCCCAATTTGCATTTCCATTTCTTTTATAAAAATTCATATAAGGGCCCAGATGTTGAAAGCAATTTCCAGGACACCTTGTCTAGGTTCATGGAATGTCCATTGGGTCTTTGCTGAGTCCTCAGCCTTACTGACATTGTCATTCTGACAGTTTGCACCCATTTCAACTTGGTGCAGTCATCACAAGGCTAGTCGTCAAAAGCATCAGATCACCTGCTGTGATTCTAATTTCTGACCTTTGCCAAGAACACAACCAGGATCAATTGTTTCCCTTGCTCAGTGGAGTCCTGAGGAAAGCTGGACTACAAATGTAGTGGAAAAAATATGATGACTATTGAAAAAGCTATGTATAGAGGCAGCGTGCTAGAGAGAAGAGAGGAGGCAGGGAGGTCATGAGGTGAAGACCAATAAAAACTCAGGATTCCATGTCCAGCCAGCACTGTTTGGTAAGGTGGAAGGTGTTAGATGATCAATTCTCCTCTGCCTTTGACAAGCCTCAGAATATAAATCTAATGAACAATGAGTACTGGAACTTCTTTATTGTTTACCTATAGAGCGCCGCAGCAAAAGAATTTTGGGTAAGGCAAGGACACATCTTAGAGCCCCTTTTGTGGAATATGTTAGCAGCCTATGAGTCATAGCTGTTTTTCCTCTTTTCAGGGAAGAACTTGCCTAGCACAGTAACTGTCTCATGCTGCTACATTTTTTCTTTTTGGCGGGGAACAAATGTGAACAAAACTCAGTCTTTCACTTGACACACTGCCTAAATATGCTTTGCTGGTGTGGTAATGTCACAGTTCAAAATCCTAATGCTAATGGTGAATCTACTTGAGTGTCTCTCATGTAAAGAAGACTATGCATTGGTTTACAGAAAAGAAAAACATAAATACAAACCGTGCAGAGCTCTATTCATAACTAGAGTTACTAGTTCACTGACTTTTTGCCATATGCCAACCAATGTGGTACCTTCTCTTTAAAGAGAAGACTGAGGTATTTTGGAAAGATCAGGCTGCATGCCAAAATTCGCACAATATTCAGAATACAGACCTTGCCTCCTGGAGCCAAAACAATGTCCAACTTCTCTGGGGCATCTTTTTCTGTCCACGAAGGGGAGGCCTTCCCTCAAAACAGGACAATAATAATACAGTCAGCTGGGGGTGGGGTGCCCATCTCCAGCCGTGGAGGAAAGGGGTAAAGTGTGAAATTGTCTGCTGGGCCCCTTGGTCTGGCTTCTCTCTGAGGAAGCCCCAAGTTTACGGTCTTATTTGTTTTCATTGCAGTCTAATCTCTTCCTGAAAAACATTTTCTAATTGTGTCGCCACCCTGTTACAAAGCAGAAGCCAAACAAATATCTTTTAATATGTCTCCCAGTCCCCTGGCAATTTCCTAAGGAATACATTTCCAATTATTTTCCTGGCCTCCTCTTCCTTTATTCTACTTCTGGTGTCTTGGTTTGAGCATCAACTGAACTGCTCACAATCGCTGTGTTCCTACCGTGGTTTTCTCTCTCTCTCTCTCTTCAGCTTTGTCCTGTCCTGAGTGCCTCTTCTTATCTAATTCTACTAGCTTCCAACTCATTGGTCCTAATTCACAGATCCTTAATCTTCTCTCATTCTCTATCTTGGGACTGTAAAATATAAACTGAGCCTTATCACCTTCATATATCTATAATGTTTTATAGTAGGGTTTTAAAGTAACAGGGTTTAAAAAAATTGTATGCAGTATGTGTGTGTGTGTGGGGGGGGTTGGGGAGGTGTGTGGGCATCAGAGATTCACTTGCCAGAATTGAGAGTTTGTTCTATAGTGAGGGTTCCTGGGATGAAACTCAGAGGTTCAGGCTTGGCAGTAAGCTCTATTACCTGCTGATCCATCTCATTGGCCTTATTTGTTGCTGTTGTTGTTTGTCATTTGGGGGGTCCTAGTACTGGAACTTAGGATCTCAGACATACTAAGATCTACCACTGAGTGATGCTTCCTCTATCTTGTAATATTTGAATTATATGATGATGTGCCTTTTATATTTGAAGCTACTTAAGCGCAGCTATGTTGATTTTTACATTTCTTTCCTCAGTGGTACCTGGCCCAGTGACTGATAAATATTGGTGTAGTCCCCTTACCTGCTATGCTTCTCCACATAATCACATTTAATTTTATGCACTTATGGTTATTCAGTAACTACTCATTCTTTTAAGCTTGTTGTCTCATTATTAATCTTTAAATTTATTTTCTAGCACTCTCATCTATATAAAAATAGAACAAATTCTTTGTTACTTTGATGTACGCTCCATAAACATATTTTAAAGTTGCAGTATCTTTTTAAAAAATCAAATTCTGATGGAGTAACCTAAGTACATTTCAATCCACATTCTCTAAAAGTAGCTCAGATTCTTAGCTACATTTATTAAATTCGATTGTATCTTATTCTTCCAAATTTATTTTTATAAACTTTTGACTACACTTTGGTTAGGGCATTTTTATCTTGCTCTTTTATTTTGCTGCCTAGTATCCTTTCAATTGCACAAAACTCATCTCATTATTTAGTTCTGAGAATAATCCTCAAGCATCTTTTGCCTTTTCAAAACAGTGGGTGGGTTTCCATGCAAACAGCTTTTAAACTCAGATGCTAAAATCCTGATATTCATCCCCTTTGAAAATCATTTGGATACATTTCTCCTTAGAAAGCTGGGTGGGAGGCAGAAGCAAGACCTCTTAAAGGACTGGGAGGGGAAGAGTTTCTCATCTTAAACCTGAAGACACAAGAGAACTCTTTGATGAGGGCACAGGGGAAACCCACCCTTTCTCTGTGTGAGCCTTGCAAGCTAGTCTCCAAGTATGGGAGCTGCTCCCTCCTGATGCTTTTAGTTTGTGTCTTTTCCATCACCATGGCCAAATCAGAATGACAATAAATGCTAAAGGATGCTAGCTTAGCCTAGTCACCAAGGAACTTTCTTTCTTTAGTGATAAGGTGTGCAATGTTTAATTTAATAAATTTTATTTTATTACTTGTCACAACTATCCATTATTTAGTCTCAATTGGGTTCTAGTACAGAATAAGACATTTTTGATTTGTCAGAAAAGCCTGGCTTCTCCTAAATGAGCCATTTAGTATGCCCCCCCTTCTCTAATCATGGGTCTTAGCAGGAAGACCTGTAGACAAATCAGAGTGGTTTTTTTCAGTACCATGTCAGATCATATTGGGTGGCCCTCTTGCATTTCAGACTGAAGTATAGTAGTGCTGATGGGCTGTAGACTCGGGCCCTTCCACCCACCTGAGCCAGGTACCCTGGACTTGCAAAGAGAAAGACAGCCATGCTACACCAGGGAGCAACTCTTCTACACTAGGCTTCCAGGAGCAGCCAAACATTCATATTGGGCTCCCCTTTGATTTAGGCCCTCTTACACCACCACTTTTCCCTCCATTTTCTGACTTGGTCCTGCATCTTGAACTGAACTTCCCTTGAGACTGACCAACTGATTAACACTTCAGTGTTTGTGGAGAATTTGTAATGTCACAGCTCCAGAGCCTAAATACCATTTAGCCCCTAAATAGCCACTCCTTGCCTACCTTTGTTTCTGACCTAACATCCTGTGACTACCAGTGAAAAGCCTTTCAGAATGTATTAAGTTAGCAGACCATCAGCTTTCATGAAGCACCAAGACTGAGTGTCATTAGCCAAGATTTCTTTTTTGCCATATCCACAAATGTATTTGAAAAATACCTTATAATGGCTTTTATTTGTTCTGTTATGATAAAAACTTCATGAAACTGTTACCAGGCTAGAACACAGAATTTGAGATGACCTGAATCTGTGTTCCCAGGCCATGGTCACTTATATTTGCCTCTAAAATAAGAAATAAGCTCTTGATTCCTTTAAGGTGAGAGTTACACTTTTTCGTCGACAATAGCTTCCTAGAAAGTGAGCCAAAATGCTCTCATTCTGTGAACCAGTATCTGTATCTGAAGACAGACTTACAATCCCTACTACATGTGGACAGGAGTCTGGGAGTCCATCTCTGCTGTGTTGTTTGTTCCTCTATGGCAGAGAGGCAGAAAGTCTGCAGAAGACCTGAATCAGAAAACATGTTCCAGTGCAAACGTATGCTCCAATTACCAAACAAAGTTGTTCCATGGTCTGTGGCTTAATTAAATGCTGCGAGGCTGACTGAGTTGCTCAGTTCTCCAGGTAGCATTGTCCTTTTGACTAAGCTTTCATACTAATTAATTGGCCTGCTGCTGTATTTCAGGAGGGGATTTTGAAAGATTGGTTACCAGGACATTTCAGTTTGATAGAGAAGCAGTCCCACTGAGATTCTGCTCCTGTTACAGAGACAGAGGTTTTATTTTTATTTTTTTATTTTTCCATTATGGTTCTTATACATAGGGTTTTTTTCCCTTTATGTGTGGTTACAGAATTAAATTTTGTTTTGCTACTGCAGTTGGTCTAGAGCATTTGCTGTTCAGAACCACTGGAAGTTTTGTATTTGAGAGCTAGGCTAACTGTTCATTCTGTGTGCCACGCATTATGCTTGAGTTGGGGTTTGGGAAACAGAGAGGTTGACTTGAACTGTCCCATACTCCTAGAAATAAAATTAGTCTCTTGACCATTTGCCAAGTACTCTTCTAATTGATTTGTGCATATTAACTTATTTGATCTTCACAACTTAACATGAGGTACATTGAGAAGTAGTAATATTCTGATTAGATAATCAAAGAACAGAGAGGCTAAAAACATGATCCCAAGTCATACTATTGCAGGTGCTATGTGGAAGGAGGGAGGGAAGGAGGGAGGGAGGGAGAGAGAGAGAAAGAGAGAGAGAGAGAGAGAAGTACTTCTTGTGGGAAGCAGTTTATCCATGCTAGCTCCTGTCTCTGTGTGATAAATTTTCAAAAAAGAGCCTAGAACAAAGACAGACCAGCTTTCCATACCCTCTGTTACTTTCCCTTCCAGTATAGTTTCTTTGTCTCCCATAAAGGGTAACACATATAATTCTGATTGGATGTTCCACTGATTGGATGTTCCACTCTACAATGTCATGACAGGCAGAACTGTGTATGTACATTCAGGCACTGACCACACTGCTGTCCTTACAATTTGTTGGGGAGAGGAGAGTCCTATCACAGCACAGATATGAAATGATGAAGCCAAGGTTCACAACTTGTAGTCTTAGGTAAGAGTCATTGATTTTAAGCATAATATAATACCTCTCCAAAATACAGACCATACTCAACAGTAGGAGTCCAGACTGTAGGGCTCATTCTACCTAGTGATGTCAGGAAATACTTTGGATTCCATGGTCACTAATGTTTGAGTGTTTCATAGTTTTATTCACTGCAGTCCACAGACTATTTGGCTTCCGACTTTTGTTATAAAGAATAATATTCTCTTGCATAGACCAATACAGGGAGCAAACATGAAACTCAAGAATACACATTTGTAAAGGTCTCCAGGGTTTGCTCTTGCTGTCTGCTCTGCTTTGAGGAATTGAGGTCCTGCCAGTCACTTGGAGCTTAGCCAGGAACCAGGTCCATTGGCACCTCACAACTGTGGGAGGCTGGTGACTGCAGCAGCTGAAGGCTGTAGTTGTAGTGACTTTCTCCAGAAAATCTTTCTCATTAGAGGGAACCATGATATAAAGACAAGGTACAAAGAAGGAGTACTGGCTGTCTAATGTAAAAAGCTATAAAGAACGGGTAGTTTCAGTGTAATGCACTTGAACTGGTCTTTTGTCAATTCTCCCTGTAGCTCTCTCCCTTTCCTTAAAGGACTAATTCCATAAACAAAGAGAGCAGGTGTGAGAGGTCAAAATGAGTTCACCATTAACCTTAAAATTGCTAATTCTAGAAATGAATACATTTTTCTAAACCTTCAAATGTAGTCATTTTGGGGTGTGAAAATGCATGTAATATATAATTGATATGTGATCTACATGACATAGCTAGTGCCAATTTTAAAATATAGGCAAGGAATCATCATTATTTATGAAATAGCTTTATATGGAAAAAAGTAAAAGCAACCTGTATATAAAGAAAGATTATAATGAATCAGCCCAAGAACCGACAAGAATAAGACCTTGTTCTTTGGTCTTTTTGAGACACGGTCTCCCTGTAGCTCCAGCTGTCCTGGAACTCACTCTGAAGACCAGGCTGGCCTTGAACTCACAAAGATCTACCTGCCTCTGCCTCCAAAGTGCTAGGATTAAAAGCGTGCGCCACCACACCAGGCTTAAGACCTTGTTCTTATTATAGAACAAAATGATTAAATATAAGTTATAATAATAGTTAACATAGATTACCACATTCCTTTTTTTTTTTTTTTGGTTTTTGTTTTTTTTTTTTTTTTTTTTTCGAGACAGGGTCTCCCTGTAGCCCCAGCTGTCCTGCTTGAGTGTTTCTTTAGCTACACAGACGCTTTTGAGTTCGATGAGGTCCCACGTGTCAGCTGTTGTCCTTATTTCCTGTGCAGTTGCTGTTTGATTTAGAAAGTCTTTTCCTATGCCTATATCTTGTAGGTTGCTGCCAACTTTTTATTCTATCACCTTCAGGGTTTCAGGACTCAGGTTGAGATCTTTGATCCATTTGGAGTTGATTTTTGTACAGGGTGAGAGGTAGGGGTTTAATTTTGTTCTTCTACAAATGATGATCCAGTTTTGCCAACACCATTTACTGAAGATGCTATCTTTCCTCCATTGAGCTTTTTTGGAACTTTTGTCAAATATGAGGTGGCTGAAGTTTTATGAGTTCTAATTTGGATATTCAATTTTGTTCCATTTTCAATGGTTCTGGGTTATTTTTTGTTTGTTTTTTTGTTTGCCAGTACCAGACTGTCTTTTTGACTACAGCCCTGTAATAGAGCTTGAAGTCTGTCTGGTAATGTAATCCCCCCAGTATTGCACTTTTCACTCAGGGCTGCTTTAGCTATTTGGGTTCTTTTGTTTTTCCATATGAATTTAAGGATTTTTTTCCAAGTCTGTGAAAAAGCTAATGGGGCTTTTGATTGGGATTGCATTTAATCTGTATCTTAATTGGGGTAGAATGAACATTTTTACTATGTTAATTTTTCCAATCCATGAACATGTAAAGTCTTTCCATCTTTTGATGTCATTTTCAATCTCCTTCTTCAGGGTTTTAAATTTTTTGTTGCAGATTTATTTTGGTGTATTTGGTTCAGTTTATTCTGCGGTATTTTGGAGGCTATTGTGATTGAGAAGGTCTCCTTATATTCTTTCTCCACTTGCTTATTATTGGTGTAAAGAAAGGCTACTGATTTTTTTTTTTTAGTTTTATTTTCTATCCTGCTACTTTACTGAAACTTTTAATCATTTATAAGAGTTTTCTGGTAGAGTGTTTAGCATACCTTATGTAAACTATCATATCATCTGCAAAAAGTGATATTTTTACTTCTACTTTTCTAATTACTACTCCTTTAATTTCTATTTCTCCTCTTGTTGCCCTAGCAAGCATTTCAAGCACTATATTGAAGAGAGGTGACAATAGTGGAGAGCCTTGGCAATTTTCCTGCCTTTAAGGGGAAGGCTTCCAACTTTTCTCCATTTAGGATGAAGCTGGCTGTGGGTTTCTCGTATACGGCTTTGATTACATTGAGGAAAGATCCCTCCAGTCCAATTCCCTGTAGGACTTTAAGCATGAATGGATAATGGATTTTATCCAAAGCTTTTTCTGAATCAATTGAGATGATTGTGTAATTTTTGTCTTTCACTCCATTTATGTGTTTTATAATATTTTCTTTAAATTTTTTTATTAATTTTATTTGTTTCTGTATATGTATGAATGTCCTGCCTGCATGCAAGTCTGTGCACCCATGTCGTGTGGTATGAATCCAACCTGGTCATGACAGATGATTTTTTAGATATGGGTCTGTATGTGCTTTGCAAGTATTTTGTTGAGAATTTTTGCATCTGTGTTCATTAACGATATGGATCTACAGTTTTCTTTCTTGTTTGTGACTTTGCCTCGTTTTGGTAGTAGAGAGATGCGGGCTTCATGGAAGGAATTTGGGATATTTCCCTCTGTAGCTTCTGAAAATTTTGACTACTAATGGTTGTAAGGACTCTTTAAATGTTTTACAAAATTCTGCTGTGAAACCATATGGGCCTGGGCTTTTTTATTTGACAGGTTTTTTTTTTTTTTTTTTGAAAAGACCAAAAAAAAAAAAAAAAAAAAAAACAAAAAAAAAAAAAAAAAATAAAAGGAATGTGGTAAATCTATGTTAACTATTATTAATAAACTTATATCTTAATCATTTTGTTCTATAATAAGAACAAGGTCTTAAGCCTGGTGTGGTGGCCGCACGCTTTTAAATCTAGCACTTTGGAGGGAGAGCAGTAGATCTTTGTGAGTTCAAGGCCCGCTGGTCTTCCAGAGTGAGTTCCCAGGACAGCCGCTGCGAGCTACAGGAGACCGTGTCTCAAAAAGACACAAGAAAACAAGTCTTATTCCTTGTCGGTTCTTGGCTGATTCTATTATATCTTTCTTTATATACAGGTTGCTTTTTTAGTTTTTTCCATATAAATGTTTTCATAAATAATGATGATTCCTTGCCTATATTTTAAAATTGGCACTAGCTATGTCATGTAGATCACATATCAATATATATTACATGCATTTTCACACCCCAAAATGACTACATTTGAAGGTTTAGAAATGTATTCATTTCTAGAATTAGCAATTTTAAGGTTAATGGTGAACTCATTTTGACCTCTCACACCTGCTCTCTTTGTTTATGGAATTAGTCCTTTAAGGAAAGGGAGAGAGCTACAGGGAGAATTGACAAAAGACCAGTTCAAGTGCATTACACTGAAACTACCCGTTCTTTATAGCTTTTTACATTAGACAGCCAGTACTCCTTCTTTGTACCTTGTCTTTATATCATGGTTCCCTCTAATGAGAAAGATTTTCTGGAGAAAGTCACTACAACTACAGCCTTCAGCTGCTGCAGTCACCAGCCTCCCACAGTTGTGAGGTGCCAATGGACCTGGTTCCTGGCTAAGCTCCAAGTGACTGGCAGGACCTCAATTCCTCAAAGCAGAGCAGACAGCAAGAGCAAACCCGGTAGGACCTTTTACAAATGTGTATTCTTGAGTTTCATGTTTGCTCCCTGTATTGGTCTATGCAAGAGAATATTATTCTTTATAACAAAAGTCGGAAGCCAAATAGTCTGTGGACTGCAGTGAATAAAACTATGAAACACTCAAACATTGGTGACCATGGAATCCAAAGTATTTCCTGACATCACTAGGTAGAATGAGCCCTACAGTCTGGACTCCTACTGTTGAGTCTGGTCTGTATTTTGGAGAGGTATTATATTATGCTTAAAATCAATGACTCTTACCTAAGACTACAAGTTGTGAACCTTGGCTTCATCATTTCATATCTGTGCTGTGATAGGACTCTCTTCTCCCCAACAAATTGTAAGGACAGCAGTGTGGTCAGTGCCTGAATGTACATACACAGTTCTGCCTGTCATGACATTGTAGAGTGGAACATCCAATCAGTGGAACATCCAATCAGAATATATGTGTTACCCTTTATGGGAGACAAAGAAACTATACTGGAAGGGAAAGTAACCAGAGGGTATGGAAAGCTGGTCTGTCTTGTTGTGGCTCTTTTTTGAAATATTATCACACAGAGACAGGAAGCTAGCATGGATAATACTGTATTCCCACAAGAAGTACTTCTCTCTCTCTACTCTCTCTCTTCTCTCTCTCTCCCTCCCTCCTCTTCCTCCCTCCCTCCCCACATAGCACCTGCAATAGTATGACTTGGGATGATCATTGTTTTGCCTCTTGCTTTGATTATCTCTATCAGAATATTACTTTATACTTCTCAATGTACCTCATGTTAAGTTGTGAAGATCAAATAAGTTAATATGCACAAATCAATTAGAAGAGTACTTGGCAAATGGTCAAGAGACTAATTTTATTTCTAGGAGTATGGGACAGTTCAAGTCAACCTCTCTGTTTCCCAAACCCCAACTCAAGCATAATGCGTGGCACACAGAATGAACAGTTAGCCTAGCTCTCAAATACAAAACTTCCAGTGGTTCTGAACAGCAAATGCTCTAGACCAACTGCAGTAGCAAAACAAAATTTAATTCTGTAACCACACATAAAAGGGAAAAAAAACCCTATGTATAAGAACCATAATGGATAAAATAAAAACAAAAAAAATAAAACCTCTGTCCTTATGTACAGGAAGCAGAATCTAGTGGGGACTGCTTCTATCAAACTGAAATGCTTCTGGACCAATCTTTCAAAATCCCCTCCTGAAATACAGCAGCAGGCCAATTAATTAGTATGAAAGCTTAGTCAAAAGGACAATGCTACCTGGAGAACTGAGCAACTCAGTCAGCCTCGCAGCATTTAATTAAGCCACAGACCATGGAACAACTTTGTTTGGTAATTGGAGCATACGTTTGCACTGGAACATGTTTTCTGATTCAGGTCTTCTGCAGACTTTCTGCCTCTCTGCCATAGAGGAAAACAAACAACAGAGCAGAATGGACTCCCACTGATCTCGTCCACATGTAGTAGGGATTGTAAGTTCTGTCTTCAGTTACAGATGCTGGTTCACAGAATGAGAGCATTTGCTCACTTTTCTAGGAAATTATGTCGACGAAAAAGTGTAACTCTCACCTTGAAGGAATCAAGACGTTATTTCTATTTTAGAGGCAATATAAGTGACCATGCCTGGGACACAGATCAAGTCATCTCAAATCTGTGTTCTAGCCTGTGTAACAGTTTTCATGAAGTTTGTCTATCATAAACAGAAAAATAAAGCCATTTAAAGGTATTTGTCATAATACATTTGTGGATTGGCAAAAAAGAAATCTGGCGCTAATGACACTCAGTCTTGGTGCTTCATGAAAGCTGATGGTCTGCTAACTTAATACATCTGAAAGGCTTTCACTGGTTGCCACAGGATGTTTAGGTCAGAAACAGAGGTAGGCAAGGCGGTGGCTATTTAGGGGCTAAATGGTATTTAGGCTCTGGAGCTGTGACATTACAAATTCTCCACAAACACTGAAGTGTTAATCAGTTGGTCAGTCTCAAGGGAAGTTCAGTTCAAGATGCAGGACCCAAGTCAGAAAATGGAGGAAAAGTGGGGTGGTGTAAGAGGGCCTAAAATCAAAGGGGAGCCCAATATGAATGTTGGCTGCTCCCTGGAGACTAGTGTAGAAGAGTTGCTCCTGGTGTCGCGGCTGTCTTTCTCTTTGCAAGTCCAGGGTACCCTGGCTCAGGTTGGGTGGAAGGGCCCGAGTCTACAGCCCATCAGCACTACTATACTTCAGTCTGAAATGGCAAGAGGGCCACACCAATATGATCTGACATGGTACTGAAAAAAAAACACTCTGATTTGTCTACAGGTCTTCCTGCTAAGACCCATGATTAGAGAAGGGGGGGCATACTAAATGGCTCATTTAGGAGAAGCCAGGCTTTATCTGACAAATCAAAAATGTCTAATCTGTACTAGAACCCAATTGAGACTAAATAATGGATAGTTGTGACAAGTAATAAAATAAAATTTATTATAAAACATTGCACACCTTATCACTAAAGAAAGAAAGTTCCTTGGTGACTAGGCTAAGCTAGCATCCTTTAGCATTTATTGTCATTCTGATTTGGCCATGGTTGATGGAAAAGACAAAACTAAAAGCATCAGGATGGGAGCAGCTCCCATACTTGGAGACTAGCTTGCAAGGCTCACACAGAGAAAGGGTGGGTTTCCCCTGTGCCTCTCATACAAAGAGTTCTCTTGTGTCTTCAGGTTTAAGATGAGAAACTCTTCCCCTCCCAGTCCTTTAAGAGGTCTTGCTTCTGCCTCCCACCAGCTTTCTAAGAGAGAAATGTATCCAAATGATTTTCAAAGGGGATGAATATCAGGATTTTAGCATCTGAGCTTTAAAAGCTGTTTGCATGGAAACCCACCCACTGTTTTGAAAAGGCAAAAGAGCTTGAGGATTATTCTCAGAACTAAATAATGAGATGAGTTTTGTGCAATTGAAAGGATACTAGGCCAGCAAAATAAAAAGAGCAAGAAGATCAAAAATCCTAACCAAAGTGTAGTCAAAAGTTTCTTATAAAATAATTGGAAAAATCAGAGTTACAATCGTATTATATAAATGTAGCTAAGAATCTGAGCTACTTTTAGAGAATGTGGATTGAAATGTACTTAGGTTACTCCATCAGAATTTGATTTTTTAAAAAGATACTGCAACTTTAAAATAGGTTTATGGAGGTCGTACATCAAAGTAACAAAGAATTTGTTCTATTTTTATATATATGAGGTGCTAGAAAATAATTTAATAGTAATAATTAGACACAAGCTCTTTAAAAAGAATGAGTAGTTACTGAATAACCATAAGTGCATAAAATTAAATGTGATTATGTGGAGAAGCATAGCAGGTAAGGGGACTACACCAATATTTATCAGTCACTGGCGGCCAGGGTACCACTGAGGAAAGGAGAAATGTAAAAATCAACATAGCTGCACTTAAGTAGCTTCAAATATAAAAGGCACATCATCATATAATTCAAATATTACAAGATAGAGGAAGCATCACTCAGTGGTAGATCTTAGTATGTCTGAGATCCTAAGTTCCAGTACTAGGACCCCCCAAATGACAAACAACAACAGCAACAAAATACAGCCAATGAGATGGATAAGCAGGTAAAGCTTACTGCCAAGCCTGAACCTCTGAGTTTCATCCCAGGAACCTCACTATAGAACAAAACTCTAATTCTGGCAAGTGAATCTCTGATGGCCACACACCTCTCCAAAACCCCCCCCCACACAATACTGCATACATTTTTTTAAAGCCGTACTTTATAATAACCCCCCTACTATAAAACATGATAGATATATGAAGGTGATAAGGCTCAGTTTATATTTACAGTCCCAAGAAGGAATAGAGAAGATTAAGTGATCTCGTGAATGAGGACTACAATTAGTTGGAAGCCTAGTAGAACTTAGATAAGAAGAGGCACGCCAGACAAGGACAAAGGGAAGAGAGAGAGCAGAGAGGAAAACCACGGTAGGAACACAGCGATTGTGAGCAGTTCAGTTGGATGCTCAAAACCAAGACACCAGAAGTGAGAAGGAAAGAAGAGGAGGCAGGAAAAATTGGAAAGGATTCCTTAGAGGAATTGCCTAGGGGACTGGGAGACATATTAAAAGATATTTGTTTGGCTTCTGCTTGTAACAGGTGGCGACACAATTAGAAAATGTTAGGGTTCAGGAAGAGATGCGAGACGCAGAAACAAGAAGCCGGTAAACTTGGGGCTTCCTCAGAGAGAAGCCAGACCAAGGGGCCCAGCAGACAATTTCACACTTTACCCCTTTCCTCCACGGCTGGAGATGGGCACCCCACCCCCAGCTGACTGTATTATTATTGTCCTGTTTTGAGGGAAGGCCTCCCCTTCGTGGACAGAAAAAGATGCCCCAGAGAAGTTGGACATTGTTTTGGCTCCAGGAGGCAAGGTCTGTATTCTGAATATTGTGCGAATTTTGGCATGCAGCCTGATCTTTCCAAAATACCTCAGTCTCTCTTTAAAGAGAAGGTACCACATTGGTTGGCATATGGCAAAAAGTCAGTGAACTAGTAACTCTAGTATGAATAGAGCTCTGCACGTTTGTATTTATGTTTTTCTTTCTGTAAACCAATGCATAGTCTTAACATGAGAGACAACGCAAGAGATTCACCAATAGCATTAGGATTTTGAACTCGGACATTACCACACCAGCAAAGCATATTTAGGCAGTGTGTCAAGTGAAAGACTGAGTTTTGTCACATTTGTTCCCCGCCAAAAAGAAAAAATGTAGCAGCATGAGACAGTTACTGTGCTAGGCAAGTTCTTCCCTGAAAAGAGGAAAAACAGCTATGACTCATAGGCTGCTCTAACATATTCCACAAAAGGGGCTCTAAGATGTGTCCTGCCTTACCCAAAATTCTTTGCTGCGGCGCTCTATAGGAACAATAAAGAAGGCCAGTACTCATTTGTTCATAAGATTTATTTTGAGGGCTGTTAAAGGCAGAGGAGGAATTGGATCATCTAACACTTCCTTCCACCTTACCAAACAGCTGGCTGGAATGGGATTCCTGATTTTTTGATGGTCTCACCTCATGACCTCCCTGCCTCAGCCTCTCTCCTTCTAGACACGCCTGCCTATATACATAGCTTTTCCAATATGTATCATATTTTTTCGCACTACATTTGTAGTCCAGCTTTCCTCAGGACTCCACTGAGCAAGGGAAACAATTGATCCTGGTTGTGTTCTTGGCAAAGGTCAGAAATTAGAATCACAGCAGGTGATCTGATGCTTTTGACGACTAGCCTTGTGATGACTGCACCAAGTTGAAATGGGTGCAAACTGTCAGAATGACAATGTCAGTAAGGCTGAGGACTCAGCAAAGACCCAATGGACATTCCATGAACCTAGACAAGGTGTCCTGGAGAATTGCTTGCAACATTGGGCCCTTTATGATTTTATAAAAGGAATGGAAATGCAAATTGGGCATGGCTTTACTTCTCCTTAGCATTGTGTATCTTACCCTCAAGAGTATCCCAAGTTTGATTTGATTCATATGAACCTTGACACTTAATTTGACAGCTGACTAGAGATCTTTAAGTGTCTCTCATTAGTCAGTAACTTTTATTTTTAGTCTGCAATTGAATTTCTTGTTTGGAAAACATGAGAACGGAAGACAAATTGATTAAAAAGAGCTTTATGGTAGGTGCGAGAAAACCACAGGGCAGGAGAGGAGACTTGCAAAGATAAGACACTTAGGAAATGAACGGCGTGGATTGGATTCAACATTGAAGGTGGTAAGAAATGGAGATTAGAGAAAAGCTATTGAGGATCACTATCATCACAAAATGAAAAACAAGCTGATTAAAAGTGTAACAAGTAAAAAAAANAAGACAGGGTCTCCCTGTAGCCCCAGCTGTCCTGGAACTTGCTCTATAGACCAGGCTGGCCTTGAACTCACAGAGATCTTCCTGCCTCTGCCTCCTGAGTGCTAGGATTAAAGGCATGCAGTTACCACATTCTTAACCACATGCTACCTTATTTTAAAGTCAATTCACAAAGCCCTGTCACACCATTACACATAGGTTAAAAGAGAGAATACAAAATGTGGCAAGGAGGTAGGCTATGAGAAGCGAGCAGATAGGGAAAGTAGTCTAAATATGATCAAAATATATTGTATAAAATTCACAAAAAATCAATTAAAAAAGAGAGAATAGTTCTAAGAAATGCATTATCAATCAGTTTAATTATTGTGCAAATCTCTGAAAGCTTTTATACCAAATAAGAAGTGGATTATGTCACTAGGCAATATAATCATCTGATGGGATCACCATTGGGTATGTGATTCACTATTGACAGATGAATCATTTGCAGTCTATGGTTAGATATCCATCCACATCTATCTGTCTATATTCATATCATATGATATGAATATATGAACCATGTGTATGTATATACATACATATATATGTATGTACATACATATACACACATGCCATGTGTGTGGTATTCAGGGAGAAAGAAGGGAAGAAGTTGATACTTGGAATAGAATTCTTGTTATTGGTATAAAAGTAGAAAATTCAAAACATTTAAACAAAGTTTTCATACTTTTCAAGTATTTGCTGATGATCTTTCTAGGTTATATCTAAGTATAATATCAATAATTTTAAATACATTGAGTATTTTCTTTTATGCCAGAAACTGCTAGCTGTTTTGTATTTTTTATTATCTTACATCCTCATAGTTACCTAAGCTAGTTAATGTTACTGCCTTTTTACAAAGGATGCAACTAAGCCAGAAAAGACCATAGGAAATTAAAGAAATAGGAATGTGCATATGAAATCATATTTTTGCCAGGTCTTAACTTTGGTTCTTACAGTGGGCAATGAATAGATATTCAATGATTTCTTTCAAAAACCTAGTTGTCTTGTTATAAGCTCAAAAGAGTAAAGGACAGAGAAGAGTTAATGTAAAATTTGTTGAAAGATGTTTATGAATAACTATCAATGCTATTCATTTAACAACAGATTGAATGAGGTGAAAAGAGGCAGCAAATATCACAAACAATGAGGGGGGTGATTCATGAGATAATAGGGGAATTCTAACATCTCAATTATTATAGTGAATTAATTCATCACTAATAAACTACTGTTAAGCATCTCATGAATTGATCAGAACTCACTAAATTAAAACCTGGTGATTAACCTTTTTAAGTATTTTGATGAAAGGAAGGAGTTACAGCCAAGTACTTCAACTGATCAGCATGGATAAATGCCTTTATTATGTGAATAGATTAAAATGGTTTTTCTAGGGTGCCTTGTATGGGAAGTGGTAAGAACAGTATGTTCTAAGAGGTGATGATGCTAGAATTCTGAAGATTTAGTTATGAATCTCATGTCTCAAAGCTCTATTCTTTAAAGAAACATTTGACTTTCCCTTAAAAACAGAGCATCGTACTGCATATGTATGAGGAGCTACGTTCTGATCCCTTAAACATATGTAAAAGTTGGGCATGATAGCATGTGCATCTGTAATACAAGTGCTCCTATGGAAGCAAGATAAGAGGCAGAGAGGGGAGAATCTCTGCACATTCCTGGATCAGCTAGCCTGGTATGCAAAGGAGTGCTCAACATGCGAACCCCTGTCCCAAACCCCCTCTCCCAAAAAAGATGGGAGGCTTGGACTGAAGGCCAGAGTTGTCCTATGATCTGCACATGTGGCCACACTCATGAACACACACACACACACACACATATACACGCACGCACACACACACACACACACACACACAGGCACAGAAATGACTGGAGGTGGAGGGCACTACCTCTATGATAATTCTTGGTAGGATTGCCTCTAAAATGAGGCTTCCTGAAGGCTGGCACTGTGGCAATTTATGGGCCGACAGCTGCTAAGCCCCATGAAGTCCTGTGGAAGTGCTGACTCTACAGATCTGTGGTGCATCCCTGAGCTGTGCCAGCTCATGAAGACTTTATACAATCTGGCATCCTGTGTTTACCAATGTGTCAAATAGGTGTTTTTGCTCCATACACATAAAAAGTACAGCCACAGGACAGAGTACTTATAAGAGGAATGCTGGTAACTTGTGTAAAACAGCATCCCCAAATCAATTTTTAAGTGCCTAGATGAAGTCAAGTTATTTGACCATAGAAATGATTTTTGTGTTCTTGAAGCATCTTTTAAGATAAATAAGAAGGCTCCATTGGGCCAGAAGATCCTCTGCTGATGAGCTGCTAGGGGAAGGCAGTGAGGTGATCTAATTTCACACCATCTGCACCCTGTCCATTTATTCACTTCCAAGAACCTCCCAAAGTAGTTGATGGAAAGACTTTGGAAAGCCTTTTCCTGGGGCCTGAAAGAAGAAGGGTTTAAACTAAAAGCGCTTCTTTAATATTATACTTAAAAAACCCACTTCGACAGAAATACATTTTAGCATTTCTCTCTTCTAGAGAACTCTTTCTGTCTGCAACCTATCCTGGAGCATACTTTAGATTGATTCAGATTTGGAGTGACTTTAATTTGAGATATTGTTTATATCTTTCTTTTTCAAAACTCATTGGAATATCTCCCTGACCAGAGGCTGAAGTCATAATGTTGCTTGTTTAAATGTCTTCCTTTCCATGTAACCAATTGTTTGTTGACATCTAGACATTTGATATCATTTGTGAAAGGGATTAAAATGATACCAGTTCCCTTTTTCTTGATAATGTCCATTCTGTCTTCCTAAGCAAAGATGAAGGTGGTTTGGAAACAAGTTAGTTGCTAGATGCTGTAGAAGTCTAAAAAAAGTCTCTTCATAATAAAAAGAATTCATTATGACTTCTATGGATAGCCTTACTATTCTTTTTACTCATGAAAAATACAATTTTTATGTTAAATATGAAAGAGGTGAAATTTTATTATTTATTATTATGTAGAGAAATGTGATCAGTGTTTAGTTACCATGGGGATGAAGCAATTAAAGGAATGAGGAGGATGCCTCAGCTTTCTCTGGCTTTGGTGTTATGGTCCTGAGCCTTATGACTTGCATCATTGAATGTAATGCTTTCCTTTATCTTACTTTCAGAGACAACTGGCCCTTGAGACCCGAGAGAAATCATTCCATTAACTTCAAAATACTCAAAGGATATAATAAATATTTTCATAAGTCCTCTGTCCAGAGAAAATAACTTCAGGCCTATTGAATTGTTAAGGGCTACATCTATTCTTGGGAATTATTTAACTTACAGTTTTTAGATTTTTATCTTAAACATAATTTTTAACCAAAATATACACTTAAAATTCAGGAACAGATCACTGCTTGTATTTTATAAGAACAGATTTTTTGAATATGTATTAAAGTGGCATGATTATATAATATATGTTTTATGCCTTGATGAAAGGAGGAATAATAATAAATTGTAATTACATACAATTAATCTCAGTTACCACCTCTCTTACAAAGTGAAATGAATGAATGTCTTACATGGAGGTTATAGTTGAGATCTCTAGAACAATGAGCCATCAAAATAATTAAAGCCACAACTTTCTCCTATTTTTCTTTATTTTTTGAAATGTAAATTAGACTTACATTTCTTTTCTATGAACCTTCGCTTGAAGTAAATATGGGAAGCACTATTGCTACTCAGCATAAGGAATCCAGAATATTCAGTGTAGTTGATCTGTGAGAGTCTAGGAGGAGGTGGGATCTTGATACCTCAGCCCTATGGTGCAGAGTTGGAAAACACACTAGGGGTATGCAATGTTCACTCTCAGTAAACCATGATATACCAAATCCTCCCTTTGACATTTTCCTTCTATCTTTCCCTAGGAAGAAAACCAATCCTTTATCTTTTTTTATAAAGACAAATATATGGAGACTCTGTGATAGTTAATAGTTAATAGACATACAAATAGAACATCACTATATTTCTAAGTCTTGGCTTCATGTTTTGGTGAAGCTTCTGTTTGCTGCTTTATTGCTGCTCTGCCTAGACCCACCTTCCTTCAACAAGAAGCACAAGGCAAGGAAGATACAAGAAAGCCTTTAAAGACCTCCTGATGCTTCATTGGCTTTTTTAGGATGCTGTTTCAACTCTTCTATCCCACTAAACTGAACTTTCTGTGTTGGGAAGGATAATGAAATGGGGGGGGAGGAAGGAAGGAAAAAGAGAAAGACAAGAAGGAGGGACCACCTGGGCGGGGGGGGGGAGGTATGGAGAGAGAGGAGAAGCAGAGAAACAGTACAGAAGAGCATCTTTTTCTCAGAATAAGTTATTTCCCACCCACTGTCACTGCTTCTATAATGAACTCTAAAGTTTTCTTTCTTGGTATGAGCATTGCAAGTCAGGTAAAAAATCTTTAGTGGTTTGTGACCTTGGGGATTGAAGGGTAAAACTCATGAAATTGGTTTGGCTTTGAAGCCAAGAGTTTTCCCAGAGGTGAAAGGTTTGTGTACCAGCATAACAAACATTGATTTTTGTTGTTGTTTCCTTCTCGGACAGTTTACAGTACAGGCTGGAACTGCGAACCCTTCTGTGTGTGGGTAATCTTTTCATCTCCTTGATCCTGTTTTGCTCAAAATGCCCATTTCATCTTCTTTTAGGTTTCGGTAGAGATCTGCTGATCCTTCATGCCTCTATTCACACTTTCATTCACCTTCTGGAAAAGATTCACTACCACCATGCCCCTTCCCCATCGCCACCTTCCAGAGTTGTCCACTTTTTTTACTCCAGTTCAATGCATCATCTACATTTCAAGCAGCAGGAGATGGGAGAATTTACACCTGATGTGCACTCTCTATCAGAGTCCATATGGTGGACACAGGGGGAACAGAGGAAAAGCTCAAAGAGCCCAGCACGCCCTCCCTCCCGCCAGCAGCAGAACACACTGCACATGAAGTCGCTGAGAACCTTCCACAACTGGAAGCAGTCCTTTTTTCCCTCTGCATAGTGACTTTTGTGGAATCACACAGAGAAACTTGAAAGCTACCCATTATTTTCAAGTGTTTAGCATGTACACCCTCCCCAAATGGACTTGCAAAGAGCACAATCAAACCCAAAAAAGGAAAGTGTCTTTAATTCTTACAGTACTTGGTCCCTAACTAACTGCTTTATTCTTTTCTACACACCAGGACTGACTACTGACATGTGCTTTTCCATTCTTCAGTTCTACAGAGACCCAACACGAAGGATTTTCAGACCCGTAAAGCAACATACAATGCGTAAAAATTCCCATTCATGTAAACTGAAAGAACTGGTCGGTCTTATCCATCATGCTGTATGTGGTCAGTTGTTCTGAATGGTCATATTTGTTTTAGAGAGGAGAACTGAGCATGATAACTGGATTTCACATATCTTTCCTTAACAGTAAACTTTAACAAAATCTAACCAGACCAAGTGGTCAGAGAAGCCATAGAGGCTCTGCATTCTCCCACTGCACCAGGGATGCGAGTCTGGTGTCAAATCTACACTTCTTTGTTTCCACAGTCACCAATCCCTCTCTGATTGTTCTACTTGAGAACTTGCCACCTCTTACCTACATGTTATGATGGTGCACTTTTTTTTTTTAATTGCCAGTTCAAATATATCCTGCCCGCTATTTGTTTTCTAAGTTATGTTTCCTGTTCATCATCATTACCATGAGATTGGAAGCCCACTCACATACCAGCTCCAGAAGAGCCCTCTCCTGCCCCTCTGCACACAGCTTGGGACTACAGTGCACTGCTAGTAACAGCCTTCCTCATTGTGTCTTTCTCCCTCCACAAATTCCTGTTTACACAACTCCTTGGGGCTTCTCCTAGCTGCTCATTTCCATTCTTATCTTTAATGTGCAGTAAGATTCTCCCTTCTCTCTTGAGCTGAACCATAACTGTACTGTGTTATAAGTATTTGCCAGCCTGGCTATCTTTACCAAAACAGAGAACGAAACTATGTTGTCTCTCTAAGTTCCTGGTAAGGAGGGAGGGAGAGAAAGGGGAACAACAAATCTTGGAACCTATGCCCAAATCAGATAGATAGTCTTGCAACTATTTGAAACAATTTTCTTTACTCCTATCTATCTATCTATCTATCTATCTATCTATCTATCTATCTATATAGATAGGAGTATATATATATATACTCCTATCTATCTATCTATATATATAGATAGGAGTATATATATATATATATATATATATATCCTACCCACACACACCACCACACACCACACACACATATATATATATCTATATATTTTTTTTTTTTTTTTTTTTTTTTTTTTTAAAATTTTAATTTTTATATAGATAGATAGATAGGAGTATAATATATATACTCCTATCTATATATATGTAGATAGATTAGATAGAAGATATAGACAGATAGATAGAGGTAAAGAAAATTGTTTCAAATAGTTGCAAGACTATCTAATCTGATTTGGATAGGTTCCAAGATTTGTTCGTTCCCCCATTCTCCCCTCACCTCCTTACCACGAACTTTAGAGAGACAACATTAGATTTCGTTTTCTCTGTTTATGGTAAAGATAGCCAGGCATGGCAAATACTTATAACACAGTACAGTTATGGATTCAGCTTCAAGAGAGAAATGGGCTGACGAAATTTACCTGCACATTAAAGACATAAGAATGGAAAATGAGCACTAAGGAGAAGCCCCAAGGCAGTCTGTGTTAAACAAGGAAATCTTTTGGAGGGAGAAAGACACAATGAGAAGGCTGTTACTAGGCAGTGCACTGTTAGTCCCAACGCTGTGTGCAGAGGGGCAGGAGAGGGCTCTTCTGGAGCTGGTATGTGAGTGGGCTTCCAATCTCATGGTAATGATGATGAACAGGAAACATAACTTAGAAAAAACGTACTCATATAGACGGGCAGATATATTTGCTACACACATAGGGCATTTAAGTATAAAAAAAAAAGTGAACCATTCATAACATGTAGGTAAGAGGTGGCAAGTTCTCAAGTAGAACAATCAGAGAGGGATTGGTGACTGTGGAAACAAAGAAGTGTAGATTTGACACCAGACTCGCATCCCTGGTGCAGTGGGAGAATGCAGAGCCTCTATGGCTTCTCTGACCACTTGGTGCGGTTAGATTTTGTTAAAGTTATGTTACAGGAAAGAATATGATGAATCCAGTTATTCATGATCAGTCTCCTCTCTAAAACAAATATGACCAGTTCAGAACAACCTGACCAACATACAGCATGATGGATAAGACCAGTACACAGTTCTTTCAGTTTACATGAATGGGAATTTTTACGACATTGTAATGTTGCTTTTACGGAGTCGTGAAAACCTCGTGTTGGGGTCTCTGTAGAACTGAAGAAATGGAACAAGCACATAGTTCCAGTAGTCAGTCCTGGTGTAGTAGAAGAATAAAGCAGTTAGTTAGGGACCAAGTACTGTAAGAATTAAAGACACTTTCCTTTTTTGGGTTTGATTGTGCTCTTTGCAAGTCCATTTGGGGAGGGTGTACATGCTAAACACTTGAAAATAATGGGTAGCTTTCAAGTTTCTCTGTGTGATTCCACAAAAGTCACTATGCAGAGGGAAAAAAGGNCTTGTTCTGTATCTCTTTGTGAAAGTACAAATATTTGCTTTTAAATTTTACATTTCTTTTTACTTCTGTGTTGTTTTTGCCCTCCTCCTCCTCCTCTTCTTCTTCCTCTGGTCTTTTTGAGACAGGGTGTCCCTGTAGCCCCAGCTGGCCTGGAACTCACTCTGTAGACCAGGCTGGCCTTGAACTCACAGAGATATGCCCGCCTCTGCCTCCAGAGTGCTAGAATTAAAGGCGTTATGTCTTCTTAATGTCTGTGTAATTTTTATTGGGCTGCTTTTCATCTTTCAAGTAGATATTTATGGCATAAGAAAGTCTCACATTATTTGTAAAATGATATACTTAGAAGTAACAAATTCTCATATTTTAAAAACCAAGTCCCAGCAAAATCAAATTTCAATATTCCCTCCTGGTTTTAGAATGACTGTATGTGCATGTTTGTATGTGTATATCTGCCTGTGTGTGCTTATATGTATGTGTGTGTGTGTGTGTGTGTGTGTGTTTGGTGAATATTCCAATTGCAAGTGGGATACAGAACAGAAAGATACATGTACATAGACAAAGAAAAGTTCTTTCTTATTCATTAAAATAATTTTTGTAAATAAATGAAAAATAACCACTAGATAAACACATTTTTATTTAATTTTCTTTTTTTACTTCAGGTGTACTGTATTATGGTTAGTATTAATCCATGGTTTGTGGAATGGTTTTTCCAATGAGTTACACATGTCTCTCTCATTAGCTTATTAAGTCTCTCATGAAATGAATATGTTATAATTTAACATGTGCATGCACCCCAGCCACCCAGTAGGCAAATGGATCCCTGAAAATATCTATGTATCGATAGCCATCTTGTCCTCTGCACAATCTCCTTAACTCCTGCGCCATGCAGGAGCTGCTGATCCCATGCAGATGGTGCCTCACTTTCTCTTATTACTGTTTTACTCCCTGTCTGTATATTCTGAGACTTACTCCCACCTAAAGAGGATGATTTTCTAGTTTACACAGAACAACCCTGAAGAGTTCTTTCATTAGTAACACAACTTATGGCATTCCCGATTTAATGAAATTATGCTGACTTTTACACTATATGATTGCTTGAAGGGCATTATCAACTGACCAAATGTTAATGAAAAAAAAAAGTCATGTTACAAATGTGTTGAATTGCCTGAAAAGGGCCTATTTCTGTGAATTGTTCCCTTTAAAATATTGTTAGCCATGGGGCTGGAAAGATCACTTAGCAGTTAAAAATACTGGTTGTTCTTGCATAGGATCCGGGATCTGTTCCCAGAACCCATTTAGCTGCTAACAAGCATTGGAAATGGCAGTTCTAGGAGATCTAATGCCTTCTGGACTTCACAGGCATTGTACATATGTGGTGTACTTAAGACAAAACATACATGTAAAAAGTTAATTATTTAAAAATATTGTTAACCAAATAATTGATAAGAGGAATATAAAAACAAAATTGGAAAACTAACTTAAATTACTTATCATTGATTTTGTATGCTGTATGTTATAGCAAATAAACGAGTAACACATGATGCTTTAACTAACTAGTGTGGTAGTGAATAGAAAATGAGATTCCACTGCCTATTCTTCCTGTTCAATATAATTTGGGCCCAAAGTTCAAATTATTGCTTTAAAAAGACCTAATATTTGCGGGAGTCAATGAATTTGACTTTTTAATGTTCTTCAATTTCATTCTCAGTAAAGGTATTTACGATCAGCTCTGTTTCCCTTAAAAGAACAATATAGTCTTTCAAAATAATATGTAGCTTTGTTTTCTTTGCTCAACATTGAGGGAATATAGAGTGATATGTCTATTGTTACAATACTAGTAATTCATTCAAATCATGCCCACAAGTTCAGTCTTCAACAGCTTTCTAAAGTTCGTTTGAGAGACACTGGCCAAGCAGGAGCTAAGGCTTACAAAGAGCAGAGGAAGTGCTGTACATTCCAAGCTTCCTCTCCGTGCCAGAGTTTCTTCTTGCTGCTGTGTTGCCAACAGTGTGCTCACTTACAATTAATTCATTTAACTGATGAATGTACTTGACATTCTCTACCAAAAGCTCTAATCACAGAAAGCCTAGTGATCTAAAACCCATCTTTGACATGAATTCACTGCTGGAAGTCTCATATCAAAATGTCAGCCATTGTAGAGTGACCATGCTCATTAAGTCCATCAAAAGATTAGCGATCTGGCTCAGCTGAGTACGTGACACATAAGAGCCAAAGAATAGCAATGAGAGACAGTGAACTTTATATTGGGGGCTATAGAAAACTGTCCCTTTATCAAAATTATCCTTGAATCACTAATTTTACACTCTATAATAATACTACTGAGATTTGGTGAAAGAAGGATTCAGTAGGACAATGAACTACAATGTAACTTCTACATTTAATTTGGATTTTCACTTCTAAAGGAAGTTATAGAAAATTCTATTTGATAAATGAATATGATTTGCATATTAATAATAACATGAATTTTCCTTCTTGGATTACTTCTTGGTCACACCTATGAAATCTCATGAGAATACAGATGTGTGCTGCTGAGCAGTGGTCATAATACTTTTCTATTTGAAATGTAAGAGACAGTATGGAAACATTAGACAACTGAGATGACAAATTGTTATGTACTACCCCAACATAGATCAAGTCTTTGCTAGTACATTAATATTTTAACAAGATTATATTGTCAAAAAATAACACAACCTCATGTGACATAGCTCTGAAGAATATCCTAAATATTTTTCATTGTAGTGTTTAAAAACAAATCTGAATTTTTACAAATTGTGAATAAAATTCTAATGTTAGAATTACCTCCTTTAGAACTAACAAGACTTAATGCTAACTAAAGGAATGTAAAAATATTTGGTAGATTCCATATTTACGTAATTCAAACTCTCATTAAAGAGAGTCACTTGAGCTGGGCATGGTGGTGCACGCCTTTAATCCTAGCACTTGGGAGGCAGAGGCAGGCGGATCTTTGTGAGTTTGAGGCCAGCCTGGTCTACAGAGTGACAGGTCTACAGGACAGCTGGGACTATAGGGAGACCCTGTCTTGAAAAGACCAAAAACAAAAAAGAGAGCCACTTGAAGTATCACTAATGTAGAAAGCACAGCTACAAATGTAGACTATCAAAATACAGCTCTATCGGCTTCTTTCCAACTACAGGAGAAACCTCACTTTAAGACAATTCTTTTTCATTGATAGAATTTTTAGGTGATCAAGATTTTAATAATTTTATGCTCTCAAGGAACACCTTCATTTGATAAAGTCTAGTCTCAGATTAAATTCTAAATAAGCACCTCTATGAACTGCAGCTAAGGGTTGGTTTCTTCAGTTATAAAGCCAAATTCAGTGTTTGATTCTGCCTTGTAGTGATTATGTGACCCAAGGCAAGATAGTTAACATCCAAAGTATCCAAAGTGAGAGAAGATAAAATAATGTATTTTAAGTGATTATTCTGAGAGGAAATTTGATGATTGACACAAAGTGCTAGTACTTTACAGAAAGTAAATGCTCAGTAAGTATCGGGATAGGGATAAGAATAATAGTTACAATAGTTACAAGCCTTTAATCCCTGTACTCAGAAGGAGAGACAAGTGGATCTCAGTGAAAAAAAGTCCATGGCTAGTCTATACAGTGAGTTCCAGAGTTCCACCTGGGGCCACAGGGAGACCCTGTCTCAGAAAAGAAATTGACAAGCTTGCTCCCACCAGTGGGGGAAGTACACTGGACACTTCACCATGTGTGTGACGCAGTCACTGAACAGAATCTTCATAATTGCCAGCTCACCTGAAATTATAGGACAATAAAAAATACCACAGCCAAAAAAGTTTCAGAGATGAACATGGGCTGTCATGTTTTTCCCCGTTCAAAGTGTTCTCTCTATAACCAGCTAATTCCTGAGTCCCAGCAGCCCATTCCAGAACTAGGTAACAAGAGAAGGCCATGATCAAGTCAAGGTGAAAGGAGGCTTTTCTCTAATGAACAGAGAGTGATCATGCATGACTGAGAGGAAAGTTAAATCGCTTTATTGATTGGTCAGAAAATCGATATGAAGTTTTTATCCAAAGAACCTCTTCTGTGCTGAGAATAAGAGATTTCAAAGCCAGAGTAATAAATGGGCTGGACAGACCCTTCCCCACAGGCCAGGATGTGTCAATACTTGTGTGTAGACACTGGGATGTCCTAGGAGACCGAAAGCAAACCATCCCTCTGGATGTCTTAAAATGTTAGCAGGGTCATCCTGTCAAAGCAGTGATTGCTTCGAGGGAAGTCTAACTGGAACAGCAGTAAATTCAACTGGATGCAATGTCATGCTCACTCATTGTAATCATTGGCCTGACCTTCTTTCCTTCCAAAAAGCTTTTTGAGAGCCTTATTAGTACAATAATACTTCTTAACTCCATTACAAAGTTGGACTTAATTACAATTGCACATTATGGAAGCATTGGACAACTGAGATGACAAATCTTGAAGTACTACCCCAACATAGATCAAGTCTTTGCTCTCACATTACTATTTTAACAAGATTATATTGTAAAAAAAATAATACAACCTCACATGACATAGCTCTGAAGAATATCCTAAATGTTTTTCATTGTAGATTAAAAAAAAGGAATCTCTAAATCTGAATTTTTACAAATAGTGAATAAAAGTAATTTTGAATTTGTCTTTGGTATAAACAATTACATCCTATGGGAACTGGAAAGATGGTTCATCAGTTAAGAGTGCTCGCCCGCTTACAGAAGACTTTGATTTGATGCACAGCACCTACAAGGTGGCTAACAACCACCTGGAACTCCAGTTTTAAGGTACAAAACTCCTTCTGCCTCCTCCATGAGCGCCAGGCACACACGAAGCACACACATACCAAACATTCATATGCATGACATAAAAACAAGTGAAAAAAATTTAATGTAAAAGAAAAATGCATCATACATTTAGGAATATTTTGAAAATATCAAAAGCTTATAATTAGACTGAATGGGAATTTATTTTTTGATGAAATGTCCATCATGAAAGTATCATTAAGAGCTTCATGCCATGATTCTCAGAGAAACACTTAAGATTTCACAGTTGTCAAAGTGATTGATGGAAACAATATCGATGGCTGTACTCCCCAATGGTCAGGCAAAAAATGGCAGACACTAATTTCAAGATGACAAGAGTCATGCACTTAAGCAAAAAGTCCTAAGTTTGAATCTTATTTAAAATTAAATGTAAATTCAATTTTCAGTTTATTTATTTATTTTTTTTTTCTTTTCGAGACAGGGTCTCCCTGTAGCACCAGCTGTCCTAGAACTTGCTCTGTAGACCAGGCTGGTCTTGAACTCACAAAGGTCTGCCTGCTTCTGCCTCTCAAGTGTTAGGATTAAAAGCGTGCGCCACCATGCCCAGCTTCAGTTTACTTTTAAATAACAAAGTTTAATATAGCAATATTTTTGAGCCTTATATTACAAGTGGAATGAATGTGTTATTTAATATATCATTATATTGCCTAAATAAAAAAAAGTGTGTGTGTGTGTGTGTGTGTGTTGTAATGTGAATTTTAAAAAGTTTAGTGCTGGTGGAATTGATGACCTCAGCTCAATTCCCTGGTCCCATGGTGGATGGAGAGAACCAACTATGCCAGAAGTTGCTCTTTGTCTTCCACATACCCACATGCACACCCAAACTCACCTCTTATTCTCTCTCTCTCTCTCTCTCTCTCTCTCTCTCTCTCTCTCTCTCCTTCTCTCTCATAATGAATAATTCTTTTAAAATAAAAAGTCCACTAGGAGAAGATTATTTGGTATATCAGTAAAATAAAACATTGAAGTGCATGACAGATTAGTCCTTAATAAACTCTTAATTTTATTTTACATTTATTTGTTTATTCTCTCTCTCTCTCTCTCTCTCTCTCTCTCAGTGTGTGTGTGTTTGTGTCTGCGTGTGTGTGTTTGTGTCTGCGTCTGTGTCCATGTATATTCAAGCATGTGAAAGTCAAAGGACAACTTTCAGCAGTTGTTTCTCTCCTTCTACCATGGAGATTCCTGGGGCTAAACTCAGGTCATAAGGCTTGGCAGCAAGTACCTTTTTCTCATTCAGCCATTTTGTAAGCCCAAGTTCAAAACACTCTTGGTATATCTTTTTTCTATTGCTCCCACTGGGCACATCCTGTACACTTCGTTCACTGTCACCACCTTGAGCACACTATGACCTTGCACTTCACCTGGGTTCAACATCCAACTTATAGCCCAGCTGTGAAGCATATGCTTCAAGATTTTTGGCCAACTCTTGGACACAATATGGTTTAGTCCCTGGTGCCGGGCTATGTCCTATCCCCTTCCCCTTGCCCTCCCCCCTCCTTCCCTAATTTCTCATCTGAGTGGTGCTTGTAAGTCCCACTTTTGAGACAGATGCTCCAACACCACCAGGGGCTTATAATTACATGCATGATCATACATGTCTTATCTGTTGTTCCTGTGAAAACTCTTGCAGTTCATTAAAAAAATCAAGACATTCACATAATCTCATCCCATCTAATACAAGAAAACAAGACCACCACCTCCCTTTACCAGGAATCGACCCAAACAGATGATCTGTAATTTTTTTTTGTTTCCACTTAAATTGCATGTTTCATTTCTTCCAATTCCAGTAATAGGACAGAAGCCCCAGAATATGGATCCCAACTGGTTTCCAGTAGGCTGAGATTATAGGGAGTCTTCTCAGCACTAGCAATACAAAGGCTTCCCAAATGCTGGGCATGACTGTGCCTCCAAATGGATAGGAGTCAGTGAGGTACTGGCCCCAGTGCTGCCGCAGTTAGTCTGACATTGCGATGCAATCTGCATTTCTGAACTTGACAATCTGGGGAGGAGGAAAGCTGACATCTGAAGGAGTAAAGCTGAAATCGTCTCCAACTATCTCACACTTCCAACATTAAACAGAGACCAAGAGAAAAATGATTCTACTATGTCACCATGTACTTCTTCTTATGCAGTCTGAACTGAGAGTGCCGTGTAAATGCAGTAATTTAATTATTCTCCAATCAAAATAAGAAACAAACCAGTATGATCTCATGTCTACTAACTTTTGAAGGTTTACAGCACTGAAAATACTTTTGCTTCTATGTGTGAAGGTTAGAACTCATTTTTTTTTTTTTTTGTTTTTTGGTAAATACAAGAGCAGGGCCAGGCATGGTGGCATACGCCTTTAATCCCAGCACTCAAGAGGCAGAAGCAGGTGGATCCCTGTGAGTCCAAGGCTTGCTTCATCTATATAGCAAGCTCCGGCCAGCTGGGTGTAAAAAAAGGAACTCTGCCTCAAAAAGACCAAAAAAAAAAAAAAAAAAAATACAAAAGCAACCAATTTAACCACCAAGTAAAAGCAAAAACAGATTCATTTAAAATTATTCCAAAGTGGCCCAAACAGACTTTGAAGGACATTTTAAAGTCAACTGGTATCACCACTCCAGTGACCCAGGTAGTGGGGTGCATTGGGGTCCAAATTAGGGTACTTTTAACACTTTCATGTCTCTCTGCTGTTCTTCACCGACTTGACTCAGTCACTGGTAGCTTTATTGGTTTGAATGAGCTCCTTGTTCCCAGGTTATAGACCCGCCTATCATTCCAATAATTCTGTTTCTCTTGAATGAAGGGAATGTGCATTAAATGTAAAGTTTCTGGTTCTCACACTGTACGCTGAGGTCCAAATGACTGTCTGTCATGTAACCTGATGTCTCAACCCCTAGTAAAAAGAGCCAATTCTTTGGTGTGAAAATGAGGACAAAATTTTGTATTTCTTTAATCAATGTGTTCTCTTTGGTGATATACATTGCATTATATATGGATGTGTGTATCAATATAGGCTGGTATGTATTATACTTATACATACAAACACATAAATAAGAGGGGGTGAAACTGTACCCTTTGCATTCTCTATAGCCTTTACAGAGAGAAGTGAAGCAGCAAAATCTTGGTGTTGTGATGCACAGAAATAGAGAAGAGTATTAAACCATATTTAAGAATAATAATAACCTATTGGATTCTATCATAGTAATTCCTTCATAGACTAGATTAGCGTTTGGGGAAAGATCTTGTAGAGATATATTAATGTGTATTGGGTCTCAAAGTACCGCTTTTCTTTAATTAATATATATAGATATATATATATATATATATATGTGTGTGTGTGTGTGTGTGTGTGTGTGTGTGTGTGTAATTTGCCTGCATGCATATAAGTGTACTTGTGTCATTTGAAGTCTGTGGAAGCCAGAAGAGGGTATCAGATCCCCTGAAAATGAAATTATGGATGGTTATTAGGTGCCATGCGTGTGCTGGGAATCAAATCCCAGTACTCTGTAGGAGCAGCCTGTGTTCCTAATCACTGAACCATCTCTCTAGCTCCCACCAAAGGGGACTGATTTTAGCCTTTTTGAGACAGGGTCTCCCTTTAGTCCTAGCTGGCCTGGAGCTCACTCTGTGGACCAGGCTGGCCTTGAACTCACAGAGATCCGCCTGCCTCTACCTCCCGAGTGCTGGGATTAAAGGCATAAACCTCCATGCCTGGCCAAAGGGGACTTTTTAAATCATATCCAACTATATACTTTCAGAAAATTTGGGCTGTTCCTAGTCCATGTAAATCACATATAAACATTGGAAAACTAACCTTGTTTTCTTTTTATTAAAAATTATATACTACACCAAATATATCTTGTTTAAAAAAATTCAAAACCTTTTTTGAAATTATGAGATACATTCTGAAAAAATAACCAAATTTAACATAAAATTTCCCTTTGCATAAGCAAATAAACAATAATCTACAAAACTCCAAGAAAGCCAAGTAAGCTTTGCTTATCTCCATAATCACTACTTACTTCCCAGAGTAATTCAAAGAATTTGAACCCTTTCTGTGATTTCTTTTCTACTATTAAGCTAAGTGTGTGCTTAATGGGCATGAACTAGAGTGGGGACCGAAGAAAACACATCATGCCCATCTTGAAGATCCCTCCTGACTTCTGCAGATGCAGGAGCCTACCTACAGTGAGGCTGTTGGCTTGTGTCAGTCCATCACGTGTTTGGGTAAACTGATGGACGATGTGCTTCAGGACACATATGGACACTGCATTTGAGAAGAATCGAGGAACTAGAAACCAAGTGATTGGGAACAATTTCTATTTGAAAACTTATCCTAGAACTGGAGTAAAGGAATAAGATTTTGGATTCTTTGAAAGTTGAACAAAGCTGTTTCTATCATTTAGAAATGTATGACTGGGTAATTTAAATCTAACTTAGATTACATTTAGAGGTAATTTCATATTTAAGATACATTTTAATCAAATTTAGAAATTTGGGGTCCTTTTTTTTTTAACTCAAGAAAAGCATATACCATCAGGCAGTTCCTAAACTTTTAATCTGAATAAGACCAGAGACTCCAAGGCCACTGTCCAGAGAAAAGGTGAGATCAATTTTGGTTCACCCATTAAGGAGGAGATGATGGTGTGAGGCATGAAATTTGGGTATGAAGGGAGGGGGGACTGTGTGAAAACATTAAATTTTACTACCTGGGCAGTTGAGCTCTGAAACTAAATCACAGAATACTTTGTGAAGCTTCCTATTTGGGAAGAGGATGGAGACCCTCAAAGTACACAAGAAAACAGAGGGTAAGTAGTGGGGCTGGACAATGTCGTAGTTTACAATCTACTTGAATGGAAATGTCATGATGAAACCTATCACTTTGTGCAATGAGTATATATTAATAAAATAAATAAAAACTAAATAAGGACTGCTTTGCTCTGTGACTCAATCCTAGCTGCCTATCACTGGTATTTGTGAAGCTCTTTTCAGCTCCAATACTCCCTCAGAGATTCTAAGTCAGTTCTACTGCCAGTGCTGGGACTTCTGGTCACAGAAGGCTCCATGGAGGATTTTGGTCAGCACCAAGCCGAGAACCACTGCATAAGGTAATGTTCCAGTTTGTTTCTGGACAAAAGCTATGTGGTCTGGACTGTGATAAGAGAGAGAAACTGGAGAGCACAGAGACAATTACATTTTGGATAGTGAGCTTTCTAGGAGAGAAACCAATAAGAACATACTTCTTAGGCTTTCTAGAAACTTAGTGTAGCAATAAAATACCAAAATTGCATCCTGGTATCCCATTTCTTCAAAGTCTCATATTTTCCTTTCTCCTCTAATGGATTCCTCTAGGCATACTGGCCTTTATAAGCATTCCTGGTTAAATACTCTTAAGAATTTGAAGATAGCATCCACATGGTAGAGAATATGTGGTGTTTGTCTTTCTATGATTGCATCACTTCACTCAGTATAATTTTTCCCTTTGATCCATTTTCCTACAAATTTCACATTTTTAAATCTCTTTACAGCTAAATAAAATTTGTTCCTGGATCACAAATTCACTATCTATCCATCAACTGATGGACATCTAAGCTATTGTAAATAAGGAAACTATGAACCAGGATGTGCAAGTGTCAGTGTACTAGGATTTCCAGACAGGCACATAATATTGGGTTATTATGGCAGATTTATGTTTAGCTTTTAGAGAAATGTCCACACTGATTTCTATAGTGTCTGGAAATTTCAGCACCTCACCAACAATGTGGAGATGGGGGAGTACTGGGATTGCAAGATTTAAGTGGGAATTAGGGTGTGAAAATAGAGAGGAGAAGGTGCAGAAAGAGTTCATTAAAACTAAGAGTACATACAAAAGCCCTATGGAAACTTACTATTTCATTAGTCTATTTTAAAATCAGTTTTTTTTAATGTTTTGAATGGAGACACCCTGTATGGGTGGATAATACTGTTCCCAGAATCCAAAGGTTATTAAATAAAAATCTTAGTATTAGGCATGAGATACCTCCCAGCAAGATGTTGGTCAAGACGAATCAAGCACACCTCCAAACATTCCAAGCTGTTTATTGCCAGTGCTATTGGTTGCTCACTAGAAGATTGCTCCTGAAGACACCACACACTTGGGTTTCAAGACATTGAGAAATAAAAGTGGGTTTGAGCTGGAAGTTTCCTCCCTGCTGACTAGGTTTTATAGTGTCACTGTGCAAGCTGCTTGGAGAGAAAAATCGCCAGTGGTTCTCCATGAGCTATAGTGATGACTGCCTGGCAAGATACACCACAGGTGTAACACTGCTTTGACAATTATAACCAACTGGGTGTAATCAAATATCTCCTGATTAGACTTAAGAATACCCCACAGAAGGGAACTCATAGGTGATACTGTGAAATCTGGTCAAGAACTTGTGGCTAGGGAGGTTGCAGACCCTAGGGGAGAACTTACTACTGTTCTTTTGCTAAATGGATACTATGTGAAACTGCCTTCTAAATATGTACTCATATCCATATTAATGCTGCTCTCAGACTTCATCAAAGATGCTTCTTTTTGCAGTGTGTAGAGATATTAGTAAAGAGAATCAAACTGCTCTAAGTGTGAAGAATAAGTGACTGTGGAGTGCTTGGTCCTATATCGCCACCTCTAATGCTCAGAAACAGCTCAGAAGAAGAAGAAAGAATGTAAAAGCCAGAGGTTGGGGAGGATGCTCTGAAACAGTGTCTTTTGGATATAACATGCATTCCACCAATGATCTCACTGTAGCACTGGTCCTATACGAGAGTGGCCCTGCCACCATTCGCCATGTACATAGGAGGGAGTATGGAAGACACACCAGTCACTGAGGGTCTGTGGGCATTTGCCTTTAGTGGGTAGAAGGGGGAAAGTTGTTACTTTCTTTTGTGGTGTAGCTATTGATATGCTGCCTATGGTCCAGAAAAGAACCCAACATTTATGCTCAGCCATCATACTCGGTGGATCAAAAACAAAAGCAAAAACAAAGAGAAAAGGAAAAGAAAGAAAAAAAAAAGAAAAGACATCAAAGTGTGAAAGTTGGGGAGAAAGAGTTCAGTAGGATGGAGATGGGGAGAAGAGTGTGGCAAAAGTTCCCAAATTTAGTATCAACATGTGTTTGTCATTAAAAAAAATATTTTTATGTGTATGAGTATATTGCCTGCATGTATACAAGTATGCCCATGTGCAGTGCCTGCAGAGGTCAGAAGAAGGTGGTGAAACCCATGGAACTGGAGTTACAGATGGTTGTTAGCCACCATGTGGGTGCTGGGAACTGAACCTGCATCCTCTGCAAGCCCAGTTAGTGCTCTTAAGAGCTGAGCCATCTCTCCAGCCCCATATTTGTCAAATTAAAAATGAATGAGAATGAGGTAGAATAAAATTTCCAGCTGATGGGGGCTGGAGAGATGGCTCAGCGGTTAAGCGTGCCAACTGCTCTTGCAGAGGACCTGGGTTCGATTCCCAGCACCCACATGGAGGCTGAGAACCATCTTTAACTCCAGTTCCAGGGGAATCCGATGCCCTCTTCTGACCTCCGCGGCATTGCACGACATGGGTGCACCAAACTACATGCAGACAGTATACTCATATACATAAAACTAATAAATAAAATTAGAAAAAAAAATCCAGCTGATGTAGTTTATATCTCCTAGGATTATAACATAAATGTAATGAAGTTTGAAAAATACAAAGCAGGAACTCCATAGTATTGGAGGATAGCTAGTTTAGAAATATTCCTTCCCCCCCTCCTGGAAGTTACATAAAAACACTTTTAAATGTTGAAAATACTTGTCACAATTCCTTACTCTTGTTTTGTAGTGCATTGTATAGGACAACTGGGTGGATGTGTGCGGTGTGCCCAGAGCAGGTGCATTTATGAGAAGACCTATTGTAAGAATAAAAGCCTGAGTCCAAGCAAGATAATGAAATGATATGCGGCTCTGGAGCAAAAGCTTCGGTTATTACAGAAATCTGCAAGGCAAAGAGGCATGCGTACCGAATGAGAAAGATGGTCTCGGTGCGATCATTAAAAGCATAAGAAACGTAGTTAAGAGATAAATATAATAAAATTAGAATGGGGGAAAGGAAGAATAGATACATGCTGACAGTTCAAGTTAAGACAATCACACTGATAGATTTAGCGCATGAAAATAAAGCCATACTGGGTTGAGATAGCAAAGGACTTTCTAGTAAAAATCTCTTTGTTCCTGGGTCACAGATACTCCAGTTGTGCTTAACTTTTGTGCTTCAAGTGAAATACACTTCCTTAAGGAGATTCTTCCTCACTTTGTAATTGACTTCTTCTGAGAAAGTTTGATTAGATATAGTTCTATTGTAAAACCTTTTCATTAGTAGGAAATGGAGACAGTCAGTGAATAAGGGTTGTGATGAATGCCCCACCTGCAGATGAGTGGACTTCTGGTGTCCTGTCTCAATTTAGACTAGGGAGATACCGACTGCTGTGAGAAATGAGGATATACATGGAGTAAAAGGAAGACTTTAGGTCTTCACTGAAGGTACCTAAGTAAGACTCATACAAGCATCTCACATCTGGGGGAAGCTGGTTCTCTATTCCAATTCTGCTGCTGAGAAATTGCTTTGGTCAACCCTCTATGTCTGAGTTTTCTTATTTATTATATGAGAAGTTTGAATGATGTAAATCATTAAGCCCCCCTCAACTATCAGAGTTCCTGTGGGGAATCTCAGAGTTCCATCTTAGCATCCAATCTGAAATTTCCCTTCTGTATGAAGCCTCCCTAAATTGACCAAAATTAGAAAAGGGACCATCCACATTTTTTTAATTAATTCATTTATTTTTTATTTCTGTGTGTGTATCAATGTTCTGTCTGCATGCAGGTTTGTGCACCCTTGTCGTGCAATGCTGCAGAGGTCAGAAGAGGGTGTCGGACTCCCCTGGAACTGGAGTTCTCCTGGAATTGGAGTTTCAGATGGTTCTCGGCCGCCATGTGGGTGCTGGGGATCAAACCCAGGTCCTCTGTAAGAGCGGTTGGTGCTCTTACCCTCTAGGCCATCTCTCCAGCCCCGGACCATCCACATTTTAAATAGACTCAAAAATTCCAGGCCCATTAAAAAGTTCTCGGTTTGGATTTCTAAGCATATAATAAGGCCAGATTTGCACATATGATGCATTTCCATTAAAATGTTGGAACTTCCAAAGCTACCCTCTAACACCTGCTTTTAGGATTTGTGACTATCCTTAAGAGAAACTGTGAATGGCTCGTAAGTCATCAGTTTCCTTGTGTTGAAGTGGGATAGTCAGATCCCTCATGCAAGAATCTATTGCTTAACCATCGTGTTTGGGGGGAATAAAACTTGGGAGAAATTTTTCTGGACCATATCCAATTAACTATGTGAAATGTGGCAGATAAATGAGAATGGGGATTTGTACTCCCAATGAGCATCAATACCAATATAAAAAGCACTCACTGATGTCAGCCATGACACAGCTTGAGCTACTGTTTAAATACAAAGGAAATTACTCCTCTGTCTTAAAGATAGTAAAGTGAAGGTCTCAGCAAAGTAATGCTTCTATGACATGATCTTTGCTACCTCTTAAGAGTTAATTTAAAATACAGACAAATTATATCTACAAATAATTTCAAATTTTAGCCTTTTTTTAAAACAGTGTATCAGATTCATGATACTTCCTAAACCTTTCCAGTCAACCAAGTCAAAATTTCTCCCTTTGGGTTAAATTTAATATCTACATTTTGGGCTGTGTATAAAGTCTCAGAAAGTCTGTTATATTTGAAAGTCAATAGTTGGAATGTTTATATTGGGTTGGTAAGAAATTTTGAGATAGTGCCAATGAATTATAGATTTTTTTTTTTGAACAGTGCAGCGGAAAGTAACATGCCTTGCCCATTGTACTAATAAGCTGCTGAGAATGTACATTCATGTACATAAAGAGCTGATGTAAGTAAAACCAAATGGTAGAATTGATAATAATAATAATAATAATAATAATAATAAAATATTTTCCTCAAAACTGTTTGCCCTTCACTAGTTTTCAAGTCTGTTTATCTTTTCTACTCAGGGTCTTCCACTCAAATGTGCTAAAAATGTAAATATGTCTAGAAAACAAATGAAATCATGTGAATAGTTAAGAATGAGCAAGCAAATAAAATTATTAGCTTTTTAAGCATAAGGTTTCAACGTGTCACACACCCTGTAAATGGGGATTCGTGTAGTACAAATGAGAATCTCATAAGCTAATATATCTTTGGCTCCATAGATGTCTGCTGACTTAAAGATTGGAAATGAGCATCCTTTATGTGTCTTTTATGACACATTATTTTTTGCTAAAACGTTTATGTTTTCACAGGAGATTCAGAGTGCATTAAAGGAGAAGCATGCTAACATCCAGTATAAGTGCTGCTAACCTGTGAGACTCAGGATCTCTAATTATAAATTAGATCTTAATATTTTTACAAACATATATTATATTTAGTATTATGCCTATATGCATATGGAATTTCGACTAACCTTTATTTCTTGTAATTCTGGTCATATTTGATTTGAACATATGTCACATAATTGTCCTTTTTCCCAGAAGTGCAAAACTACTTTGGCTTTCATTTTTGATCTGATGGTTGAAATAAATCCTTATATGATGCAAAGTAAAGATTTATCACTGGTGTCCAAATATGAGAGATTATTGTACACAGTGGCTTAGAAATACTTCCATCCTGAGACTTAGATTCAAATAGGCCTTTCTTATTTTACACAGGTCTTTAATACTAAATATTTGAAATTACTTTACTGAGAGTCAATAAGTGACTAACATGAAATTAGCATATTTTGTTACAATTCTGATAACATTCAGCAATCATGGAATGTTTATTTCCGGGTCATACTTGTTTATAGCTCTCTGTAACTAACAGCTTTTCATCTTAGATAAACTTTGATTCCAAAGTTATATATTCCAGTTTTCTTTTTTTCATTCTGCTTAGAAAAACCTACAAATGTCTTGCATGCTGAACTTATGGCATTTCTGAAATTCTATCAATTCTAACAGCTGGAAACCTTTTTCTTATAAAAATATGCTTTTTCCTGCAGGGTTCTGAAAAGTTTCCCAGCAACCCTCATTAAGAAAGGCCACAGCTATAGATTAGTCTTGCTAGATTTTCTTTGGAAAGTATTTTTATGACAATTTTCTATTCAGTAGTACAACTGTATATAATTATTCAAACACAAAAGGCTATTGTAAAAGAATGTGGAGATGATGGCAAAAACTACCGAAAAGCAAATGAACTGCTATGACTTTAGACACAATTTTGGTTTTCCTGTATTCACTGACAATTACCATTAGGAAGGACCTTTGTATATGAGACTAAGGGTAGATTTGGTCCATCAGCAGGGAGATAATGTTCCTAAATTTTTATTAGATTGGTGTCAATGTATAAAAAAGCAAAATAATCTCATTTTTCCTACATCAATGCATCATCACAAAATTGCTGCAAATATGCAGTTGTAATTTTGGATAGCCACTTTTTAATATCAGGACATATAAGAAATTCATGTTATGAATTATGAAAAGAAACAGAATATGGACTAGGATATTTATTAAAAATTGCAACTAAAATACTGAGGAGGGATAAAAAGAAACCTCATTCTTCAACTAGGACAGAATCCTGGGATCTTAGAGTTATAAGGAAATAGAGAGGGTTTCCATTTACCTCTTCTGGAAGAGGATGGCACTGCTCACATCCTCAGGTATGAAGCCTCCAGCAATTGTATACACAAAAAGGGAGGGAGAGGCAGGCGGATTTCTGTGAGTTCAAGGCCAGCCTGGTCTACAGAGTGAGTGCCAGGCCAGCTGGGGCTATAGAGAGACCCTGTCTCAAAAACAAATGAAGAAAACTGGTATGCAAATAAGCTAGAAAACCTGTCTGAGTATTCTTCTAATTGATGACAGGGTTAGAGTCTGAGATAAGGATTATTTTTGGTGTGACAAGTTGAGTCTAAACTCACGTCCAGAGAGAAGTCCTAAAACTAAGAAAAAGTAAATACACTATTTGTACTTTCAGTGAGGAACTGCACTCTATCTCCAGGTAGTACTCAAAGATGCTCACATATACTGATGACAGGGAATACTGCCTGTCTGTACTAACTGTGGATGTCTGGATTGTAGACCCTTGAAGGGTCTACATATAGCTTCTATAAAGGCATATAGCTTCATCATATAAAAATGAACAAAAATCCCTTAGCCAAAATGATGTATCCAGTCTGGTGCACTATGCATTAAAATATCAAAATAATCAAAGTTTGAAAAATCCTGCTATTACTATGCTCATACCGTCTTTCTCAGCATAAAACGTCGAATTGCTTAGAAAGTCTACAACAGATTTGTTACCTCATACACGTTCATACATAAGCACATATACCATCTTGTATAATAAAAAGACTATACCAAGCATAACTATGTCAGAGATATTTTTGGTCACATAAATTTGTGTTAAACATAACTCCTTTTAAACTTCTGATTTAGTGCTCTCCTTTTGCTACTCATACTTTTTGTCAGGAAAATATGGCTCGTTATATCCTATGAAGAAAATCTATCCAGTTTAATGAATTCTGTTATTATCTTATTATTTTATGATCTGAGACATCCAGGTCCTTTCTACCTGAGTCCATTAGTATTATATACACATTGTGTTTCCTCCATTTTACTCTAAAATTTTTATTTCAAATGAAGATTATGGGGCACATGTACAACATTCTTATTGTAAAAGTTAAGGTTAAAATATCAACTACCTGGATACAGACATAGGAGTAAGCATTAAAGAAATACAGATGAGGGCTAATAAAATTGGCTTCAAGAAGACTAATCTCTGGTGACTTATATGTTAGACATTACTTAAAATTATCCTCCTTGTCAACCCAGCTTTTATTGAATCTCATCTACATAGAACTTGGATTAATTTATACTGCTCTGACTCACTTTCTTATTAAGCAAATTTGAAATGATAGGATATTTTCGGCTTTACTGGGTTCCTTTCTCTTTTCTTCAGGAAGGTCAAAGAGTTTAGTTAATCTTTAAATATTGCTGGGGTACACTCCTGTCCTTATTTGACTCACAGTAATGTACAGGTTATACCTATGCAAGAGATGCCCTGACAGGTAACCACCTCCTTTTATACTCACTTTTGCATTTTTGTTGCAAGCTTCATTAGTGGTGATTCTTAACCAGAATCCTTATCACAATCTCCTGTGGGGCAGTTTCAACTTATTCACACAATTCCTGAAGGCATAGCAGAATCCAGGAAGTGTGTGGAAGCCCAGTCAGAAACTCTCTGGGTGGCTCTAAATCTTCAGCTCACTTTATTGTTGAGAAACACTGTATCCTCAACAATAGTCCCATATTTATACACTTTTGTTCTTTAATGTTTTCCTTGAAATATTTCTTCCTGAATAATTTCTACTTTGGGACCACAATCTTTATACCATACCATACCATACCATACCATACCATACCATACCATACCATACCATACCGTACCGTACCGTACCGTACCGTACCATACCATACCATACCATACAATACCATAGAACCTTTAGAAATATTAAATAACTCTAGTCATGTTTCTGGTACATAAAGGTAAGTGATATTTTTAATTGTTTCATAATTTTTTGTTTTGCTGAATATAAGAACGTTAATGCTTTTATAACCAACACAATTACCAACTGCTCTGTTCTACATCCATGTAGATTCAATATGCAGATATTCCTTATGTTATAAGTCCTCACGACTGATCCTATGAAAAAGGAGCTCAAAGTGGCACATGTTTCTGTCTCCTCTAATTTCCAAGAAAAACAGCGATCCAGGATGAGATTTTTAAGGTATAAAGGTCAGTTCCTCTGCATCTGTACCATTTTAAATTTGGTAACTTGTTAGCTTTCCTTAATCTCTAGGAATCCTTTTACTTTTCTTAGAAATCCCCCCTAAGAGCAAACATGGTTTTATTCCTTTTTAAATTATTTTTTGCAAATCCAATTTCATTTTTGAAAATGGAGCTTAAGCATTTTCGTTTTTATATACTGCTAGCTGTAGAGATTTCATTCAAATTCTCCTCTTTTCCAGCAAATGGGCTCAGAAAGCTCAGAAGAGATCCTCTTCATAGGTGGACATGAGACTGGGGAAGACATATAAATACACTCTAGCCATCTGTAGTATGGAATAACAACTATGTTTCTACAAATAGATAGGTCTGCCAGCTAGCATTAAGGATACTGTCATGTGCTACCTGCAGGGTATTTTTCTTGATGTATATAGCTGGGCTCTGTTATCACCAAAAGAAATTACAAGCGAATGTCCACAAAAGAATGTGAGCTGAGCTGAAAATATACTCCTCTCACAAAATTAGGACTATCTCCTTTTGAGACACTAAAGTAGACTAGTCAAGTAAATCTTTAGTACAATCAGCAGAGAAGGTGGAAAGCAATTAAGGTTTTCTCCATTTGTGTAATGCGTTTTTCCCATTTGTTTATCACTACTTTCTAACTGAGAAAATAGGTATGGAGTATTCTCTTTATTTCAGACAGCAGTAAGAAAAATTCTTGCAATAAATAGCTAATGAAGCCAAATGAGGTGAGTGCAGGGTGGAACACAAACACATTTCAGAAATCATTTTAATTGAATAAGGAAAGACATTCACTAAGGTAAATCTGTGACATCATATGATTTGAGCATTAGGATTTAATACTTAACAAAAGTACATCATTTTTCTTTTCCTGGAAGTATGGAAAGTGAAAGAGAAAATATAATATAGAAGTTGTTATGCAGCTACTCTTAGCATCAAGCCAACTTCACAGGGACAAACAGAAAAGCTCTTTAAGAGAAAAATGCATTTTATTTTTTTTATTTTTTATTTTTTGGTCTTTTCGAGACAGGGTCTCCCTGTAGCTCCAACTGTCCTGGAACTCACTCTGTAGACCAGGCTGGCCTTGAACTCACAAAGATCCGCCTGCCTCTGCCTCCCGAGTGCTAGAATTAAAGGCATGTGCCACCACGCCCGGCGAAAAATGCATTTAATTTAATGATGAATTTTATTTTTATTTTTTTTATTTTTTATTTTTTGGTCTTTTCGAGACAGGGTCTCCCTGTAGCTCCAACTGTCCTGGAACTCACTCTGTAGACCAGGCTGGCCTTGAACTCACAAAGATCCGCCTGCCTCTGCCTCCCGAGTGCTAGAATTAAAGGCATGTGCCACCACGCCCGGCGAAAAATGCATTTTATATATTGAAGGATCTACTCCAAAAGCAAAAGAATGAATGTTTTTATTTTGTTAGTAAAAAGAACTAGGTTCTATTAATACCAGTTAGGTAAATGTCTTGTTTTATCTTCTGAATAACAAGATCCATTATGGTATTCATAAGCAAATGAGCATCCATTTTTCAAACATTTGGTTTCTGAGCAGTTTAAAAATAGTCAGATACAGACTACCTCCTACACTTTTCAATACAGTGAAACTTAGACATCAATGGTTTCTGGAATGAATATTCACTAATGGGGTCTAAACTTGTTATCATTCACTGGGAATAAGTGAAAAGATGCTTGCTTGGCATAAGTTTGGGTCCTTGATCTCTTTGTACATTTTTCTTAATATGAGAATTATTTTGCTTCCACAGAAGAAGTGGTCACCAACTTCTGACTGACTGGATGCTCATTCTTAACTCTCTACACACATTCTTTCTGTATCCAGTCATAAAGGACATGCCTCTTGAATGCTAAAGAGAAAAGAGGTCCACAGGAACATTTGATGTAGCTACTGATGAACAAGCTCAAGAAACTTTGAGAAAATACAGTCAATCTGTAATTACATCATGTTTTGATGCACTGGAATTATATAGTAAAGACATCATATTTAAGAAGTAAACATGTACAAAGTCAAAAAGGATCAAAGGATTTAAAGACAAGTAAAAGGAAGCCTTTGCTTTTAATAAAATGTTTTCATTGGAGCAGAAAATAGACCTTCTGTGAAGTCCTGGGTTTCCTACAACTGTTCAGCCGAATAGAGAGTCCCATGTTAGAGCCACTAATCACTGGACCTGTGATGTACTTTATTCTAGCATCTTTATCTAACTGATCACAACTTCTTAGTGCCTCTTATTTTGTGTGGTCAATTCACACCCGCTGTCCACAGATAAATAATGATAGCTTTGAAAAAAAAATCAGCTGTGAAAAATAATATAAATATTTACACAAATGCCAGAAAAATTGAAGCATTTTTGTGGAAACTGAGTTTATTTTAACTATTATTGGAATATCCAAAGATCTAGATCAGACACATCAAGACAAAAGATCCAGATGACACAAAATACTCTCTGATTTCCTGACAATATAATATCAGAGTAGTAAATAAGTTGAGATCACAGTGTTAGCATAAAGATGAAATTATATACAGAGAGATCGACAAAATAAAATAAAGTTTCTGAAAAAGATTCACACAGTTATTCAGTCTTTACAAAGGAGTCACAAACAATCCAATGGAAAAATAAAGTCTTTGCAGCAATGGTATTAGAAAAATTGGAGACTCATATGAAATAAAATGAACTCAATATCTACTTCATATCACATTCAAAAACTAATTTTATGTGAATTATAAACCTATATAAAAGGGTTTTGCACGAAGGATGCTTGTACTCATGGATTATCACTTATAGCTAAAAAATGGAAAAAAAAAAACTGAAAGATACAGGACAGTTATGGCAGAATACATGATCTGGGATGGGGTGGGGGTTGGGGGAAGGGAAAGGGAAATATGCCTGTTCTGAATTGGAAAATGATGTACGAAATGCACAAACCATCAATAAAAATTAAATTAAAAAAAAAAAAGAGAGAGGAGCTGAAACCAACCCAAGTGCACCACAACTGATGACTGGATAGAGAAAATGTGGTACATCTACACAATGGAGGTCTATGCAGCAGTAAAGAAAGATGATATCACGAAATTTGAAGGTAAATGGATGGAACTAGAAGATATTATGTTAAGCAAAGTAAAACAGTCCCAGGAACACAAAAAATGAATGTTATCCCTCATCTGTGGATGCTAGCACCAAATACCTACTTGTAAGGCTAGTTCTGTGTACCAGTATGTGGTCAATTTTGGAGAAGGTTCTATGGTGTGCTGAATAGAAAGTATATTCTTTGGTGTTTGGTGAAATATTCAGTAGATGTCTGTTAGGTCAATTTGGTGTATTGTATTGTTCAGTTCAGATGCCTCTCTGTTTATTCCTTGTCCAGTTGAACTGTCTATGGGCACAGTGGGGTATTGAAGTCCATTACTATTAATGTGTTGGGATTAATCTATGCCTTAAGTCCTGTAGTTTGTGCTTATGAAGTTTGATGCACCAGTATTTGGTGTGTATATATTCATGACTGTGAAGTCTTCATGGTTAAATTTCCCTGTGATAATAATATAGTGGCACTCTTCATCTCTTATGATTAGTGTGGTGGTTTGCATGAGTTTCCCCCATAGGCTATAAGTATTCAGACATTTGTCTATCATGCCTGATCTGAATTGGAAATGATGTACGAAATGCACAAAGCATCAAAAAAAATAAATTAAAAAAAAAGAAATAAAAAAAAAAAAAAAGAAAATCTTAACTCATAAAATGCCTTACACAAAAATCCACAATCTCAATGCTTAACAAAGATTTACAAATTATGTAATTAAAAATAAGTTTTTTAACAAAAAAAAAGGCAAGACTCAAAGGAAGGCTCATATAAAATAATATAAAAATAATTTATATGAACATTTTCATGACCTAGAGGATTAAGAAAGCTTACTTACAGAGGAATCACAAAATATAAATTATAAAAGAAAAATACGGGGGCTGGAGGGATGGCCTGGCGGTTGGGAGCGCCGACCGCTCTTGCAGAGGACCCGGGTTCGATCCCCAGCACCCACATGGTGGCCGAGAACCGTCTGAAACTCCAGTTCCAGGAGAACTCCAGTTCCAGGGGAATCGGACACCCTCTTCTTGACCGCGGCATTGCACGACATGGGTGCACAGACTTGCATGCAGACAGTACATTCATACACATACGTAAATAAATAAAATTAATAAAAAAAATTAAAAAAAATAAAAGAAAAATACGATACACAGGAGATTATAAAATTTAAAACTTCTATTCGGTGAGATTGTATTCTCTGTCTGTTGCTCTGTTTTTTTTTTTTTTTTTTGTTTATGCTTTTATTGATGTTTGTGTTTTTCAGACACATTTTTCAGTTCAATTTAGACCTCCCTANCCATGTTGGTGGTTTGCTGTTTTGGAGGCCCGGTCTTTAGACGGTGTGGCATGCTGGGGAAGTGTTGTCACCCTGGGGGCCGCTTAATTCGAGTTCTACACAAGTCTTCGTGGTCTTCAGTTGCCCTCTCTGCTTCCGATCTTCTTTGCGAGATGTGACCCTCGTTTGCTGCTCCAGATCCAGCCAACACGCCTCCCACCACAATGGACTCATAATTCCCTGGAACCACAAATCGTAAACTCAAATAAACTTCCTTCTTTATCCACTTTCCTTGGTCATGGTCTTTTATCACAGAACGAAAGGAAAAACTGACTAATACAGTTCAGTTATTGTTCCCCCGAGATGTGGGGTGTTGGTTGTGAAGAACCTGACCATGTGTTATGTTTGGAGAAGTGTGGACGACTTTGGAACTTTGGGATAGAACGGCTGTTGACTATGTAAGCAGAGCTTAAATTAAAGGTGCCATTCTAGCGGAAAGCCTGCGAAGAAAGCATGGTCTGCAAGGAATGTAGTTCCGGAGGAAATTAAGACTTAGGCAGCAACCGGATATTTTGATAAAGAGGTCTGGCAGCCGTTTGCCCACAGCCCAAATGTTTTCCTGATGCTAAACACACACACACACACACACACACACACACACACACACACACAGAAGACTTATTCAAACAACCCAAGTAAAAAATAGAGGGGTTGGGGAGATGGATTGGTGGGTAATGTGCTTACTATGTAAGGATGAGGACCTGAGTTTGGATCCCAGAAACCATCTTTTGATGGAAGGCTGTTGGCGTATATAACTTGGGTTTGGGGGAGTGGAGGCAAGCAGATTCCCCGGCCAGCTGGGCATCTTGCCTGACTGAAATGGTGAACTCAAGATTCAATGAGACACCCTGTCTCAAAAAATTATAATGGACAATGATCGAGGTAGACTCCTGACATTGACATCTGGGTTCCAAAGATCCACTCATAGCTGAGCACACCTAAGCACACAGGTGCATACAAGCACATGCTCCTCACATGCACAATTTAAAAAAACAAAATCAAAAACAAAAAAGAAACACTTGGACAAGAAACCACAACAAAGACTTTAGTGTTCGCTGCGTATGTGATAAAGTGCTGAACCCTACAAGGAACACTGACATTGGTGAAAATTGGTCATCAGAAGCCCGAATGGTATGACCACAGTGGAAGTTCAGCAGTTTGTGCCTATTTGGTCTAATTTTGAAATATTTTAAATTTAGTACTTCTATTTCTGGATATTTAACCTAAGAAGAAAATGAATAATATATTTTCGAAGTTTTAGTGTTAATAATAATAATAAAAAATATTTGGTGGCTCAAACCAGACAAAAACCTGGCAAAGAGCTGGGGAAATGGTCAGGAAGCCAAGAAGCTATGGCGGCTGGACACTGCTGGGTGAGGGAGAGTTGATCTTCTTTAAGGAAGTGACACTAGATAGGCTGACCAGGCTCCAGTGGGTGGACTCAAATTAAGGGACATTCGGGGACACAAACTTGATTCACTAGACCTTAACATATATGACAGAATGCATGAAATCTGGGGGAAGAAGGGCTATGGGGGGTAAAGATAGGGGTGATCTAAGCATGACTTACATGTATTGTATGAAGTGTATAAAAATTCAATAAAATGTATATTAAGAAAAGACTTGGTAGATAGCACATGAAGTTGGGAAGGGAAAGTGGTGGTAGCTGGGAATAGTGGTGGAAGTAGAGGTGAGGGCATGATGAGTGAATTTTATTAAAACATATTACATGCATATAAGAAATTCTCAAATAAAAAAATTAAAACAATTTTGGGGCTGGAGAGATGGCTTAGTGGTTAAGAGCACGGACTGCTCTGGCAGAGGACCCAGATTCAATTCCCAGCACCCACATGGCAGTTAACAACCATCTGTAAATCTAGTTACAGGGGATCTGACACCTTCTGATCACTGTGGGCATTGTACAACATGGGTGCACTCACACACATGCACACAATACATTCAGACATATAAAATAAGAAAATATTTTAAAAGGCAATCTTAATATCTATCAATTAGACAAAGGTGAACAAACTGGATATTGTAACACAATAAAAAGAATTAACTGTTAATATACAGAAATATGTTGGCATCTCTTAAAGAATGTTTGTTAGTAAGAAGAGGAAGAGCAAAACAGCAGACATGGCATGAAACCATTTCTGTGAAATGCTGAAATGGACAAAACTAACATGAAGAGAGAGGTCACATCACTGGCTGCCTAGAGGATGGAGACTGACTGGAAGGAACAAGCAAGGACTTCCTAAGGTGTTGGGATGCTCCATTTGCTGATTATGGGCTTGGTTATTTAGTAGATGTTGCTCAAAACTCATGACATTACTCACTGGCACTTCACTGCATGTAAATTTTGTCTTGATTATAAATGACATAGACTCTTGGTGACAAGATGACAAGGTTCCAGAGAGCTAGTGTTCAACACAGCATCCATAGCTAATGATAATGCACTGCACACTGAAATTTACTAATGGTATAAATTCCACATGTTGTTAAAGCAAAATGTATGTAAAGCAACTATGCAAAATGATAGATGTCTTAAATTTGGGATCACCACACAAGGCCTATTTATATTTAAATGCCATGCAATCCACCTTAAATATATACATTTCTTATTTGTCGATCATATCTCAGTAAGAAAGACGATCCAGACACTATCCAAGTACGATCCTACTTGATCTTCACAACTTTTTCTCTTCAATTCTACATTGCAATATAACATTTCTTCATTCATTATGTTTTAATAATGTCTTAAGCACTGTGCTAGGTAAGAGAAAGCTAGATCAAATCAAAGACATCTTTTAACTTAAAAACATAAGTTAGGGGGCTGGAGTGATGGCTCACCTGTTAAGAGTGCATACTGATCTTACAGTGGACCTCAGTTTAGCTCCCAGCACAAATGTCCAGCAGCCCTTGACTACCTATAACAGTTCTAGGGGATCCTAAGCCCTCGTGTTGGACACCTGTTGTTCTCTGCACAATAACTCTCCCACCTCACACACATACATACACATAATTAAAAATAACAACTCACAGAAGAATACCAGTACAAATTAAATGACTATGAATGTGAAAGAATACAACCTGGTTATTAATGTAATGGAAAGGCCATTATCATATGTTGGGATTGTGGTGTACTGAGTTTTTAAGAATAGCTTTTCTGAGAAAACTGGATTTTGTTAGCAAGACACTGGTAAGTTAAACAGGTTAGTCTAAGAACAGAAGGCTTGTGGCAGAGGAAGTATGTGGGGAAGTCAGGCAGCGGAAGAGCTGTGTGCTAGGCAAAGCAGTAATAGATGGGGAACCTTTGAAAGGAGCTGTTGGTAAGTAAGTAAGCTGTTGGCCACTGGCCCCTTGGCCCCCTCTACAGTATTTCTAGTGGAAAGCCAGTGTGGTAGGAATAGCATGAAGGAAAAGTAAGGAGGCTGAGGTAGTGAACTGTGAGGACATGGGAGCCGAGTTACATGTAGGAATTGAAGGCCATGTTTCAGATGTTGGATTCCATTCTGAGTATAACAGAAGCTTCACTTATTCTGAGTGTTTACTGACAGCAAAGCATCATGAGCTGATTTACAATGTTAACAGACCTCTAGGCTGCTTGTAGGGAACAATTACGTGACCCAACAAATGGCACATGGCCAGTAAGTAGCAGCAACCAGTTCTCCTGTCAACCTTGCAGCTCCAGTCGATTTTGTTACTATGGCTGTAGTCCAGTATTACGAGATCATGAGAGACCCTGGGTCAGAATTGTTGGCCTAGATCACTCCTAAATTCCTGACTTGACAAGCAAAGAGTACAATTGTTTATCATTTGTAAAAGCCCCTAGACTTTGAGGTAATTTCTTAGGTAGCAATATTTAGCTAAGTATATATTACAACCTTTACTGTAATAAAGGATGTTCTCCCTTAGACATAAAGGATTCATTTTTTAGCTTTATTTGGCAGGTTGGGAAATATGTCACAGAAGATTCAAAACAGAAATTTCCTCTTTATGTCCAACATAAAGAAAGCAAACAAATATAAATATTTAAATTAAAGCAAACAAAAATATAACACTACTGTGTATTTGCAAAAGCAATTGACATAATTTTTTGGTTTTTTGTTTGTTTTTATTAAGTAAGATATTTTATTATATATATTTCTTTTTTAAATATAGACCCAATAGACATAATTTTTATCCATTAAGATCACTTTAAAATACAAATCGAGCCAGGCATGGTGGTGCATGTCTTTAATCCTAGCACTCGGGAGGCAAAGGCAGGCAGATCTTTATGAGTTCAAGGCCAGCCTGGTCTACAGAGTGAGTTCCAGGACAGTTGGGATTACAGGGAGACCCTGTCTCGAAAAGACCAAAAAAATAAAATAAAATAAAATACAAATTGAATTTAATTGTCAATGAGAATTTCAAATTTATATAAATCAAATTCATTTGGAGTCTTACTTGTGTAGATATATTGATGCTTCTTCAACCAAAAACACTCGGTGATGACATATAGAAATGAAGCCTATTACAGTAGTTGGACATAGCACACTTAAACTGGCTGGCATTATGCACATTAATGAAATGAAATTCTGTTTGCGTTTCTAATGTTAACACTAATCATTTCCTCTTTGTGTTACAGTTGAATTCTTAACCTTTGATTCAGCCTAACAGCCTAGAAAAAGTACAACTATTGCAATTTACTCATTTTTGAATTTCATACATATTCGATTTTGTAGTTAAGCGTTAGCTTCAGCTCAGTCCTGTGCCTACCTCTTTCTTTAAAGAATTTGATTTAAAATTAACTGACTGGCCATCACAAAAGAAGTGCGAAAACAGACTTTAATCTTCAAATTCAAATATACTTATTTTTTCCTGATTATAAGTCCTTAGTCCTTAGGCTTGCTGTACCAGTGTTTATGATCTAATATACATAATAATATCCAACTCTTAGTTAGAAAGAGAAGGAGGGAGGTAAAGAGGACTCTGGGGGAATGGCACAGAGCTTAGCTGTACTCTACTTACTTTTTATTTTCTGTTTTTGGCTCTACTTTTCTGTTAAAATTGTCAGATGAGAGACTTTTTCTAATAAAAGACTTACCATTCCCTGCTCTACTTTAAGAAGTTTTCTTCTTTAAAGAGAGCAAGCTTTGTTGTCTCATATATTGGGCATTTGTTAGGTACTCTTCAGCTTCTTCAGTTTATAAAATACCCTGCTTTCTTGTGATTTGATTCAAGTTTTTGTATTTTTATATACTGCCAGGCAATAGTCACTACAAGTGAAGAAATTCTGTGTTTAGTTCTTGCCCTGAAAAAGAAATTCAAAGTGGTTTGCACCCTTTTTTATCTCTGCAGAAACCTTTTCTTATATTGCCAAAGGTCCCTTGTTCCAGTTCTACAAGCTACACAGGCTAAGTCTTAATAGATATTTCAGAACTAGAGGTCATTTGGACATAAAAGCATCGGCCTAAAAATAGGTTGGTCTTAACCTCTATTGTAGTTCTTCTGTTTGTGTATACACTAATGGGTTTAGAAAACTTAAGATTGTCCAAGGTTGGTGAACAATGGCTCCAGTCCAAATCTAGATTTTGAAAGACTCTCTTTGCCTAATGAAGGGATCTGCTTTGGAGCTAATTCAGGAGAGTTGAGTGGATGCAGTAAAGGTAGCAGCAACCTACAAAAGCCTAGAATATTTACCAGATGTCCCTTTACCTCAAGTATGCCATCTTCTCCTATAGGTTTTGGTGTATCATTGTAAAATATATTGCCTTATTCTTCACAACATTTCAATGTCCTCCTGAAACACGTTTTATTTTGGTCAAAATATCTGTAATGAAAACCTCATCAGCATAGTGGACCCATGAAAACTATACCATAAGGGGTGGAGTTGTCAGTGGTAGAGATTGCCTAGCCTGGGTTCAATCCCCTGCACTGCAAGAGAAAAAAAAACCTCTTATTTCTTTGTTAACTCATAGGCCTTTCAGTTTCTGTGTACTTATGTTGGGTTTCTGAAGTTTTATTTAGCACATCAATATTTTACAGTATATTAGGAATCCTAATAATCAGCTAGACTGAAACATATTTTTACTTGACATTAGCCAGAATTCTGACTAGCTCATATATGCACATAGAAGAAAAAAGGCAAAACAAATTATATAGAAGGATTTTATTGTTTCTCTAACGGTTTGATTGATTACAAGGGAGAAAACCAGAAAATTTGCGATCTTTTTGGAAGGTTCTTAGAGAACCACTCAGCATCTCAAATTCCCTTTCTGCTATCCTGCATCAAGAAAGAAATCGGATTTAGCTTGATCATCTATCATTGAAGTAGAGCCTCAAAAATATCCAAAACGTCTCTGGTGCTTCCATGAACTCCCTTGTCTCAACAAAAGACAACAATATCAACAAAACTTAACGGGGCTGTAAGTTATTCCATGTAAGGCTTTTAGTGTATATGTGGCTGCAGTTTCATTACCTTATTCCCTCATTAATAGAGCCATAACTTCATTAATTCATGCAAGATTATTGATTTTATTCCATGTATAAAACAATACTGGTATTAGTAGTTTTAAAGTCTAGAAGTAGAAAAGCATCATTTTCGGGACTCACATGGTCAAAGAGCATAAGTAAATAAAGCTATTAATGAGTGCAATTCAATTATAACTAGAGGGTGATACAAACCACGTGCTATGAAGGCAGAAAGAAGCATAAAGGAACTTTATTAAGATGTTTTGCCTAAGCCATTTCCCGAAATATGGGGTCTTTTGGAAAGCAAACATGGGGGTCTTTGGTAGGAGAAGAAAGGGGAAGATGAATGGAGGTCTTGTTTTTGCACCAGAAATCCTGCTAGGGGCCTTACCAGCTTGGAGGGAGATTATTTTCATAAGTCATCTACCAGGAAGGACTACCTTTTCTTATTTTCCACAAAATCTTCTCAGACCTCAGAAGTACCCATGGAGTTAGTTCATCCCATGAGTACTACCAACCTTTGATGAGTTTAAAGCAGAGGATATCAACATCAGGTGCTTGTTTTCTTCAGTAAATGTAAGAAAATACCCATGACAAAACAGAAGATAAGGTACCACAAATAAAAGGGAACAGAGCAGAAGAGAGATAGTGACTGACTCTGGTTGGCCTCATGTCGGGATGACGGGAATGAAGAGCAGGGATTGGCCAAAGCAAAGAATCTCTGCATTGTACAACTTCCTAAGGTCAAGTGGACAGTATGGAGTCAGAGTAGGCCTGCCATTCTTTTCTGCGGCTGCCTGCACGTCAGGCTGCTGTCTGCTGAATCAGTGCTTACTTCTTGGCAGTTTTGCCTAGTTTTGATGTTGGAATTAAGAACGTTCACTGAATATTCAAACTAGCTGTCTTGTCCCTCAGAGTTAGTTGGTTCCTGATATCTCAACAAATTTCAGTAACTCCTTTCTCTCAAACAATTCCACTTTCTGCTGCGTAGCTTGTCTGGACCCCTCCACCCATCTTGTTGATATGTTGTGTTCTTTGGCTCTTCCTGAAAAAAATTACACAGTTATAACCAAGATATCAAGGTGATTAAACTGGGATAAGAAAGCCTTTGACATGTGACNTTCCCTGCTCTACTTTAAGAAGTTTTCTTCTTTAAAGAGAGCAAGCTTTGTTGTCTCATATATTGGGCATTTGTTAGGTACTCTTCAGCTTCTTCAGTTTATAAAATACCCTGCTTTCTTGTGATTTGATTCAAGTTTTTGTATTTTTATATACTGCCAGGCAATAGTCACTACAAGTGAAGAAATTCTGTGTTTAGTTCTTGCCCTGAAAAAGAAATTCAAAGTGGTTTGCACCCTTTTTTATCTCTGCAGAAACCTTTTCTTATATTGCCAAAGGTCCCTTGTTCCAGTTCTACAAGCTACACAGGCTAAGTCTTAATAGATATTTCAGAACTAGAGGTCATTTGGACATAAAAGCATCGGCCTAAAAATAGGTTGGTCTTAACCTCTATTGTAGTTCTTCTGTTTGTGTATACACTAATGGGTTTAGAAAACTTAAGATTGTCCAAGGTTGGTGAACAATGGCTCCAGTCCAAATCTAGATTTTGAAAGACTCTCTTTGCCTAATGAAGGGATCTGCTTTGGAGCTAATTCAGGAGAGTTGAGTGGATGCAGTAAAGGTAGCAGCAACCTACAAAAGCCTAGAATATTTACCAGATGTCCCTTTACCTCAAGTATGCCATCTTCTCCTATAGGTTTTGGTGTATCATTGTAAAATATATTGCCTTATTCTTCACAACATTTCAATGTCCTCCTGAAACACGTTTTATTTTGGTCAAAATATCTGTAATGAAAACCTCATCAGCATAGTGGACCCATGAAAACTATACCATAAGGGGTGGAGTTGTCAGTGGTAGAGATTGCCTAGCCTGGGTTCAATCCCCTGCACTGCAAGAGAAAAAAAAACCTCTTATTTCTTTGTTAACTCATAGGCCTTTCAGTTTCTGTGTACTTATGTTGGGTTTCTGAAGTTTTATTTAGCACATCAATATTTTACAGTATATTAGGAATCCTAATAATCAGCTAGACTGAAACATATTTTTACTTGACATTAGCCAGAATTCTGACTAGCTCATATATGCACATAGAAGAAAAAAGGCAAAACAAATTATATAGAAGGATTTTATTGTTTCTCTAACGGTTTGATTGATTACAAGGGAGAAAACCAGAAAATTTGCGATCTTTTTGGAAGGTTCTTAGAGAACCACTCAGCATCTCAAATTCCCTTTCTGCTATCCTGCATCAAGAAAGAAATCGGATTTAGCTTGATCATCTATCATTGAAGTAGAGCCTCAAAAATATCCAAAACGTCTCTGGTGCTTCCATGAACTCCCTTGTCTCAACAAAAGACAACAATATCAACAAAACTTAACGGGGCTGTAAGTTATTCCATGTAAGGCTTTTAGTGTATATGTGGCTGCAGTTTCATTACCTTATTCCCTCATTAATAGAGCCATAACTTCATTAATTCATGCAAGATTATTGATTTTATTCCATGTATAAAACAATACTGGTATTAGTAGTTTTAAAGTCTAGAAGTAGAAAAGCATCATTTTCGGGACTCACATGGTCAAAGAGCATAAGTAAATAAAGCTATTAATGAGTGCAATTCAATTATAACTAGAGGGTGATACAAACCACGTGCTATGAAGGCAGAAAGAAGCATAAAGGAACTTTATTAAGATGTTTTGCCTAAGCCATTTCCCGAAATATGGGGTCTTTTGGAAAGCAAACATGGGGGTCTTTGGTAGGAGAAGAAAGGGGAAGATGAATGGAGGTCTTGTTTTTGCACCAGAAATCCTGCTAGGGGCCTTACCAGCTTGGAGGGAGATTATTTTCATAAGTCATCTACCAGGAAGGACTACCTTTTCTTATTTTCCACAAAATCTTCTCAGACCTCAGAAGTACCCATGGAGTTAGTTCATCCCATGAGTACTACCAACCTTTGATGAGTTTAAAGCAGAGGATATCAACATCAGGTGCTTGTTTTCTTCAGTAAATGTAAGAAAATACCCATGACAAAACAGAAGATAAGGTACCACAAATAAAAGGGAACAGAGCAGAAGAGAGATAGTGACTGACTCTGGTTGGCCTCATGTCGGGATGACGGGAATGAAGAGCAGGGATTGGCCAAGGCAAAGAATCTCTGCATTGTACAACTTCCTAAGGTCAAGTGGACAGTATGGAGTCAGAGTAGGCCTGCCATTCTTTTCTGCGGCTGCCTGCACGTCAGGCTGCTGTCTGCTGAATCAGTGCTTACTTCTTGGCAGTTTTGCCTAGTTTTGATGTTGGAATTAAGAACGTTCACTGAATATTCAAACTAGCTGTCTTGTCCCTCAGAGTTAGTTGGTTCCTGATATCTCAACCATTTCAGTAACTCCTTTCTCTCAAACAATTCCACTTTCTGCTGCGTAGCTTGTCTGGACCCCTCCACCCATCTTGTTGATATGTTGTGTTCTTTGGCTCTTCCTGAAGAAAATTACACAGTTATAACCAAGATATCAAGGTGATTAAACTGGGATAAGAAAGCCTTTGACATGTGACAGAATGATAAAATAGCTCTTCAATGCCAGGAACCTGGAAAATTATAAAACTAGCCAACCACTCTATTCTTTGGTTTGATAAAATTTTGAGGAATTAGCAAGAACTCTAACAGAAGTAATAAGATGGCTCAAAATGGACTCAATGGATCACACAGAAGCTTATTACATCCAAATCCCTTTATAAACAACATAGCCAATCAACAAATTCGATTTTAATAAATCCAAATAAGAGGCTTCAGCTTCAGTCATTAGACTCATACATGTATTTGAGAGATAAGTACACATTTGAGAATTTATTGGCAGGATTTGCCTTATAGGATTAAAAGTTATAAATAGGTATATTTTTACAGTTATAAACATGATTTTATATGACTTATCAAGGAAAATGATCCATGTTTGTTAGGTTTTAGGGCCTCTTTAACATCTAAGAAGTAGGTCACTATCACGGCATATCATCAATCACTTCAAGGGTACAGAAAACGGGTCCCAAGGAAATACATCTTTATCATATTAGCTGTGATAGATATGGTCTATAGTAGAAGACACTAATCCTTTGTAAAACTAAATGAAGCTATTACTTTAATAGACCCAAATGACGAGTTCACAAAAATTCATTTATGTGTTATCTATCTTTGTATCACTGTGACAAAATCTCTGACATAAGCATTGTAAGAAAGGAAAGATTTATTTTAATTCCTGGTTTCAGCAACTTCATACATTAGTCCTTGGCTCTAGGTTTCTGGGCTTGAGGCAGAGTATCAAGAGCTGTTTGCCTCTTGTCAGAGCAACAAAGTAACAGAAAGGAGAAATATAGACTCCAAACATTTGCCCCAGATGAGCCACAGTTCTATTAGTTTTCCAAAAGCCATTCAAAATTTGAATCTATCAATGGATTAAACCACCCATTAATTTAGAGCCCTCCTAATCTAATCATCCCTGGGAATGGACTCACAGACACACTCAGCAATATGCCTTACTAACTTACTTGTTTCCCAATCCATTCAAGTTGGCACTCAAGATTAACCACCACAGTTTGCTTAATTAACCTAATAATAATTTTTACATACTAATTCTACATGGACTACATACTAGCATTGAATAATGAGGATAACTAATTCCTGACCAAAGAAGTATGTAGTGTGGTTAAAATATATAATACAATGTAAGATGGTAGGTATGTACTGGAAATCATGGAGTCTGAAGTATGAGACAATCAAAGACAGAGGAAAGTTTCTGTGAAGGAGGAAAGACTAATCAGAGTGTCAATGAATGAATGTGAGCCAGGTGAAGATTTCTGTAGAGTTACATGGCATTGTGATGGATGAACATCCCATGGAACAAACAGCTGTCAATTGACTGATGAACTGTAAGCACTTAGGTGTTGCAGGCCTAATAAAATAAAAGCCAATAAAGCAGATTTAGAACAGAAGGGTCAGTACAGTCATGATTAAGATCAGTACTTTCTTGATTTTTCTAAGCTGCAGAACTCTTTCCTTTGTGAAATTTATTCTTGAGTTCTAATACATTATTACAAGAAAAGCAATGAATTAAAATCTGTCTCATTCCTTTCATATAATCACAGGAAATCACTTCTGTAGCAGATGGTACACAGTAAATGTTCACACAGCAGCATGGAGACACTGGATTTGAATTCTAATTCTATCACTTAGGCTACAGAGCAGAGCAGAGCGTATGATTGACGATGCCGGAAGCAGCAGCTTTTACTTGTGAAGGTGATCAGTACCCGACAGAGGCAAGACTGAGTTGGAGAAGTGTTTCAGGATTCAACTGGCACGGGTAGATGACTTATTAGACTTCTGCCAAGTGGAAAGAGAAATGAAAGCAAACTTGCAGGGTTCTGGCATGCATAATTGGTCAGAGACTACACAAAGGCATCGAACTTCGAGAAAAATGTGTCAGTGTGGAATGAGGACACAGTGAACCTACTATTGATTAGGAAATTGGAGAAGAGGAAATCTGTAACTCAAAAGAGGACAGAATCAAATGTACATCTGACAGCCATCATTATGATCACCATAATCACAGCAGATGTTTAAGGGACACTTACAAAGCACTGGGTTCTGGGTTCTCAAGTGTTCTCTCATGAAACCTTGACAAGAAGCTAAGGTGTAGAAACTGTGTACCATGCTACAGATCACACAACTGGAAGTAGGTCATTAAGGATGCTTAAATCTGGCCAATGATGCTCTTAATTGCCTTCTCCTGAGCCACTTATATCTCCCAGAAAGAATGCAAGCCAGATGTAGTGGCGCACGACTTTAATCCTAGTACTCAGGAGGCAGAGGCAGGTGGATCTCTGTAAGTTCAAGGCCAACCCTGGTCTACAGAGTGAGCTCCAGGCCAGGTGGGACTTAAAGGGAGACTCTGTCTCGAAAATAACCCCCCCCCAAATGCAGAGAAGTGAATATCAAGGGTAGATATTCTCTGTTTATGTGCCTTTTAGGGGCACAGTATGGGTAAGTCAGAAGGCACATACTCAGTATACATTCTCTAAAGCTGTAAAAACATGGACAGAGACCAGGTATCTAAGTGAATGTATAACGGAGTAGAACTGTGGCCAACGCAAATCATGTGTGAGTTAGGAGAAACAAAGTGGGCTTGGTACAATTCAAGATATTCAAATTCAGAATTTCATTTCAAAGACCACAATTTTTGCCAAAGAAAAACATATTCCATTGCCTATATATAGTGTTCTAAGTTGGTCCATCTGTACTAAATATCCCATTAAAAACTACAGAATAAAAAAACATCATGTTTAGAAAAATAAGATAAGCACACGGTAAAGTAAGACAACTTTGTAGAGTATGTGATTTGGGGGGGGTAGTTTGTAGCCCCAGATGTCCTGAAACTTAATCTGTAGACCGGGGTGGCCTTGATCTCACAGAGATCTACCAGCCTCTGCCTCCCAAGTGAGCCAACATTCCTGGCTTGAGTATGTGATTTTATTTTTCTAAAGTGCTCCAAGACATACAGTGTGTTCCCAACCTATCTAAAAGATAAAAAAAAAAAGTGTAGGTTTTCACTAAGCTTACAGGAAAGGTTTCATTCCTAATTGTTAATAAGTCTTTATCTAATAATGTCTGAATGAGTGAGAAAATTTGGACTTAGCTTTGGTTTCATTATAGCCCAGTAGTAAAGTTGTGGATGGAAAGATATCTCTGAATACATTGACCTTCTTAAGTATTTGTTATTATTTAACCAATAACAACAAGAAGGATTTTTCCCAACTTTGTTCCTTCACATGAGTGCTATAAAATATTTGTAATGGTATAATACCTCAATGACCTTTCCATAAAAGCCAAAAAAAAAAAAAAAAAAGGAAAATGGGTGGACTAAGGAAAATATTTTATGAATTAATCTGTATTAAAATATTCCTTACTTATTGCAAAATACCAGCATCCCGAATAATCTGCAAAGCACCACTAAATATATTACACTGCTTTAAAGTGTCTTCTTGAGTGAAACATGAATGTCCTGGTTGGAGTTGGGTTTTTTTGTTTTGTTTCGTTTTGTTTTTTTGAGACAGGGTCTCCCTGTAGCCCCAGCTGTCCTGGAACTCACTCTGTAGACCAGGCTGGCCTTGAACTCACAGAGATACACCTGCCTCTGCCTCCCAAGTGCTAGGATTAAAGGTGTGTGCCACCATGCCCAGCTTCCTGGTTGGAGTTTTAATTGGGAAAAGAGATCCAAAGGGCAAAGTTGGTTTAGGAGAAAAGCTCAAAATATAATAAGGCAAGTTATAGTTGAAGTTCATAATAGAATTAAGAAAAGAGATAAGAAAGCACATTTGAATCCTTATTTTGTTGCCAGCAAATAATTTGTAGTTTAAATATTTGAGTATATTCAAATGTTTAGCAGTGGATTATTTTGGCTTATTTATATCTCAGTTCAAAAGTAAGCAGAGCGCCGCATGACAATCAGGCCAATTATATTAAAGCAGAAAGTCAGGAAAGACTCCAGTCCAACACTTCAGCATGATTCTGGACTCCAGCAGCAAATGACAGTTTTCATACAAAGCAGACAAGGCAGCAATACCAAACAATTTGCTCATCAAGAATCTTTCTCAGCTATTTCCATTTTTCAAGTGGAGAATACTAATGTACCAGGCAAAACTTGCCACAAAAGTCAAAGGTAGGAATGAAACCAATTACAATGCATCTATGGTAGCTAAGAATTCCTACTCCAACCCAGACAAAGTATTCTTGCCACCAATCAAGACTTATTTAAAAAAATACTTTCTTGGAGTTTATATAGATTATGTTTATATGGATGGCACATTTTTTTTTCATCTTTTCCTGTGGAAGCCATTAATCCCAAACACAGTAAAATCAGCATGTTTGTAAACTGTCACAAACCAAATCACATATAAAATGAAATAGAAATAAAACAGAAAAATCCAATACATGTATCACATATGTAATTACTCTCATCAGGAGGTTTGATATGTTAAGTATGACTTAAAACTCCAGGTTTTTTCCATTTTTACTTCTAGTCACTCTAATAGGAATTGTCTTAAGGTTGCAATAACATCTTTGCAGAACTAATAACAAAATTAATGTAGAAAAAGAGAAAATGACAAAATCACTACCACCTACTATATTCTCCTCCCTATGAGAATCAATAACTAGAAGCAAAAATTAGCATAGTCAATCTGGAACAATCCCACCACGGTTCTAACACCACATGGAATCTATTCTGTAGTTAGCTTCCTGGGGAGAGCCCAAACCATAAGAAACTTTTCTCTTTTTAAAAAATAAGCACATAACAGCCATTTCTCACAATCAGAAATGAAATGGAAAAATAAGACTTGCCTTATCATGTCTTTGATATTTGTAATATTTGAAGATATTAAAAAGACACTGTTATTTGAAAAACGAAGCCACCAAAATTTGCCAAGCCTGAAACAATCACACAGAATGCAGATTTCTTCCTTTCTTTTTTTTTTTAAAGACAGATCTAATTTCTGAAGATTACTAACATTTAGACCCATACAATATGATCATCATTAGCTATGTGTAGCTTGAAATGTCTCTAATCCAAATGAAAGGACTTGTACCTACAAAATATGTACCAAGTTCTGAAGACTTGAGATAGGAAAATATTATATAAATAATTTTATATGAATTACATGTTGCAATGCTAATGTTATTGAGTTAATATATTCAATTAAGAATATATATTGAGTTAAGAATATATATTGAGTTAAGAATACATTCAGAGCAATTTCGATTATTCATTTTTACTTTGTTTAAATGTAAATTACACATGTGGTGTGCACCTGTATTTTCCATTTCATTCCTATTGGTCAGTAATTGTATTGACCATAACGATTATAGTGTAGAGTAAATTTTGTAGATTCTACTCTACAACTTGTAAAAACTTTGTCACAATGCATGAAATGGCATAAAAAGCATTCTTACTACCAAACATCATTCATTTGCCCATAGTCCAATGGAAGCACAACCCAAAGGTATTTAATTGACGGGGTTCAAAAAGTATCCAATTTTGCCCAAACTCTATCTACAAAATTACATGGTATTTTGGGACTTAGTAAAAGTAAAAATGTCTATATTAAGCAACATTGGTTTAAAGGTTTTGATAAAAAACACGTTTTATAGAAAAATCTTACAAGTGTGCTCAAGCTGATTCTGAATTAATATAATTATAATTCATGCTTTTGAGGGAAGGATTTCTTTTCTGGGTAGAAGTTTCAGGACTTAAGGACTTGAGACCGGGTACTAAGTACATGGGCAATAATCTGAAGAGAAGCAAAAAGAGCATGGTAGTGTGGCAATTAAGCACTCAGGCTTGCCAATCTCTCTTCTTTCCTGTCTCTCTACTTCCGTCTGCTCTCTCTCTTCCTCCTAGGTCCTTCCATTGTCAGCTGAGAATCATGTCCCCTACCATATTCGTCTGCAGTTAATATTGTGCTTCTTTTCCCTGTCTATTCTAATTGCTGCCTTGCTCCCCTTGGGCCTTTTACTGTCTAATTTCTTCCATTGAATGTTCATAAGATGATTTTGTAATATATTTTAATAACTTTCTAACTTTCTGCCTTTTTAAGAAGAAAAAGAAATAAGGGAATAGATTAAACATGTTCAAGGACATGAACTTACTATTACTGTCTTTTGTGTTGCCTGTTTTTCATTTGTTTTAAGGAGTCTGTATATACCCTTTAGCCATCCTGGCTTAGGGAAAGGTAGTTAAGAAAATACATGTACCTCCTGGACCGTACCCAGATGCTTTGGATAGGGATTATCAGTCTTAGGGGTATAACTAGCAAGATAAACAGAGCACCCGTAATCTTGATCTTGATGACCTGTTTTATGAATACCTATTGAACAACCTTCTGAAAGGTACATTTGAATTTTAAAATATGACAGAGTATAAAGGAAACCTCCAACAATGAGTGTTGGTGTTTAAAATGAAAATGTTGAAAAAAGAATAGCCCTAAGAATGAAGCTAGGCTCATTTAGTTTGAGATTTCTATCATGGGTTTCTTGAAATATAATCCAGTGTATATCAGTAAAGATAGTCATTTCTGGAAAAAAAAACCCTGGACATTCAACCCATATAAATTGGTCTACTTATGTAAATAGGACCCAGGCATACATTCTGCTAAATTGTGACTAGATAGTTAATGGCAATGTTGGTTAAGTATCAAAAAGCTTTTGGTAAAGAATAAGTTATGAAAGGTCAAAAACTTAGATGTACAGTATTTTCTTCCAATAATTCTGGGATTATTGTATATAAGCACTTTTAGAGCTAGATTTTCCAAAATGAGGTAATTAAACTTTATATTGTTGTTGTATCAAGGCTTTGAACACAGAGAGCTCTGATGTATTTTTTTAATTTTATTTATTTTTTATGTGTATGAGTGTACTGCTGCATGTAGGTTTGTGCACCCATGTCATGCAATGCCGTGGAGGTCAGAGGAGGATGTCAGATTCCCCTGGAATTGGAGTTAAAGACGGTTCTTAGCCACAATGTGGATGCTGAGGATCAAACCTGGGTCCTCTGCAAGAGCAGTCGGTGCTCTTAAATGCTAGGCCATCTCTCCAGCCCCTCTGATGTATTTTTTAACGTGCATTGTGATCATTATATATTTTATAGCATGCAAAAATTTAAGCCAATGGAAGATTATATGCAAACTGTAACAGGCAATACACTTATTCAGAAACCAATAGAAATAATGAAGACTCTTTTTCAGAAGTTTTTTTAGAATAAGTATGCAGGTCACCAATAACCAAATGTATGATGAAACAAATGCACAAATAGAGTTGAAATACAGTCATACCTTATTGTGTGTCTGAGTCTGTCCAACCAGTATGAGAATGTTGGAGGAGATGATAGACAGGCAGAAATTAATGAGAATTATCGACCTCTCAGAGCGGATGTACCTAGTCAGAGAAAGAAAGAGTACTTATCTTTAAAATTCAACAGTAAAATGAAGACTTTGTATTTTGCAATTGGTGGAATTCATCTGCATAACTGAACCCCTAAATCATAGACTTTATATAAAGATATGGAAAACTTTTTTCATAAATATTTTTAGGGGTTAAATTTTATAGTGTATGGCATGAACAAGAGACCTTTAGATTTACTCTTCCTTTAGACATTAGACTAGATTGTAATACATCATATCTGACACAGCACATCACAATGTCCTCTATTTTTACTAGAAATATAAGCTCTCTTGAAGATATATTTATTATAACCTTGTCCTTACATATGTACACACACACATATATATATATGTATATATATATATAATATTTCAGTATTACTATATACATCAACCAATAGAGAAGCTGAGAGCCAAAAGTTTAACTCTACACAGGTTGTGAACTACTCCTCTTGCTTACCAGAAGGAGAGCATTACTTTTTGTGAGATGAACATTATTACCTACTAAAGATTTTTATGTAGTAAGACTGTTATTTCTTAAGTTTCTGTTCCAAGAAAAAAAATAGCAGAAGTCTTTATATTTCATAAGAAATGAGCTCCAAATAATAATTCAGCGTTAGTCTGGAACATTCTTGGTGACCTCCATATTTTACCGATATGAAGAAATGTTTATATATATATATATATACATCTTACATACATATGTACAATCTCTTATACAATTTTAAAGTGCACTAAGAATATAAGTCACAGTGAAAACTGTTCCAAATCAAATGTTCTACCAGCTGTTTACCCTGAAATGTTAACAGCGATTTTGCTTAACGGTACCCTGTGGTAATTAGTGAGTGACAATAACTAAAAGAGAGCCTTGGATTTGATGTGTGTTTGGGACTGTTCCACTTGCATTGTAATACAGAATCTCAAGCTAGAAGGGGGAGCTGAAGATCTGGAGGTACTTTTTGAAAGATAGGATCTAAGAAAGTTCTTTCTCTCTCTCTTTCTCTCTTCCCTACCCTATCTTTGAAAATTATTTAGGCATAAATCATATATTCCATCACATATTTCAGAAATTAAAGTAAATGTAATACCAGTAATGCCAAAATACCAAAATGAGATTTTATAATGTAAAAAATCTCTTTGCAAAATGAATACAAATGGGATTAAGCTCGGTTGATTCTTGGCACAAAAAAAGGCTTCTAGAGTTGCTGGACCTTTCCCCTGAATTCTGAGTGGCAAAAAAAAAAAAAATCCTGATAATGCACACAAAGGCATCAATAAATATTATGTTATGCACATTTTGTGGACGGTGTATAAAAATTTTATTTTGCTGATGGTTTCCATGATGGTATAAGCACATAGATGGCAGGATTAAAAGATTCCAGTAATTTTTCCCCTTAAAAATAGAAAATCAGAGAAATCCAAAACCAAGAATTGACCACCCTGAAGGCTATTTAGATGTGCCTTTTATTTATAAATTCTCTGTCACTGAACAACATTTCTAGCAGTGTAAATTTGGGGCTATCATGAACTGCATAGAATATCAACAAATACCAAAACAATACATTGTGGATCATGTAATTCATAAGTTTACACATTTAATAAATCATTAGAAAATTATTGAAAAATTCTAAAGATTTTTTTATTAGAGAGAAAAAAAGGATCCCGATGTAAAGACGTTTTAAGGCAAGATTGATAATTATAAAATGCTTTGACTTCATTCTACTACAAGATTACAAACTACAATTTGTAAGTTTGATACTTCTTACAAATTCCTTTGTTCAATTTCTCTAGGGGAGACTGTGAGTTTTATAACTACTTAATTCCGAGGAATCTAGATTTGTATGTTTCTTGGTGTCTTTCTCTATACTTCTCAACTTCAAAATGGGTTTTGATAGATCATTCCATCATTTTTAGAAATTCTTAGAAATACATTGCAGGAGATGATATTTTTAATTTTAGAAAACTTTACTTGGACTAACTAATACATCATTTTACTGACAGTGGCTATGCCGGTATTAATGGTATATCAAGGAGTCAACAGAATATGGAATCATATATACCTGTACACAAAATGTAGAAAAGGAATATAGTTCTACACAAGCTATGATGCTATCATAATTCATAATTGCCAAGCATCTTGGCCATTAAGTGCTGCTTCATTTTTTTTTATAAATTTATTTTATTTTATTTATTTCTGTATGTGTATGAATGTACTGTCTGCATGTAGGTTTGCGCACCCGTGTCGTGCAATGCCGCAGAGGTCAGAAGAGGGTGTCAGATTCCCCTGGAACTGGAGTTCTCCTGGAATTGGAGTTACAGACGGTTCTCAGCCGCCATGTGGGTGCTGGGGATCGAACCCGCATCCTCTGCAAGAGCTTCGGCGCTCTTAACCGCTAGGCCATCTCTCCAGCCCCGTGCTGCTTCATTTTTAAGGCAGTGTCAATCAGAAGATTTAGGGGGAAATGTTGTGTTCTTATCAGCCTCTCATTGGGTCTTAGATGACAATGACAGCTTAACAGAGTTTTGAACCTAGGATTCTGTTGTCTACCTACAATAAGCAGTTCTTTCATTTCATATTTTGTCATATTGTCCACTCTGTCAGTGTTTTATAACTAGACACCCCTTCACAGGGATGCAGAACTTGTGTGATGTATTGAGACAAAATGTCTACATTCTTTCCTTTTGCATGAAGTATGAAAAGTCCTAGTATATTTAAAATTTTAAATATACTTCACAATTAATTCCTCCTTTCAAAGGTCTGAAAAATCATAAAAGGGCAATAATGTTTTATTTAAATATGTTTAACCAAATGAACTTCCCTTATTAAATAGTGAATAATTTAAAATTTTCAGTTCGTTTTTTAAAACCTTTAGTAAAAGACTTGGAGAAAGGTCATTGAGATAGGTACATCAACATTTGCAAATTTTTTGGTCTTTTCCAGTCTCCCTCTAGCCCCAGCTGTCCTGGAACTCGCTCTGTAGACCAGGCTGGCCTTGAACTCACAAAGATCCCCCTCCTCTGCCTCCAAAGTGCTAGGATTAAAGGTGTGCGCCACCACACCCGGCAACATTTGCAATTTTTTTTTAAAGATTTTTTTATTTTATTTTATTTATTTCTGTATGTGTATCAATGTACTGTCTGCATGCAGGTTTGTGCACCCGTGTCGTGCAATGCCGCAGAGGTCAGAAGAGGGTCTCGGATTCCCCTGGAACTGGAGTTCTCCTGGAATTGGAGTTTCAGACGGCTCTCGGCCGCCATGTGGGTGCTGGGGATCGAACCCGGGTCCTCTGTAAGAGCGGTCGGCGCTCTTAACCGCTAGGCCATCTCTCTAGCCCAACATTTGCAATTTTAATATTTCAAATATTCAGAAAACAATAGGTAATTATCCATTTGCTAATGTAATATTGTGTATTTAGACCATTTTTATAATGAAAATGGTTTTAAAATGTTTAACTGTTAAAATTACAAGATGTATTAGAAAGTTTGGTCATATGGTTCTCTGTACATTGTCAACATGAATAACCTTCAATGGCTCAATTTTCACTAGTAGCCTGAGAAAAGCCAAAAAAATTACATATGGGAAATATTAAATTCCATACACTGTCAAAAAGTTGTTATTTCAAATATTGTGGAACAAAAATGTTCAAACGTTTCCACTGATTTATTTTCATAGCATCCAAAAATCAAATTTGTCAAAGTCCAACTTTTTGTAAACATTGAAGTAAGCAACCTTTCTAGAGAATGGTGGTCTTTGTTAGTATTTTTTCATACTGATAAAGCTGTTCTCATGATTGGCACTTGAGAACTTGATATCATTTTTCTATAAAAGAGAAATTGAAATTTTCAATTGAATTCTCAGTTTCAACAGCAACTGGGCTAATTAGAATCCACACAGAGAACAGTCTTGAGGTATAAGGGTGTTGTGTTTAAATATGAAAATCTTGCTGAAAACTTCTGTCATGTGAACTGGGAAGAAAAGTATACTCATTTTTGTCTTTAAACACTGAAAAATATGGGGAATAAGATTAGATAAATATGATTCTTTTTGTCAAGTTCAATCATAAAAGGTCTGCTTGTATAATAAAAATGCTGCCTTCAGTAAGTAAAGCACAGTAGGCATTTAATTATTTTCACATTCCCTATTTAGACACTGAGAAACCGAGGTCTCCATTTCAAGTCCACCAGTTGATTACATACCTCCATAGGGCCGCATAGACAACAGCTAGTGTGATCAAGGCCAGGCAGGAGAGGCCACTGCCTACTATTAGGGTAACTGAAGGAGTGCCAGAAGATTCCATGACCTACAAGTTAGGCAAAAACACAGAGGAAAGAAATAAATTCTACATGAAAATATATTCTATACTCAGAAAAACTAAGCTATCACTCAGGAATAGCCTGAAGAGTTGTGACAGTTACTAAATAATTAACCAGAGAACACTCAGCTCATACATTTTGAGCTCTGAAATGACTAACTCTAGCTCCTCCCCTCTCACACTGTGGACTAATAAAATCCTTAGAGTTTAAAATATTCAATTGTTGCCCATTATACACTTAAAGTTTTTACAAAGATCTGAAACTGCGACTTGGTCATCATCCATAGGTTACATTTTCTTTGAGTGAAATCTGAAGCAGTTTGTACTTCTCTTTAACTAAGGAGAGGTTAGTCATTTCATGATACAATTCTTGGTAAGATATTTACCTTCCTACTCCCGTTTATAGCTCATTTCATTACCCAACTCTGGTACACAGATATTGAAAAATTTTCAAACTTTCTGACTTTTGACAACTTTGTTCAAGTATTCTCACTATAAATTTTACTGGCTTGGCCTCCAAGTACACAGAAAAAAAACAGAATATCATACTTAAGACCTTTAAATATATTTTGTGATTATTTTTCTATGTACAAAATTTGTGGAGATGATTTTTACAATGCCAGAATAAGTCCCTTAAAAAGATGACCTTGAAAATAAGCTTATATCTTTAAAAGCATATATAAACATTATACACACTCACTTATCTAAATGGCTTCGTAGACAGCAACATGACCATAACTGAGATCTCTTATTTTTCATAAATTTCTGTTAAAAGTTTGAGAGCGTATACTTTAAGATTGTGTGTTACAAACCTTAGATATTCATATCAAATTATATTGAGTATATGTATCATCAAAAGGAATAAAAGGGGTGTTGCTTTTTCAGACCAAATTTACACTGAAAGTCACATTTATCACAATATGTATTTGTCGTTATTTCAATTTTCTGTATCCTTTTCTCAAAATACATTTTGGTGACAATATTAGTTTTCTTTCAGATAGTTCTGTACAACTGTCTCTTTCAGAAACTAATTTTGCAAAACCTACATGCTTTTAAAGGAATGATTTTACTGTTACAAACAGCCATGCATCTTTGAAAACTTCATATGATTTAAAAATATATATGTATCCAAGGACACCCTCAGAAAACCTGTACTGAATATATCCGATGCAGATATGCAATGTGTTCAGCTATAGTGTCTGGGATCTTGGTTCTTCACTTAACAGCATTGTCACAAATTCCCCCAGTACAGATTTCCAGTTTTAAAATAAAGGTTGAGTTGGCAATTATTTTTATTTGAAAGTTTGCAGCATATCAGCAATGCCGGAGGACTACATCTTCAAAACTATACTGCAGAAATTCCAAGTTACAAGACATAAAATTTGAGTAGAATTTAGTTACAGCACAGCAACTAGAATTTATGTCGCCGAGCTACTGTAGCTGAGGAGGAAACGAACCCAATTTTGCCACCCTGCAATCTTTTCTATTTTCCCTTTTAAAATGCAGTTCCCTGGAGAAACACTCGCCACAGTGTCCCTGCCTTTGCATTAAAGCCGTGTTTTCCCTTTGTTACTTACTATTTCTCTAGGTTGCTGAGCCAAAATGGCGAAGGTAGAGAGCCGATCACATAAGCATTTCGTGTGGGATGCATCGGTAAGCACAGTTTTACATCCCTGGGTGGACCACGTTCCCAAAGATTCGTTCCTGCAAAGGGGGTGGGGGGGAGATCGGGATAAATACGCCTGACAGCCAAGTCCGTAAAGAAGAAAATGCAGTTTAATTGAAAGAACCGTCTACTGTAATTCCCGCACAGAAAAAAAAAAAAATCTACTTGTTGTTGAACAGGACGTAATTTAGATGCATCTCCAGTAATGCAAAGCGAGAGTGGGGAAGAGCAAGCACAAGCAGGCAGCGGTGTGGCGTGCAGAGAGCTGTCCAGCGCCGGAGGTGCTGAAATCAGGACTAGCTCTGTCCAGCCCTCTGCGAGGAACGGTGGCGGCAGCAGCAGCACTAGCAGCCGCCCGAGAGCGTTGGCAGTCGCTTGCTATGCTCATCAGATCGCTTCAAACACTCAGGGTGTAAAGAGGCTTTTCATATTTTCATACCAGCTCTGATTCCCGGCCCGTGGTTTGGACCATGGACACTGCCTTTTAAAATGCAGATTGCTCTGAAAAGTCTGCCTAAAAGGTTACATAGCTTGGGTTGGGTGATAGAATCTTCTCTGCTCCTGGTTAGGGATTTTTCCTCTCTTTAGAATTAGCTGCTGTGAAATTTTCACCCTGGAAACGGGAAGCAGCAGCGGCATCAGCTGGTTCCGACTCTCATTGCCTTTGCCCGGTATCCAGGGGAGGGGTGGGTTTCAGACGTAAGCTTCCCACTCCACACTTCACTCAGTCCACCGCTCCTCTGAAACCCTTAACATTGCTTCCTCTCAGCTGCTCAAGGGCAGAGGCATTAAGCTAACTGCAAGTCCACCGAACATTCAGAATAAACCCACTCCAAAGTCCAGCGGGATTGGGGAGGAAGGCCTGGTTCACTTTTCTCTTTGGTATAGCCATTTAAAATCCTGAAGCATATGGTTTATTTCCCACCCCAGCAGAACAATAAAAATGGTATCAACCTACGTCTTCTTAGTAGAGGAGGTGGCAATGGGGGAGAACCATTCCACCCCCTGCTGAACTACTCTATAGGAAGAGAGAAAACGGGAAAGCTACAAAGCCACAACCAATCAACTTTATGATCATTACACGTGTTCTTTGTAGAATGCAGCAATTGTCACCTCCCCTCCCCCAGGCATGGAAACTCCAGTTAGCAAACATGTATTTAAATTTTAAGTTGCTATATGTGTTAAAAAGACTCTAAACCATGAAGAGGAAAACACATAGTTCTGTGTTAGTTTTTATGTACTTTTGATTTTGCCTTTTTACATCTCTGATTGCCTAAAGCCATTGGGTTAAATATGCATGCAGTCTACTTTAGAAATTCAGTAAGAGCTTACTCTGTGACACATGGACCTTCAATTTAAGATGCAGAATATAATGTACACCTTCTCTTTTTAGTATGAATAAGAGGCATCATTTTGATATTTATGGTTTTATATCATTAAAATTTATGTCTCAATACACTCTTTTAAGAAGGAACATACTTTATTTGGGGATTATTAGATAATAGTATGCCGTACTCAAACATTTCTGAATGTTGGTCAATTCAAAACTTTGTTAGTCTCTTCTGCTTTTCTTTTAAAATTAAAGTCAGTTATACCTTCCAGGGCAATTGTTTTAAATAGTAATTCTACCTAATCATGAGCATGTGACACATCAATTTATTTCATTAGCTGTCTGTCTCTTATCTCCTTGTGACAAATAATCAAGGCCAAATAAAAAAAAATCTATCTTGGCTGATCAAAATTTGAAGAAGGAAGGTACCCTTAAGAGAATCTGACATGTTTTAAAATATAACATCTGCATTATTCATTTCAGATGCCAGCTCCACTTTAATGCAATAACTTTCCTTCCTAGATGGACCCCAGTGCTTAGGCTTCCCATATTATGCACTTATGACCAATAAATGAATTCAATATCTTAACAAGGAAAAATAACTCATAGGAGACAAAATTATATATTTATATACATGTAATGAGAGTTTATGACTAAAGATGATGCTAGCAATTCCAAACTCTGTCAGATGCAAAGTCTGGACTCAATGTAATGTTGCTAGCTGCTGAAGATCACGTAAATTTTGCATGACATCTTTAGAAAAGTGGGTCGATTTGCTTTACTCTGTACAATGATTGCATGGCTGACTGGCATAGCCCCAGGCAAAGTTGAGAAGCAAGTAACTTTGGCCTCTAAGTTTTAGCCCTTCATCCCTCCCTGTGCTCCAACTCCCATATAAAATGTCTCATGCTTTCTCATATTTATCTTCCTGAGACTACAACACTACTACCTTTTTCTTCAGAACATCACTACTTTAATGACTTTTGTGACACTTTCTTCCACTTCTTGAGCACAAACTGCACTTACAGACCTGTGCCACCATGTCCAGTTTATATAGTGCTGGTCATCAAGTCTAGGGTTTGTGCATGTTAAGCAAGGACTCTACCTACTGCATCACATCCCCAGTCCAATAAAATGCTTATAAATTGGTTTTTCAGTCATTAGCATACATATAGCTTTTATTACAAGTCTATTGTATATGCTGCCTATATTTCCAAGGCTTTCATGGCTTAGTCTCACTCTACAGCATTCTTTGAAAGCATGGGGCATGTGTCTGATTGATTTCAGGGGGATCTTGTAAAGCATAGTGATAAATGGTGAAACTAATGTGAAGCAAAGCAGATGCCCTGTGCTGAATAGGACATGGCTTTTAAACCTGTTCACTATTCTAACCATCACATTACTCTTCCAGTGCCTATGTTTTGCAGGCTATAATAAATGGTGTATCTGTGAATTATTCTTATTTATGAAGTCTAGGTTGTCATCAACAAGGCAAACTAATAGAGTGACATATGTATGAAAATCAAAGGTATAATAATAAAAGATGGATGATGTCAGAAGCCAATATAATGATGATAGAAGCACATGCATTTTGACAGTGATATATTTCTCTTTCACAATTTCTTTCTCTGCATTGTGTACTTCCTTCAGATAGTCTTTAAACATAGGTACGCCTACAGAAATTCCATACAACCCATGCATTCTTTGTTGGTTACACCTACATTTATCAGTGTTAGCTACTAGCTGTCATCTGTATATCTCCTTCTTCCATTTATTAGGCTGGCTCACAGGAGTCTTCCTGCCCCGAGTGTTCAAAAGTGTACCACAAATGCAGTATTACATAGGAACAGGGGACATAAAATTTGTTACTTTCTAACTTAATGTATCATTTGAAGTCTCTCCCCAACTTTCTAAGTATCTATCTGGATTGGTTTTGGATCCAAATGTTGGCCGAGGTTTTTAAATTTAATATAGCTTTAAATAATATTCATCTGTATTCTCTAGAATGTAATATTACATGAAAAACTAAATTGAAGGGGAAATTATTAGCTGATACCAATAAAAATCTTACATACAAAAGTGAACTGCAAAATTTATAGTTAATACATTCACAGCTACTTTAAGAAACCATAAGTATAATCTCTTAAAATCTCAGTACAAGTAGATATTCCACTTCAGTCATTCTTTTATGAAAGTTATATACTGTGAATAAGCTACAGATTTTAGGAAGTTTATTACTGCAGTTTATTAAGTATATTGATTCAAAATGAAAATAATTACAACAACTTTAAAAAAAATTATAAAGATTTTGATTACACTTCCTTCCCAGGAGGCTTCCTTCCTTTAGCGTCCTAGTCTAATGGAAGAACGAGGGTGATGTGCAGATGACAATGGAGAGCTCCCTCACAAGGATATGCTCTGAAAGAAATGATTTCCCATCACATCAGTTAATTTCTAAGAATTAAGTGAAATTACAATATTTGATATCATATAGTTTTTATTTGTGATTATTTGTTTCCTGCTACAAATTGTTTATAATATAGATATTTGGGAGTTTCAGATGAGAAAGTGTTCCTAATTTTGAAAAAAAAATGCCTTTGAGAATCACCTCCGCTTTGTAGGACACTGTAAATACGGAGAACATTGTTATCTGTAGCAACTGACATGATGTCAATACAAAATGGATCATAAAATGAGAGAGTTTGCTAGAGAGTTTGCTCAGTGGTTATTTACTACATTGGTTTTCAACTCTTACTATTCATTCAGATTACTTGGAGATCTTCAAAAACTGGCCGTTGGCAGGTCTTAAACATAATTACTTTTAATATTCTATGCTTTTTGTATTATTCTAGTGTACACCTAGCATTGGGCACTTCCCTTCTATCCCACCTTTTAAAAAAATCAAACTAAGAAGCAAATCTTGTCTTCTTATTCCCAGGTTAGGGATTTTTTTATATATGCTAAGTTTTTATTATGGTGTATTTTGTTTGTTTTTAGAAAGGGACTTACTCTGTAACCCAGGCTGTTCTGGAGTTCACTATTTACCCAAAGCTGCCCTTGACGTCAAAGCCGTCTTCCTATTTTAGCCTTTGAGTGATATTATTATTGGTGCAAGCTACCACTCTCAATTTTTAATGTGCTTTGAAATAGAACATAGTAAATCTGCCCTATGATCTGTATGATGTTATAAAAGATCCGATCTAAAGGTCTGATATGGTTTTACACACACACACATACACACGCACACACACACACACACATCAGAAGTAGAAGCAGATACTTTTTGGCCATGAAAATACTTGTGAACCAGTAAAATGATCTGAGAATTAATAGTGGCTCCTACAAGCCATATATCAAATTAATAATTAGCCACCTAGAAATTAAGGACTCACAAGATGGTTCAGTTTGTAAAAGTGCTTGCTGCCAAGCCTGACAACTTCAGTTTGATCCACAGGATCCATATGGGAGAAGAGGGGAACTGGCTTTGCAAGCTGTCCTCCAATCTACATGTGCATGGACCTCATGCTAAATAAATAAATGTAATTTAAAGCCAGAAATCAATAGCTCCAAGAATGCCTCTTGTTTAGTTCATCATTACACACCTTTATGCCTATGAAGGTTTTCCACCCAACACTATTAGACTAGCTGGTAAATTCATCTCCCTTTCTTAGTTTATGAAGTTAATTCTTGCCATGCCACATTAGAATCTTAGTGCTTTTGACAATACCTTCCCAACTTTGAATCCCTGGCACCCTGCTTTTCATTGGGCAGAGAATTAATTTAAATGTTCAATTGACTTAATGTTTCTTTTGGCTTTTCAAGGGAAGACTTTTAATCTTATGGTGTATTTTAGCTCTAATCTATTCACTATACTTCAGCATAAAGCAAACAAATAATCTGAGGAGCATCAATGGATTTTACCAGACACATTTAACTGCCTTTGGTCTTCAGGCATTGTTTAATGATAAACTCTGAAAGACTCAGCATCTCTTTGGTAATTATGTTCATTTCAGTAGTGAGGCCCGAGTCAACACATATTTACTAAATGTTTTCAAATGCCTGATGAGGTAGAAGATACATAAAAAATAAATGTAATTTGTTTTTTAAGAAAACTGAAAGACTGTTTGGGAAGACTAGAAGCATCCCAGAAGATATTTTCTGCCTTATTAATTCTACAAATTATTCTAGAAAATGCTGTCAGTTCTACCCAATACTCCAAGTCACCATCATCTATGGCCTGAATGAATCTCTCTGGGTCCTTGTTTCCATTCTTGCTCTTTTCTTAAGCCCACAACACAGCAGTGAACCCAGATAGGTCTTGTTGATAAGTATGCCAAATTATTTCATTTGTTAAAAAAATTTGTCAGTATTTTTTCCTCTAAAGCAGAATAACATACAAAGCCTTTACAATGGTTTGCAAACCCCATCCTGCATTCCCAGAAGCTGCTTTCCCACCCACTCTTGCACACTCACTTTTGCATGTCATTTCCAACTACAATGAACTCTTTGTCATGTTGACATTTAGTGCTGGCTAGTCCCTGCATTCAGAATTTACTTTTCAGATGCAAGCACACTGTTCCCTAACACTTCTTTCCCTCATCACATCCTACTAAATTTGCTTCACTGACCTACCGATATGAGACTGCAACTTCCAATCCATAGTTGGTACCAAAAGAGGGGGCGGGGTACAAATTCTGTTTAACTCTTCTCTTCAAGACTTTGAGTCTACTTCCTCATCTCTTAAATAGTCTGTCCTGTGCCACTGAGAAGGCTGCAGTCAACATGATGTATGATTTCTGAGTCCATGCCTCAAGGGGGTTTACAGTTTTGGTTTTGATGATCTCAAACTGTGAATAGCCCAGGCTATCCTCACTGAGAATGAGAGTCTGGCACCAATAAGCAGACATGTGACTGAAGTTCTATTAGGTCATCTAGCCCCAGGATGACCTGACAGATGAGAGATGCATGAATCATACCAGATGAGTAGAGCTCAGCCCGGGATCTGAACCAGAGAATTACAACCAATAAAGAGTTATTCTTTTAAACCACTGATGTTTGAGGTGGTTTGTTCTATAATAATGGATAAAGTACCCAGGCCTCTTCCAGACACTTTACCTTTACTGTGAGCTGTCTTGCTCGTAGCACTTAGCACATCTGGTATTTCATGTGGCTACAACTATTCTGAATCTTTTCACAAATCGAACCCTGCATCAAACGAGTCTATTGACATCATTTTATTCCCAATGGCTCAGGATCATTAGAATTTTTATCACTAAAGCAATGTGAAACATAATGATACTGGACAGTATAAACTATAGAATACTGTAAGTATAGCAATGTGAAACATAATGATAGTGGACAGTGTAAACTATAGAATACTGTAAGTGGGCTGGAGAGATGGCCCAGCGGTTAAGAGCGCCGACCGCTCTTGCAGAGGACCCGGGTTCGATCCCCAGCACCCACATGGCGGCCAAGAGCCGTCTGAAACTCCAATGACAGGAGAACTCCAGTTCCAGGGGAGTCCGACACCCTCTTCTGACCTCCACGGCGTTGCACGTCATGGGTGCACAAACTAGCATGCAGACAGTACATTCATATACATACGGAAATAAATAAAAAAAATTTTAAGAATACTGTAAGTAATAGCTTTTGTATATGTAGGGAAACCCAAAACTTTGCATGCCTTAACTTTATTGAAATGCTTGCTTTATTGGCGAGGTGTGGTGTTACATGCCTTTTTAATCACAGTGCTTGGTGGAGGGAGGCAAGCAGATCTCTGTGAGGTCAGAGTCAGCGTGGTCATTGCAAAATGCAAAATGAATTCTAAACCAACTGAGACTACAGGGGGACCCTGTCTCAAAAACAAAGAAAAGCAAAGAAACAAACAAAACTGAAATATTTATTTTATTGTAATAATTTGGAACCAAATTCATAGTATCTTACATTTAACTTTTAAATCCATTTTTTTGCCTCTTTTTTTCTCACTAGAACAATAGATTTATGAGGACAGAGGCATTGTTACATTTATTACAATATTCTGATCCTAAAACAGCCCTTGGCACACATACATTAGCTAATTAATATTTGCTGGGTGAATACCAAGTACTGATTTTTATTTTATATAATAGTTGGACATTCTTTCATCATTCATTTATTAATTCATTCATTCTACAAATATTTATATGCCAGGCACCAAGCTAAGTTATTTTGTGGGCGTTACGTTTCCACTTTGTCTTTTGGCACTTGAGAGCTCAATTGAAGTTATCCTGCAGGTGTAGCGTCACTGCCTGCTTGTCATAAAACGCACATTAAAACCATGAATATGTCACTCCTGAGGTCATTGAACATCACTTACAAGAACGGTAGACCCAGTTTTGTTGACATTAACATCTTTTTCATTGTTGTTTTAAATTACAAATAATGAGACTAGAAAGAGGTGTGATCAGAGCATTAAGGAGTAGTCTACCAGGTTATAAATATGGAAATGTGCTTCACCATGATTTATTAATAATTAAAGGTTAAAATATGCTAGCTGTCATCATTAATTAATCAATAAGCACATAATAATAGTCACACTAATGAAAATAATGACTAACATTTATTGCATATATACTTAGTATTAGGTGCTCTAGTGGGAACTTAAAACATAGTTTGAAGAATTCTTAAATTGATTGGAGCACGGTGATGAGGTGATGAGACCTGTCTTTAGTCCCAGCTACCTGGAGGCTGAAGATAGAGGATTACTTGAGTTCACAAATTTGAGTACAGCCTAGACGACAACAGAGTGAAACTCCATCATTTGATCTCCGAACTTAAAAATCTATTATTATTATTCTCCATGTAGGACAACTGAGATAAATGGAAGATTGCACCTCCATTTAGGCTTATAAAGATATTAGAGATAAAAGAGTCTAGAATGAAAAGTTCCTTGAATCTCTCAATCTAGTTAATATGCTCATATGAGCTGGGATGCCTATCTTTGGTGCTATTATTTTGCCTTGAAAAGAAACAAATGGAGTCAAGAGACTGTGACTTTCCTAAGGACATCCAGCTGATAAAGGGCTGTGCCAGGAATGGAGGCCAAGGCTGTGTTCTCCAAAGCTTATGTCTGTCCTGTCAGCATTGGGTAGGCACAGCTGACGTTGGGAACAGAGGGAGACTAGTTCAAAAGAGAGAAGAGTATGGAGAAGTAAAATCTGATAGAAAAATCGCATAAACAACTGATTGGTCAAGGATCAAATTATAGGAAGAAATATGTAGCCGTAGTAGAGAAGTCAGAGAGAAATTAAATTGTCAGAAGTTACAAAAGGAAGTTACAAAAGTTACCAAAGAGTTTCTTCCACAAAAGGAAAAGACTATGTGCAAGTTAGGTAACCCAGAAAATGAAATCTATCAAGTATGCCTATGCCCTTACTTGGCAGAGTGTGGCTCAATTCCCCAACACCACTGAAGTAAACAGTCAGCGGTAAATCAGTATAAGATACAGTAAAGATGAGACAGAACTTCCCCGGTTTGATTCAGAATAATGATGGTGACAATAATATTAAAAAGGAGAGGAAAAATTATGTTCTATTGAAACTGCAAGAGGAAGAGAATTATTGTTTTCAATAAGACAGAAAAAATCCAATATTAAAGTTCCATTTCCTACTCACTCTATTCTCAGAAATGCTCAAAGCCTTTGTATTTATCATTTTTAATAGTACAGTTTGGACCTGGATTGAAAACAGAAAGGAGAAAACTTGGAACCAGAGTTTTTAGTGACCTCGATAATGTGTGCATCTATATGTTAGCTAACTAAATTTTATGTTAGACATGTAATGAAACAATAAAATACATTTTAGTTCTGTACACAACTAGATAAAACAAGGAGTTGTTTTAGGGTATATTCAGGAGCAAACCACAAATTATTATTATTATTATTATTATTGTTGTTGTTATTTCAATATATTTTTATTGAATTTTTGTGCATTTCATATAATACACCTTAATCATAGTTAGAATTCCATTCCCTGTTATGGTCCTCATCGCGTTTCACGCATTCTGTCATATATGTTAGGGCCTATCCGGTCAAGCTCATGTCCTCAGATGTCACTCAATGTGTGTTCATCCGTTTGATCATGGTGAGCCTATCTCATGTCACTCCCTGAAAGAAGACCACCTCTTCTCCCCCAGCAGTTTGGATGACCACAAGGAAATAAACTTTTCCATAAATTATTTTTAAAATGTATTTATTTTCAAATGATTTTTAAATGCTTTGGACATTGAGTGGTAGTTAATCTCAAAATCACAAAACAATTCATGCTATTTGGATTTATTTCCCTGAAAAAGAGCTGTTTATCTGGGCTGGTGACCAATTTTTAGCCCGACATAATTTGCAGCAGCTGAGATGTACAACCCTGAAAAAGCAGAATTATTGAAATAAAATGGGACACATTTAAACATATGTTACTTTCCCCACTACTTAATACTCTAGACAAAAAGCTATGAGATATGAGCAGGCAGTTGTAAGATTTGTGACAAAGTGCATCCAAGGTCTCACTAATTCAGCATCAGCTCACTCAAGTCCTAATGCTCAGGTTTCACATGCTTTTTGCAGAGGATTAATCCCAACTTTAATACGCATAGAAAATAGACAGAAAAACATACTGGAAATGTATAAAAAGTAGTGATTGTCCTGGGCACTGAGTAAGGGTATTATTTTTGTTTCTTTATAATTTTCAGGCCTTTTCCTTCTGTTGTTCTTGTTGTTTTTGAGACAGGGTCTTCCTGTATCCCCAGCTGGCCTGGAACTTGCTATAAAGACCAGGATGGCCTCCATCTCTCCTAGATTGCTCTGGCTCTGCTTCCCAAGTGCTGGGATTAAAGGCATGTACTACCATGCCTACCAGGCTTTTTCATTTATCTCAAAAAACTATATTACCTCTATTATAAGAAACTCTTGGAATCCAAAACAAAAAGAGAAAAGAAAAGGCATGATAATTTTTGATTAATAGTGTGCATTTGTGTGAAACATATTTCTTTTTAGGTACTTACATAACTTAAACCCAATAGTTGTTGCACAAGAAAATTGAAATATATATGTGTGTGTGTGTGTGTGTGTGTGTGTGTGTGAAAAATCTGTATGGATCCTTCAAAATACAAGACTTTTATATGGTTTAGGATTTAGGAGTATAGGTGGTTTCAGTTTAAAATGGGAACTCTTTTATTCTCAAGTATCAAGTCATTTTGCAGCAGGTAGATATTTTCTTTTATGTTACAATAGCACCATGGTGTACTGAAGTGAAGCAACAATAGTTTGATTCACAGATTAAGGCTCATTTCCTAGTACCATTGATTATTTACTGAGGAAGTGTCATTTTATGTAATCTTTTGCTAAAGTTACTCAAATAATCTTTCCTGATATATGGTGATAAGGCAAATAAATATCTTCAAAATATATCTGTTATCTTGAATGCCAATCTACCCCTCACAAAATAAAACAAGAAAAAAATTAATAAAACAGAATATATTGCCTTAGGTATGCAAGAAAAGTCAGTGGTTCCTCCAGAATTTTTATGCTACATATCTTAGAGATTATGAGAGTTGTGGGTTTTACCATAATTCCAAGCCACTCTATGCCAAATCAATACACTGTTGAATATTAACTTCCAAAAATACTTTGAAAGCATTTTAATAAGGTTGCAAAAGTTATATCTATAATTTATAGCAATCTTCTATGGGCTAAAAAGTTTGAATCAACAAATTCAACAAAATCACTAAGTAAGCATGCTAGGCACTATTTTAGTTTGCTTTTTTATTAATCTGATAAAACACTGATCAAAAGTAATTTGGGGAGAGGGCTTATTTCTTCTTACAGCTTACATTAAATCCTTGTTGTAAGCTAGGGCAGGAGCTCAAGGTAGGAACATGTAGGCAAGAGACAAAGCAAAAAACACAGAACTCTGCTAACTGGCTTGTTCCTATGCTTCCTGTTCAGCCTGCTTTCTTACAGAACCCAGCACCACCTCCCAGGGGTGGCACCACCCATATGCCTAAGCCCTCCTATACCACTTAACAAATAAGACAATGCCTCACAGACATGCCCACAGGCTAATCCAATGAGGAAATTACCCAATTGAGGTTCCCTTTTCCTAGGTATATCAAGTGGACAACTGAAACTCTCCACCCACTGGCACCCAGTTGTACATTAGATAGAGATACACACATGCCTGTAGTACTAATCCCTAGCTGGAAAAACAGTTCCAAAGAAGGTACTGCTAAGACAAAAAACCGAAAGCTCAGTTAGGGATTTAGGCTCAACCCACTGAAAGTCTTTGTACCTGAGTTCTGAGAGGATCATAAAATGCAGTTTTCATAATTCATAATTACTTTTAAGAAATAAGAATTTTAAATCAAGATAAAATGTGACTAATTATTGCCTACATAGAAAATGCAAAAGAAAAATAAGCCTTCATTGGATATTTATTTAGCTGAAATAACTATTTGAATGAAGCCATGTTCTTAGAACTCTGAAAAGGGAGTCCTAAAATTTAGAGAGGTGTTTCTATGCTTACTCTGTGCATTCCGTACATTCTGAGAACCTGGCTGGGTGTTAATAGGGAGGAAGAAGAGATGCTTTGAGCAGCTAAACAAATCATTACTATTTATAAACACAAAGAAGTAACACAAAATGGTGTTTAAATACCCAAGTAAAATATCAACTAAGAACTAATAGGCAACTTTGACCCAAGTGCTTCATAATCGTATATATTAATTTAATACATCAATTTTCTATCAGCCTTAGTATCACTCATTTGCAACTACTGGATTCTTTGAAAAACTAATCAATAACTCAGCACTGCAGTGTTTAAAGTGAAAAACGCTTGTTCAAAACAAGCCAGGAGGCAAATATTTTGTTCCTACTCCAAGACAGAGATAAGTTCAGCCATTCAATAAAAAGTTGTAACAATGACCAGGAAATTCTAGAGAAAATTCTCATTTTTTCACTTCTAATTAATATTACACTTGAATTTGCTTGTCATCACTTTCAAAAGAACTTATTAACTTTCAGCTCTTTTGTATCATCTTATAGAGTCTATGTGAGGACAAAATTCTTTCTCATTGCCTATGTCATTTTAGCTCATTATTTTCAAAACTCACAGGTGTTACAGGAGGAAACCTGGTTTCTAAGTTCATCTACAGCACCAGAGTACCACCATCTAGAGGCCGTCCAGTTATTATGGAGGGATTTTGAGATTCTAAAACTCAACATGATGACTATCCTTGCCATTACTTATTTAATATCTCTATGGGTCAAACATTATTAAAAATAGTGGAAAAAAGATGGGTGAGATGGCTGATATATATACTCAAATCACTTGCAAGGCTGACGAAAAAGAAATATCCTAAGTTTGTGGCCAGCCAGTACCACACAATGAGTTTAGGCAGCATTGGCTATAGATTGAGATTAAAACAAACAAACAACCCCAAACCAAACCAAACCAAACCAAACCTATAGTCAGTTGTGGTGGCTCACACCTTTAATCTCACTGCAGGTTGGTGGCAGGTGGATCTGTATAAAATCAAAGCCAGCTTGATGTACATAGGCCAGCTGGGGGTATAAGAAGGTTCTATCTCAAAACAACAAAATAAAGGAATACAAAACTGTGAAGAAAACAAAAGAAATTTTTAATAAGTAAAATTTCTACATAAGTATCATAAAGTTGCAGGCACCATTTTATTGACAAGAAAACTATGTTAGAAGGGTCAGGTAACATGAATAAGATTACTGAAATTCTCTGGGCAGAGATGGTGATGCAGCTTAGTTGGGAGAGTATTTGCAGAGCATGCATGATGTCCTGGGTTTGATCACTAGCACTGTGTACAATGGGGTTGAGTGTGCTTTAATTTCTAGGATTTAGAAGGTGGAAGAGGCTGGGTTGTATTGCTTTAGTGTCAACCTGTGTTGAGGGAGCCTCAGTTGGGGAATTTCCTCCATTGGATTGGTCTGTGGGGTATTTTCTTGATTGTTGAGTGATGTGGGAGGGCCCAGACCACTGTAGGTGGTACCACGCCTGGGCAGGTTGTTTTGGATTGCATAAGAAAGCAGGCTGAGCATGGGCCAGGGGAACAAGCCAGTAAGCAATGTTCTTCCATGGCCTGTGCTTCAGCTCCTGCCTCCAGGTTCCTGATCTTAGTTCCTTATGTGGTGAACTGTAACTTGGGAGATGTAATATTAATAAACCCTTTCCTCCCCAAGTTGGCATTAGTCAGTGTTTTGTTACAGCAATTGAAAACAAACTATAACAGAGGGTTAGAAGTTCAATGTCATTACAGATTACATAGCCAGACTGAGATACATAAAACCCCGTCCAAAACCAAAAGTTTCTCTAGAAATGGCAGTACTTAACCTTTTTCAGAATTGAGAGAATATCAGTGTCTACATTGGAAGCAACTAAAGAAAAATAAAGTAATTCATGCCTTCTATGAAGTAGAAAAGATGATAGTATAAATTGGTTTTAGCTATGTATTTTTTAAGTAACTACAAAGATATTATTAAGGAGCACAAATTAGACTCTGTAAGGCTCTATCTATCTCTCTATCTATCTATCTATCTATCTATCTATGGAATAGGGTGGGGGACAGTAAGGGGAGGTGGGGATGGGGAATGGATCTAAATACCATCAAATTATATTGTGTGAAAATTGCAAAAAATTCAATTAAAAAAGAAGTGGAATCATAGCGACTTCTAGAACTGTGAAAGCTAGTTGGCCAGCTTCAGCGTTAGCAGCAGCTTGATTTGTTGTGTGTTCTGTGACTCAGCTATGTAGTGTACTTAGCAATAGGGTCTTACCAGTACTGGTCGGCAACTAAATGCAGTGGCAATGGTCAGTATTGTCTGAGGATCCGTGGAATCTCTATGGTAAACTATTCCAAAAGTAGGAGTCCATTCCCAGCATTGGGCTTTTCATTTGCTAGCCTGTGGTAGGGCCATTAAATCCCTGCTATAGGGTAACTATATTGAAATTCTTTTTTATTGCATATGTAGATATTGAAAGAAGCTTCTGTTATAGGTTTCCATATGATTCTTTTGAAGGGATTTTAGTGTTAGTTATCTTACCTCTTACTCCTTCTTCCAGAAAGTGCTGTATGTGTTAATGCCAAAATAAGGTAATCAGCAACTTTATCCAGCTGTGAATTCTGTGAGCTATAATAAAAACTGTCATACAAGGTATCTCACTGGTCATTAGTGGCATGAATGTTGTGGGAATCCCCAGTCACATTCCGATTGGATTTAAGGCCCACTTCACATTAGGAAGTTCGTACCTGATGCGGTTATCAGGGCTATGAACTTCTGGTTAGACAGGTCACAGGCCATAAGTTACAGCTTACTACTATCACTATGCTAAATAGATGTATAAAAGTGACTCATAATGACTCAACTATCACCAGAAAAGGTTCTTCTTGCAGCAGATGTAAATTAACACAGAGAGCCACAAACTGTCAGCATGTAGAGTCTGAGAGATTGTGGAGTGCTCAGCCTTAAATAGGACACTTATATCATATACTTTCCTCCTAATGTTCAGAAATCATTGCAGAAGAGGGGGTAGAAAGATAGGAAGAGCCAAATGCAGTAGATGAATACAAAGAAACTGCTGTTAGGACACCACAGGGTACTTGCACATATAACTCTATAGCACTTAAAACAGCATGCATAAGATCTGTGGAAACCTAAGCAAGACAGGGTCCCTTTATGAATAGGGGAGGTAAGCAGGAAGCCCACGTCTTAGCTGAGGATCTTTGGAAATTAATAGATGCTGGGAGAGGGAAAGCTTTTGTATTAGAGATATCAAGTTGGGGGGGTGCAGAGAAGGATAAGGACCTGAATATAATCAAAATATATTATATGAAATTCTCAAATCCATAAGTATATTTTTTACATGGTAATGGAAATAGAATCTTGAGTTAGCACGTCTGAGATCTTGTAACTGTACAACTAAATCACACTGTTTTTAAGTCATGGGTGGTCAGAATAGCATCCAAAGAAAAAAGTATATGCTACCAGAGCAAAGAATCTATGTCATATCCTAGCATGAAATGCAAAGGATATAATCTTTCTATTTTCAAACACAACCATTAACAATAAACTATCAATGGAAACCTTTCATTCAAAGTTTGGAAATGCTGTGTATTAAAACAGTGACTTGACAAATATGGCCAATAAAAAACAAAGGAAAAGTGCATGAAGTTTTAGAAGAAATAGTGAATTTTATAAACTTGTGGATTTAGGGAGACTTGAATATAGGTCTCTTGTCAAGGGGCCAGAAGTTACCAACTTATTCTGAGAGTAGAGTAGTTGGTTCTGCTGACAAGTTACAGGAGATTTCATTGTTCTCAGACTGCTGAGTTCCTTAAGATTGCTGCTACCCATCTAACCACTCAGTTATTTCCCACACTATAAATTTCTGACTAAGTGGCCACTTGATCAGATAGTAGTGGTGGAAAGACTAAGAAAGCCCATGTCTGCTTTCTTTTTATAATTAAAAAATATTTATTTATTTTATTTTTATTCATCTCTTTTGTGTATTTCATGCAATTTTTTTCAATGTGTGTGAGTGTTTCCTTGCATGTATGTGTATCACATGTGTGCAATGACCAAAGAGGTCAGAAGAGGGCACTGGTGTTGAAATCTCTGGAAGTGGAATTATGGACAGTTGTTAGCTGTCATCTGGGTTCTGGGAACTAAACCCAGGTCTTCTGGAAAAGCAAGGTGTGCTCTTGGCTGCCGAGCTATCTGTCCATTCCCCCATGTCTGTTTTAATACCAGTGCATGGGAACAGGGTGGTGAAGTGGGAGGAGCGTCCTTAAAGGATTATGTAGCCCAGGTTTTTTAATTTTATTTATTTATTTTTGTATGTGTATGAATGTACTGTCTGCATGTAGGTCTCTGCACCCGTGTCATGCAGTGCTGCGGAGGTCAGAAGAGGGTCTCGGATTCCCCTGGAACTGGAGTTCTCCTGGAATTGGAGTTTCAGACGGTTCTCAGCCGCCATGTGGGTGCTGGGAATAGAACCCAGGTCTTCTGCAAGAGCAGCGCTCTTAACCACTAGGCCATCTCTCCAGCCCCCTAGTTTTTTTTTTTTTAAGGTTTAATCCAAGTTGATTTATGAAGTCTCATATAAAACTTGAAAGAGCAGTAGGCTTTAATGAATGCATTGGTAAGTGAAATAAAGGTTTTTTTTATACATCAATTTAGATGCCCTAAAATATTTTCATACTTTAAAGGATATGGACTTTTGATTCACTAATTTAAAATTTTTTATTAAATGTTTTACTGTCTCCTCTCATATAGGGCAGCACACTAGAGATTGGAGAAGGAATCTAGTCCTTGCACTTAAATGTGCAGACAAGTCTATTCCTTGCCAATGGTCAGCAGCTATTAAGAAAACTCTAAAATCTATAATCTAATTAGAAGTTGTACAAGTGTGACCAGTATTCTGATGACAAAGGAAAAGAAGTACATAAATCCATTTCTCAAAAAGCTTAAAAAACGACACCCTGCAAAGTACATGAACTTGCCCACATCTTCCCACCATGCCTCTTCTGGAACAGTTGCTTGCTAATATGTTGGTTAATAAGGAAGCAGTGAAAATTTTTGGTTAAAGGACAGCACTGAACACTCAATGGCATAATTAACATTTTAATGAGCAGTCAAGGCCTTTCTTGTTTTGGCTTTTAACCATGTGTGTCTCCTGAGTGGAACACAATCTGTTGAGCTCAGAAAATAAGGCGATTCCTTCTGTGAGATTTTAAGCACAACCTCACATAGGTCACAACTCCAGCTTTGTCCTGCTCGCTCTGTTGTGAACGGAGTTCATTTGTGGTTGAGAGTATCATGCAAGAGTCCAAGGACTACTTTTAAGCTCTGGTTTATTTTTTAGCATTTGTAAAAACGGCAAATAGTCACAGTTCAGGAGTGGCTAATACTCAGCAAGTGACTAAGTAATTGCGAGCTCTCATTTGCAAGGTGCAGTGGGCTAACTGCTATTTGGGGACAAAACAGTTTGCAGAAGAAGCACTGGATGATGCTTGTAATTTAATTATTTAGAAATCAAACTTTGTCTAATACCTCAAAGGTACTAAATTTCTTCATTGGAGACAAGTTCAAAGACATTAAAAACTATTTGTTCATGTGGCTTCCTGTCACATCTAGAATGCGTTAACTAGCAGCAGGTGACTTGTCCCCCTGGCTCTTAATTCTTTCCACCCTATCTTCCCTGATGTTCCCTGAGCCTTAGGTATAGAGGGTTGTAATGTAGAGAGAGGCAGATGCAGTTTCCTCCAGACATGAGCTCCTTGAGAGGTTGTCTAATCCCAAGTGGGCAGCCCTAAACACAGCTGCACAGGAACACCACTAAGTGGACTTAGTGCATAATTTAAATTACATGTATGTACATAACAATAATCAAACAAGAGGTCAAAACATTGAAAGAATTGGAGGGGGACTGGCGGGGATGGAAATAATGCAAATATAATATTCATGTATGAAATTCTCAAAAAGAAAAGAAAAAAGAAAGAAAGAAAGCAGGCTGAGTACAGAGCAGGGTAAGTAACAAGCCAGTAGGTAGCACTTCGGCTCCTGCCCCCAGGTTCCTGCCTTGAGTTTCTTCCCTGACTTCCCACAAGGATGGACTGGGACTGTGCTTAGGAAGTATAAGACAAACTAAATCTTTTCCTTCCTCAAACAAACACAAAACAAACAAAACCCAGAAACATCAACAAAAAACATTTTCATTTGGAGATTTCATAAAATAAAGTATCTTTAAAAATGTTCTAGTGGTTAGAAAGCCATATTTCCAGATAAAAATCTTTCAAAAACATTAAAAAGCAATCTCCTTATCTTCATTATTAGGGAAAAAAAAGCTGTCAAGAGAAAAATTCCTATGGGAAGATTTTGAGCATCTCAAAATTAAGGGTTCTAATGAAAAAGCCTCCGCTGTCATAATTAATCCAGCTCCAGTGATATAAAATCTGGGCTTCTCCTGTCTTCATAATTCATTTCTGATTCTTCTAGATCCATTACTAAAATACATGATATATACATAGTGTACCATAAGCTATAGTATAATTAGGTGAAGAGTAGTGAATCTTTAACAATTTTGATACATTTCCCAGTGACAAGAAAGCATAGCTCAAGTATTGTAAAGAAGAAGGGGACACTAATAAATCCACATAGACACTGAAGCACTTCAACCACTACTTTAATTTTGCTTACTGAGTCAGTCATAAAACCAAGGACGCTGTGCACATTTACCTGTGAGTTACATAATCTTTTACAGAGCTGCAAACTCCAATTGTGTTCTTTGTGCCCTTCAGTTCTGCTCAGCTCTTAACCACAGTCAAAGATGTTTATAACTGAACATGTAGAAACGTCTGTCATACTTAGTTGAGTGACTTTGTAAAGAATAGCTGTCACATGGTATCTGTCACAGATGTAGGCTTTATGTTGAGACGGGGACTCAAGGTAATCAGATAACAGCATAATGTTCTACAATGTAAACAACATACTTTGTAGCGAACTATCAAGGATTTATAGATAACTTCATAAAACTGGAAATTTTCCTATTGAGAATACACTTTAGGAAGACTGGCTTTGAAGAACGTTTAGTTTCACAGTAGAACATAAAATCACTTTGCTAATAGCAGATTTTTTTGACTCTGTAGTGTCAAGACAAAGAAACAAATTACCTATGTGTACACTTCTCTAAATTAGGCTATTAAAGGATGGCTTAGGGTTTAACTGAGGTCGTTTTTAGGGACAGACTCAGCTGGGAGACAGCCTTGGGAAGCAGTAGTGTTCTGGTTTGAATAAGAAGTGTCCCCTACTGGATCCTGTGCTGGTGGTGTTATTTGCAGAGATTGTGGATACTTTAAGAGATGGGATATGGTTGGAAGAAGGCACAGGATGTAGACCTTTCGTAATATGCTCTTTCCTCTCTCCCTGTTCCTTTTCCCTTTCCCTCAACTTCTCCCTCCTCCTCTTTCCTCCCCAACTCCTTCTTTTCTCCTTTACTCTCCCTAGTTCTCTCTCTCTCTCTCTCTCTCTCTCTCTCTCTCTCTCTCTCTCTCTCTCCTCCTCTCCTTCTATCCTACATGAAATGGCTGGCCTTCTCCAGCTGGTTCGGCAGCCATGATGTTTTACCTCACCGCAGGCCCAGGATCAATGGAGCCAAGGGAACCTCAGAAACTGTGAGTATAAATGAATCCTTTCTTTCTGCTGTCCTCTTAGGTCTTTGGGGCACAGCTATACAAAAGTAAATAATGCAAGTAGTTTAACATAACTAAAGTGGCCTTCTAACATGGGTGAGAAATTGTGATTAAAGCCTACAGAGCATTCATGTGACAGGAACCTTACCCTATGACCTAAGATTCCCAAGTTCTCCTCTGTGTATGACCCCACAAATTCACATAAGCTCGGACTTAGTCTAGTGATGGCAGCTGTCCCCCTTCCCTTCCAGAACTATCTTTTTTTATTATTATATGTATATTTTTGTACAAGATTATGTTACTAATCAAATCTAGACCCATGTCCCCCACTCTACCCCCCACCCCACCAGAGCTCATGCATTCTGCCAAACATGCTTTTCATCTCTTTCTCAGTCTTTCTCAAAATTCTCCATGTGGAAGTTGACTGTTTTGAGCAGAAGTTCACCCTTTTAAGTCAGTTCTTTGATGCATTCCTTTCTGTTGTTGTTGTTTCCAATATGCATCACTCCCAACTACTTGGACAAAAGCTCAAGGGGCCCTGCACAAGAAATACTTACAACTAGGTAATTGGCACTAGCATCCACAGATGAGGGAATACCATTCATCGTTTGTTTTTCTAGGACTGTTACTTCACTCAGCATGATGTCTTCTAGCTCCAGCCATTTACCTGCAAAGCTCATGATGTCATCTTTCTTTACTGCTGCATAGAACTCCATTGTGTAGATGTACCACATTTTCTCTATCCACTCGTCAGTTGAGGGGCATCTGGGTTGGTTCCAGCTCCTTGCTATGCTTCAGATGGTCTTGGGAGATCTCCCCCAGAACTATCGTTACTTAATTTAAGCACCTTTCCTACCAGACTTTCAGAACAGTGACACTTATAAAAACAGATATTCTATAGAAAGCCAAGCCCAAAAGAAAATCAAGAGAAAGAACTTGCTGTTTGAGGTCCTCTGTTTATGTACTAGCTCAGTATGATTTCTTTTAGGTTGTGAACTTAAATAGCTTTGTGGTAATTTATTTATTCATATCTCGAGAATTAGTGTCTCATTTCTTACATGGAAAGTTAGAAAAGACTGCTATTCATAGTTATGCACTGTGTCTTCTTTCTTCTTTTTAGAGAGGCGAAGTACAAACAAAAGTGATGCTGGTTTATATATCTAAACCAGGGCACAATCTGCTAGGGGCTGCGGCTTATATAAAATTCCAATGTAAATGAAGCATTATAGATGGATGAAGTTTACTAATGGAGTTTAAGAGTGAACTGTTATTTAAAATGTGCTGTTCCTTTTGTATGCTAAATTATTCTAAACATTAATGGGTTCCATATGTTCAGCTATGTGTATCTATAGAACCTTTGGGAGAAAGGTTGTAAATTAATCTCACAATGTATATTTTTTGAAATGTAAGTTTGGTTTATTCAGTCTTTTCTTCAGACTGAAATAAAAGTGTACACATTCACCAATGATATTAGTGCTGTGTGCAAAATAATTATCCACTCCAGACTGTCTTTCTTGGATATTAGAAGGGATTACTTAAACATGTGCTATTCTGATACCAGCTTCATGCACTTATTTTAAGAAAAACTCCACACTACTTATTTCAGAACCATTTCTTTTCTAAAGAATTAGAAGAAAATGTACTGATAGGGATAGAGAGAAAAGGCTCTGGCTACATTCCTCTCAATTTTGTCTCATTCAAGTGTCATGGTCATGTACAACTGAGGAAGGACCCAGGGACAGAGAGGTGGCAAGCTGATAGTGAAACCTGACTATAAACAAAGGCAAATCAGGGCTTTTATTCACTTAACAGCTCAAAGGACAGAGAAAGGCAATACAATGTCTTTCATCTCCCACTGCATCTTTCAAGTAAACCACATCCCTGCTGAACAGAAGCTGAGACGCTCTGCAGCCCTTGGAGCAGGTAATAGGCCGGCTTACTCTTCCTGCAACCAGGCCACCTTGAGCAAAGCACTGCAATCCTGCAGCATCATGCAGGCTTCCTCCCCAGCCATGCTACTGAGCTGTAGATAATTTATGACTGCAACACTCAGAAATAAGGGGCAGAGAAGCAGATACTCAAGACAGGTTTTGCACTGTACTTTATCCAGTCTATCTCTTTATAACTGAAAAAAAAATCAGTCCCTTTGTTAGGTGGCTAGTTAGAGTTACAAGTCATTGAATTAGACCCTTCTTTCATAGCCAGCTTCTGGGCCACATGACATGTGACACCCATTTTAAAGGAAAGGGAAAATATCTCAGTTGCTCTGCTGAGAATTGGGGCGATCATGTGAAAGGAAAGAGAAGGCTCATTTTCTGTTTGTGGAATGGCCTTGCTCCCGGATACAGTGTTCATTTTCTTCTCTGGTTTTCACAGTGGTCTCTGCTTTGGGACATTGTCCAGTCCTAGTCTTATTTAAATGCACCGTGCTAAGGAATCCAACCTTATTTACATATTTCCACTGTCCTTTTCCTGAACCAATGGCATCTGAAAAATCCTTCTGGAAGTGCCAACAAGGCCCTATGGGTGACAAGTCCTTTAGAAAGGTGTGAAATATTTCCAATGATGTAGCTTCTGAATAGGAACTCTGATCCTGACTCAGTCCCGGGAAAACGTTCTCACTAATCTTGGGTATTCTATTGCAAATGACCCCAGGCTTTGGAGATGGAATGTAGTTCTGTTTATTTAGACCTACCAGGGCCTCTTAATCTTTAGACTAGGGACCCCAGCTGACCATCCACTTAATAAATTACCTACTATTGTTAGCACTTACTAGGCATTTGGGGTGGTGGAAAATACTCTGCCACTGATACTATTATATTTAGTTTTGAAAACATTTGTCAGTATTTAGCAGCATCATAAAGATATGCTAGGTGAAATAAACATTTATCTGGAAACTCCTAGAAAAAATTCAATGTAGAAAAACTGGTTCAGAAGACTTGAATTAATTTTCACAATCTGAGTCAACTACGGTAAAGAAATAAAGGGACATTCTTCTTGGGGGATGATTTGGACCTAAGAAATTTATTTCACTGTGTGAAAGCACACTTCCCTCCTTTAACAAGAAATCAGAAAAGTTTTGTTTTCATGGTAAGAAAGGGCCTTGAAATCATCTGTAAGAATATTGCTATGACAGAATGACAGGGCCACAACTAACAGGCTAGGAAATGTTTCATTCTCTCCTGGAAATCTTTGAGATGTCTCTAAAGAAAATTATAGGGATGGTCTTCTGTTGGTCTTGTGATTCTTTTTTCTTAATACTTTTATTGATGAATTGTGTATTTCATTCATTATTTTTCAGTCCAATTCACATTCCCCTCTCCCTGTCCCATCCCACCCTTGTTCATGCCTTCTGCCATACATGTCTTGCATCTTTCTCTCAGTCTTTCCATAGTTTTTCCCTGCAGAGGCTTGTTTTGGGCAGAGTTCTTTAACCCTTTATGTTGTTGTTTTTCCCTCCCCTTGGTATCGCTTCCAAGAAATGCCTATATAATCATCACATATGCATCAAAATTATGACCTCTGGGAATAAACTGTATATTAATTCCAAAATATGTTTAGGAATTCACATTTTCCCCTTTTAACTTTATATTACTCTAAAATAAGAATACATACCTTCCACCTATATACAGTAATTACAGAGTCTGAAAATAAGTGGTGGGTGGATTCTAGAGCCCATTAAGTGATTCTTAATTCAAGGGAGAAAGTTTGAATTTAACTCACATTTTCTAAAAAAAAAAATCTAGCTTTTGAAAACAGTGGACATTTCTTTTGTAGCATAAACATAATAAGACTGAAATGCTTAACGATATATTTTATGTTTTGTGGGGTTTTTTTTTTGTTTATTTTCTTGTCCTTTCCTATCCCTACTCCTGTTCCTTTTTTCTCTTTGTCTTTTTAAGTCAGGGTCTGTTTGTAATCCCAGCTGGCATGAAACTTTCTAAGTAGACTAGGCTGGCTTCCAAAGAGATTTATTTATCTCCTCCTCCCCAGTGCTGGGACAAAGGTGTGTGCCACCATTCCTGGCCAACCGTATGTTCCTTTTTTAAAGCTAGGACTAAAATTATAAAATTATGGGGATGGAGTGTTAGCTCAGCAGTTAAGAGCATTGGTTGCTCTTTCAGAGGACCTAGGTTTGACTCCCAGCACCCATATGGCAGGTAACAACCATCTATAACTCTAGTTCCAGGGGATCTGTTCCTAGTTTCTGGCCTCCATGGACTCTGCAGGACATGGGTGCACTCACATACATACATGGGTGCACTTGAACACATTAAATTAAAGTAAATAAATTTTAAAAATGGGAGGATCTATGTCAAGTGTCCTCTCCTTTTGAACAATTTAACTCTATCTTGAAAAAAGACATTTATTTGCATAGTGTATAGAACTCCTATACACCCTTGCCCACTTTTGTTACTTATTATTTGTACATATCCATAATTCAGCTACTATAATCCATGAGGTTGACATTAACATAGACTATTAATCATCTCCACATGATACTCTAACATGAATTTCGCCTTTCCTGTCCTTTTTTTCTGGTCTAATATTCCATCTAGGATCTTGTATTTAGTGCATTTACTTGCCTTTTGTTCTTTGTTGAGATGAGGTCTCATTGTATCACTTGCTGGCCTGGAGACCACTGTCTGTAACAGGCTGACCTTGAATTTGCAGTAATCTCCCTGTCGCTGACTCTCTAGTGCTGGGATTGCAGGCCGAGCTGCTATTCTGTCTCTGTTTATTTCTCTTTACCTAACTAACACTCTCCAGTCAAAGTTCCCAGTCTTCGTCTTCATAATACTGAATATTCATAATATTGAAAAGTCACTGATGTTATAAAATGTCTCTCAATTTAGGTGTTGGTGTGCTCTTTCACCAACCATTAGCGGTTATGCAGTTTGGGGCAGGAATATCACCTAAGGGACATTTTTCCTTTATTGTACATTATTCAGATTGCTCATGATGTTAGCACTGCTCAGTACTTAAGATTGCATTTTCCAGGTTTCCTTTCTTTTTATTTTTGTAATTAATACATACCTTTGGAGAGCATGAGTTCTTTTCAAAATACAGGGAAGGGTGATTCTGGAATACCTCATAATAATAGAAAACCTCTTATTTCTCTCTAATACCTAGGAGGCTTCAGTGTCATCAGCCAAAGATCCCCCCACCATCCCCTGCCAGTGGTTAGCTTAAAACTAAACAGATTTGGGGAGTCAAGGGCATGTATACAACTAATGTCACCAACCAGTTGTTTTTGTCCCCTTTTCGGTTGATCTTTGCAATAAATTCCTTCCATTAACATAATACAGCACTTTAAGTATGGTACTTACTGCATTAATATAATGGCTATTTCTAGCAGAAAAATGAAATGGGTCTGAATTAACAGGGGTGGTGAATGCTCCAACTCTATAACTAGTCAGGCAGCACAGACTGCAATGATCAAAGGCTACTGAGAACCTGATTCAGGTACTTCATAGAGTTGTTTATATCTAAGCTGATGTTGTGATGTGATACGATTTCAAAATGACGCCTGGAATAAGAGGATTACAGAGCTTTCGTGTCCAGCATGTATGTTCATGTCTACATGATTTTATCTTTACTTCTCTTTGCTCACTGTATGGTAAAAGAACTTCTCCAGCCCAAGCTACATATCCTCTCTCCTGTAAAATCAAGCACAGCATTGCTCAGGGTCTTTTGGGATTTGATATATATCATTTATAGCAAAGAATATATGGTATACTAGTTGATTATAGAAGTCTATTCTCTCTATTCAACACCAGAGAATTCCATCAGTCCACTCAGAACCACAATATATAGCACTGAACATCCTCGGTGATAAATAAATGTTTATTGAGCAAATGTAACAAATATGAAAAATATTAATACAGTAAAGTAATCTGACATAGTCTCACTATTGATATACTTATTGATCCATCACCTAGCTTTATCCTTCTGGCCACAGAACGACCTAAGGTGACATTTACAAACACCAAATAGAAGATAAAAATAATATCAAATAAAACAGACATGAAAAGTAAGGTAGGGAGGAAGGAGCCAGAAATACACCAAACAAAATGCCTTTGCTCTTGCTATACATAGGATTTAAATTGAGTTTTGTAATAAATATTGTGAACATGAAGGAAAATATGATAAATATAAATAGTTCTCTAAATGTTATAAATCCTATAGGACGAGACCATAGATATATAAAATGTTCTATGTAATGATTTTTCTACCCCAAAGTCAATAGATGTCAAATCTTCAACACAAATGGGGAAAAAAGGGAGATAAGGAGATGGTTCAGTTGGTAGTTGCTTGCTGTGAGGACGAGTTTGGATCACTAGAACCTGTGTGAAAATTCAGGCATGGTTGTTCATGCTTGTAAGCTCAGTCCTGGGAAGACAGGAAGAGGAAGATTTCAGGCTTCTTCTGGCCATTCATACTAGACAATCATTGAGCTTCATGTTCAGTGAGAGACTTTCTCTCAAAAATAATAGCTGGGCATGGTGGCACACACCTTTAATCCTAGCACATAGGAGGCAGAGGCAGGCGGATCTTTGTGAGTTCAAAGCCAGCCTGGTCTACGGAGTGAGTTCCAGGACAGCTGGGGCTACAGGGAGACCCTGTCTTGAAAAGACCAAAAAAAAAAAAAAAAAAAAAAGTTGGAGAGCAATTGAGGACACTTATGTTAACATCTGACCTCCATACACATGTATACACATGTGTATTTATACTCACAGAAGTGCATACACACCCACTACCATAATAATTGAGGGGAGGGGCATAGTAATAGTCCTGAGTCATGCAGACATATTTCATGATTTCCCGTGAAGAAGAGCTGAAGCAAATCTTCTGTTTACAAATGTGATTTTGAAATAAAGCTTCCTGGGAATCAAAGCAAAGATGTGTCATCCAGAAGATAATATATAACACAAAAGTTATGTTTAAGTTAATAATCTTATTTGTAGGTTTTTATTCCTAAATTTTATTTATAGAGAGAAGAAAACTATATTCATTTGAAAGCTTTATGAAGTAAGTGAGATATAAACAAATATCTGAGTTTTCCTGGGCTTGCACTTTAATTTTGTGCTAAATATTCAGTTAATCACAAAATAAAGTGACTTCACCATGAAATAAGAACTTCATCAATAGCTTGCACCTGTTCTTATATCTCACTTAATAAGTGGGATAAACGGAAATATTATCTGATCATAATCCAGAGATGCTTTTTAATGTTTATTAACATGTAGTAAACTAAACATAATGAGTTTCATTATGACATTTTCACATATGTTTATAATGTATATAAGTCATAATCATCCACCATTACCATCTCCTGTTCCTGTCTTTTTTTTTTTTTTTTTAATTTGGTCTTTTTGGTCTTTTGCAGACAGGGTCTCCTGTAGCCCCAGCTGGCATGGAACTCATTATGTAGACCAGGCTGGCCTTGAACTCACAACGATCCACTTGCCTCTGCCTCCCAAGTGCTGGAATTACAGGTGTGTGTCACCATGCCCAGCCCTGTTCCTGTCTTAATCCCAACAATCCTTTTCTCTTTTCACCTGGTCTCCTTTCTGTTCCTCTTTTGGGGTGTTTTGTTTTGTTTGCTTCTTGTTTTTATAATGCAATGAGGGTTATTTACAGTAGTATGGGGGCATCATTTACAGGGGCATGGGCACCTTACTAGTGGTGACACCACTGAAGAAAATGTATCTTTCGCCGGGCGTGGTGGCGCACGCCTTTAATCCTAGCACTCGGCAGGCAGAGGCAGGCAGATCTTTGTGAGTTCAAGGCCAGCCTGGTCTACAGAGTGAGTTCCAGACAGCTGGGGCTACATAGAGACCCCGTCTCAAAAAGATAAAAAAAAAAAAAAAAAAAAGAAAATGTATCTTTCTCCTGCACCAGTCATTAGCTGCCTACAGATCCTCTGGAGGCCCAGCCTTGAGAGTCCTTAATGGTCCAGGAACACTTTGGTCAAATAATACATTAGCTTTGTGACCGAAGAAAACATTCTTTCTCCTTTAATCCATTAAAAATCGAAAACTAAAATAGTGTCCACTGCCTTGCACCACTACTTCTGCTGTTGCAAATAGGCACCTCAGCCACATAGATTATATAGCAAAAGCTCTAAAATAAGCAAGATGAAAAGCCTGTTCTGACTCTGATACAGGTTATTTGCAAAGGTTACACACAAAGTCCCTTAATCAAACTTTACACCGTCTTCTTGTCTTCATTTCTAATACATTAAGTTTTCTTACCAAACCACTAGTTTCATTGTGCGATGGGATTGAAATAGGAATAACTGGACAATTAAATATTTCAAATATTTAGCCTATAAATGAAGGAAGGACCATTCAATCAAGGAGTATGATTTTATAAATGCTCATTACACTAGAGGACTAAAGGGGGGGGTGTATTCCGCTGGAGAGTTCTTTCCTCTCCTCCAAGTTTTTCTACTTTTAAATAAAAATTTTACAGAAAAATGAAATATTAAATCATCTTTAATCTAAGCAATGAATTTTAAAATGTTCTACATTAGCTCTTTTGTTGTTCAACTTTTGAAAAATTCAGTGTTCCATGTAAAATGAGAACGCAAAGTCTCTGAACTACCTCTTTTTTTTTTTTTTTTTTGGTCTTTTCGAGACAGGGTCTCCCTGTGAACTACTCTTAAGTACAAAATCTGATGTTTCTCTGATTTCAGTGCATATGCTTTAATTTTTAAAACATAGCTCCCTATGATTTATGTTTTCACTAATTCAGCAAAGCTAATTAAAGGGCAGTATTGGAACAGGTCACCACAGAGCACTTTTTCAGGGCAAATCAGCAATGAAAGTGAATTCTGATGCATTTTCACAAACACTAATATTCAAAGTGAGGTTATAGTAACTTTGATTTCCTACAAGTTCATTTTAATAATACTGTAATTTAATTGTATTTTTACATGAGAATTTGTTACTTGGAAAATATTAACCTTATTTTATATTTAATGATAAAAGAGCCTTCCAGGGAGATTAAAAAAGAAATTCGTGACTTTTTCGCTCTCTCAGTATATTTACTGGGTTATGTAACATATAAACACATATCCAATAACAAAAATATGCTGTGATATGCAAATTATATGTAGTTTAGTAACAATCCATGGAGAATTGGATGTAAAGGAAGAAATGGTGAGTAGCATTATGAATCAGTAGTTAAATAATGGATGATCTTGGAGTCATCTACTCAAGTATTGAATGGATACTGCTTCAGGCAATTCTAGGTTAGAGTAACATGGCAGTGACCATTACTGTCCATATATTCATGAGAGAAGCAGATGATGATGTAGATAGAAGAATACATACCTACAGTAGTAGAAATGAGAGCAGGTATGTGAATATGACAGAGAAGGCCTGGGGCTTCTGTTGGACTATTCAGCCTCCTTAAGCTTAGTTTCACATCTTTTATGATTCTGATAATTCACTGAGTTTTAGTAGGGAAAATGCTTAAGCAGGACTTGGCACTTACATGCACTCAAAAACACTAAAGATTTACAGGATTGGGTTTGGCAGAAACCCTCAAATAATATTCTTTTCCATATAAATTTGAAAGGAAGGGGTGGAAAGATGCCTTAGTGGTTAAGAGCATTGGATGCTCTTGCAGAACACTCACATGGCTAACAACTCCCCGTAACCTGGGTTCTAGGGGATCTGATGCCCTCTTCTGATCTGATGCATTGCAGAATATGAGTGTACTTACATGCAAGCACGCAATACACTCAAAGCACATAAATAATGAGAATAATAAAAAATTTAAGGGAAGGTAGCCCAGTGCTTGTATGGTGTTGTGTTGTGTAAGGAATACAATCCTCACTTTAAACTGCTCAGTGGTTAAGACGCCAACCACTCTTGCAGAGGACAGGGGTTCTATCCTCATCACCCACATGGTGGCTAAGAACTGTATTTAACTCCGGTTCCAGGGGAATCTGATGCCCTCTTCTGACCTCCGCAGCATTGTGCACCAACCTACATGCAGACAGCACACTCATACACAAAAATAATAAATAATAAATAAAAAATTTTCAAACTACTCTGTCCTGCATGACCTCTAGTTCAAGCCCAAAGTAGATGGATCCAGTTCTCAATAACCCAACTTACTTTCCTCAAATACATTTTTTTCCCTTTCCTTAAGAATGTTTCTTGAAAGTAACAAGTATCATTACTACTTTAATCTCTTTGACTAGCCAGATTTAGATCAAAGGAGGCATGGCAATATTACATAAAATTTAAAAAATATAATTTAAAAAATTTTGAGGCTGTATTCTCAGCTGGAAATGAAAGGAGATATTTACACAGAAAAAAACAAACACGGTAGCATATTGTTTGTAGGGTCAGCTTCTGTGTAGTCGGCTAGCATAGTCGAGGGTTTACTTCACTAAGAACTCCAAGACTGTAGTGTCTGTTCCTTAGAGCAAGGCAGGCTTGGTGCACGTCTAGTGTCTGAGAGGGTGGAGAAGTGCTCTAGCCTTGAGGATGACAGATAACTTGAGCTAAGAACAATCTCACGTAGACTGGAGATGCCTACTTTAGTCGGTATTCGGGCAGCAGGAATGTTATTCTATTCCCCCCTGCCAATATTTTTTCAAGTGCTGCGTGAAACAGTACTGTCTTCTTGAAGTCTCTTTCTTTTTAATACTTAGAGTTGATAAAACATTCTAAACTATTTAATATTTATTTGTGTGATGTGATAGTTTAGATGAAGAAAATATGTGACTATATTTGTCACATAAAATGAATGTAACATTATTATACTCGGTTTTGCTGAATATTGCATTAGTATCATATGAATCTACATATCATAATTTTTTTTTAATTTTTTGATTTTTTTGTGTGTATGAATGTACTGTCTGCATGTATGTCTGCGCACCCATGTCCTGTGACACCTCAGAGGTCAGAAGAGGGTGTCGGATTCCCCTGGAACTGGAGTTAAGGACGGTTCTCAGATACCATGTGGGTGCTGGGGATTGAACCTGGTCCTCTGCAAGAGCAGTCAATGCTTTTAACCGCTAGGCCATCTCTCCAGCCCCAATTTTTCTTTTCTTTTCTTATATATATATATATTTTTTTTCTGGTCTTTTCAAGACAGGGTCTCCCTGTAGTCGCAGCTGTCCTGGAACTCACTCTGTAGACCAGGCTGGCCTTGAACTCACAAAGATCCACCTGCCTCTGCCTCCCAAGTGCTAGGATTAAAGGCATGCACCACAATGCCCAGCTTTTCCCAATTTTTCTTTTTAAAAATATTTTTATTTATTATTTGTATTTTATGTGTAGACGTGTATTGTCTGCATGTGTATTAGTGCACCTGTGTCATGCAGTGCCAGCAGAGATCAGAAGAGGGCATCAAATCCCCAGGAACTGAGTTATGGATGGTTGTTAGCCACCATGTGGGTGCTTGGAATTGAACCTAAATCTCCTCAAGAACAACCAGTGCTCTTAACCACTGAGCCTTCTCTCCAGGACCAATTTTTCAAAATTTAAAATTCTACTATATATATCTTACTATTTCTTGGGAAGTATCACATAACTTTATCCATTGGAGCCATAAAATAAGCCAATGAAAATTTCAAACAGTTCCCTAAGTTTGCAGTCATGGGAACTGGAAGCTGGAAGATTAAATGAGTTGCTAAAGGAAAAGCAATTAATGGTGGCAACGAGGAGACAGGTTGAGATTTAGATGAATTGCTCTGTAAAAAGCAAAAATGTCAACTAAAAAAAAAAAAAAAACCTGAACAGATGGATATTATGAACCCAAATCTCACCATCCTTAAAATAAGTTCAAAGCAAAGAGAACACAAGACCTCGAGTTACCATATTGGCACATATACAGGTTGCTTGTCAGATCTTTAGATACATCAGACTTTTTTTATATTAAGAATTTAAACATTTTCATGACTGGTTTAAAAAATATGTTTTAGAGGTTTGAAAAATAATTCAGTGGTTAAGAATATTGGCTGGTCTTCCAGAGGACCCAGTTTCAGTTTTTAGCACCCACTTGGTAGTATACGACTATCTGAAACTCTGGAGAATTTTACTCCCTCTTCTGACATCTACAGGTACTGCATGCATGGGATGTTCTTACATTCACTCAGGCAAAACACTCATACAGATTAACGCATATAAAATAAAAACTAAAAAAATAAAGAATTAAGTCAATCTAGTCTCTCCTATTAAGAAAAATTAGATTTATTTATCAATAAAAATGCAGTATTCAATAGACACTTTTGTTTCACGGAGAATTGTTTTGAGGAGTCTGGACTTCCATATTTTATACAGATCATTTATGTTGGAAGCACTGCCACCTCTCAGAGAGGATTTGAAAGTTAAGTTGGTGTGTGCAGAATAAAGGTTAGTGCTTATTCTCAGTGTAGTACTGGTCAGCCTGTCCTTTGGTAAATATCATTTGTTAAAAGTTGACTATGTTCAAATCCAGAGCTCTCAGAATGTTAAAAATATAAGTGCTCACTCTCTTATTTGAAATAAAGATGACAAATAACATTCTCACATGAAGAAAATTACAGTGGAATAAAACAGAAATATACACAAAACTCCTAGCATACCACTTGATTTCTGTATAGAAGAACAGAAGGAAAACTGGAATTTTACTCAGAGACCAAAAAATTGATGATGAACAGGAAGAAATTAAAGCATGAAATTGAAAACAGTGTGTTTCATTAAGACAGAATCCAGGTTGTTGGAATGGCACACGCTGCCAGTTGGCGTGGGCTACGCATGACAATGCGTCCATTAAGTCAGAAGAAGAGGTAGAATGAGCAGGGTCTGAGGAGAAGTATTCTGTGAGACAGGAAGTAGGAAACATTGGGGCTGAGGAAATGGGCAGGAGCTGCTTAGTGAAAGAGTGGAGGTGGTCACATTGCTAAGACTGGCATTTATTTGTTTCTTATAGATGGTTCCAGTTTCTCTTCCATTGCTGTGACAAAACACTCTGGCCGACACCAAATTGGGGAGGAAAGGGTTTATTCAGCTTACATCTCCTGGGTCACAGTTCATCACTTAGGGAGCCCAAGGCAGGAACTCAGGGCAGGAACCTGGAGGCAGGAGCTGAAGCACAGGCCATGGAGGAATGCTGTTCATTGGCTTGCTCCCCTGGCCCATGCCCAGCCTGCCCTCTTATACAGTACACAACAACCTGCCCAGGGTGGCGCCACCCACAGTGGGCTGGGCCCTCCCATATGGCTCAACAGTCAAGACAATACTCCACAGATGTGGACACAGGCCAGTCCAATGGAGCCAATTCCCCAATTGAGGCTCCCTCAAACCAGGTGTGTCAAGTTGACACTAAAGCTATCCAGCACAATGGTGTTGCAATTTTGAGGGATGCTGAGAGCCAATGACATGACCTCAGTAATTCTAAACATGTGCAATCTTAGTATAATTGGATATAGGTTAAGAAAAGGGAAGAACAGCCTTTTAAGGAAGGAATAAAGGAAGGAAGAATGAGAGATAGGGCTGATATTCCCTCTGCTAGGAAAAATCTGCACTGAATCCCATGTTGCTAAACAAGACACGGCTCTCAAAAAGCCTACTCGGTGATAATGGTAATAAAACGATGACAATGACTGTGTGATGCACCAGCATGCTCTTGTACTTCCTGAGATTAAAACTACTTTCAAAAGCTGGGCCTGGTGGTGCATGCCTTTAATCCCAGCACTGAGCAGGCAGAGGCCGCAGATCTCTGTGACCTCCAGACCAGCCTGGTCTACACAGCAAGTTCCAGGCTAACTGGGGCTACAGGGAAATCCTGTCTTAAAAAGACAAAACAAAAACAAAAATAGGAACAAAAGCAACTTTTTTTTTGAGACAGCGTCTCCGTTTAGTCCCAGCGCAGGCTGGCCTTAAACTCAGGAGATCCACCTGCCTCTGCCTTCCAAGGGCTGGGATTAAAGGTGTGTGCCACCACACCCGGCCTAAGATGGTTCTTAGCTGCCACGTGGGTGCTGGGTCCTCTGGAAGAGCAGTCAATGCTCTCAATCACTGAGCCATCTCTCCAGCCCCAAACCAACTTTCAGAACCTCTGGTCATTTCCTGGTGCTATTTTTACAAGTAACTTTTTTTTAATCAAATACCTATATTATTTTTTGATTTTGTTTTGAGACAGGGCTTCCCTGTTGCTCTAGCTGGCTTGGAACTCACTATGAAGACCCTGCTGACCTCAGTCTCAAAGAGATCCATCTGCCTCTGCTTCCCGAGTGCTGGGACTAAAGGCCATGCCTGGCAAATATCTGAATTCTTAACTCTATTCCCCTTTGACCTCTGTATCATTTAGTGATTATAATCATCGGGTAACCTTGCCAGGAAACTATGTTATGGTGCTCGTTTTAACGTAATATTTGGTGTTATAAACGTGAACTAGCACTGGGAAGTCTGATTTATTACTTGGCTATTATTTTTGAAGGTTGTGTAACTCTAATGTGAAAGCATTTGATCACCTCCTGTGTGTTCTGCTGGAGAGGTCCTCTGGCAACTCCTTAGGTTTCTGTGGATTTATCATTTTTTCAACCAGTGATCTTAAAGCAAGTGGGTATTTATTTCTGGAACTTCCTAATAAAATATCTGATTTCTCAAGTGCCCTGTGTTCTCATACCCAGCTTCTTTTCATTTAGTAGGTGAAAAAGAAATAGTGTTCATAAAAATTCAGCTATCCCCTCAACCTTCACATATCGGTTAGAGACTAGTTCTGAATATTACTTGAATTTTCAACTATTTTTTTATTTTATTTTTTATTTATTTTTGCATGTGTATGAGTGTACTGTCTGCTTGTAGGTTTGTGCACCCGTGTCGTGCAGTGCCGCAGAGGTCAGAAGAGGGTCTTGGATTCCCCTGGAACTGGAGTTCTCCTGGAATTGGAGTTACAGACGGTTTTCAGCTGCCATGTGGGTGCCGGGGATCAAACCCGGGTCCTCTGCAATAGCAGTTGGTGCTCTTAACCGCTAGACTATCTCTCCAGCCTCCCAACTAGGGTGCTCTTAACCGCTAGACTATCTCTCCAGCCTCCCAACTAGGAAACTTTGTAAGTTACTTTATATAAATAGAAGAATATTCAGGTCTACATATGAAAATATCTATAAATTCTTCAGGTATAAATTATGGGATGATTTTGAGACAAGGATAGGAGTATCTCTCTATCATGCTTTGCTTTAATAAATGGAGTTGGAAGTATAGACCTGAATGTTGCAGAATTAAGGTAAATGAGATAATGCAACTGGTTAAGTTTCTAGAAGCAAGAAATAATTTAGAATCCACATCAGTATAGAAAGGGATAATGGCTATAGAAATTTTTCATGGATACTGTAAACAGCTTCTTAATTGGACACTGCCTCAATCTCAGAATTACTCAACACAGAAAACACATCAATTTTATGAGGTAATTTTTAACACTGCTTCAAAATTTGTAACTAAGCCATGGCTTTACTAGATTAAATATTAAATGAAAGAATGTATTAGAAAGCCTAATTTCAGCTTCTGATAGTACAGAACATTCAGGAATGACTGAAAAATCACACTGGGAGCCCATTTTAGGAAGAGGTTATAGTGGTAGAGTTTGTTGTACAATGAAAGAAGTGTAAAAAAGGGTTTGGTTTTTTCCTTTGACATGATGTTTGATTGAAGGCAGTAATGATATAATTCTGGACACCATATTTGTGTAATTTTAAGTCTCGGGGTGAATGAGAAGTTGGTGAGGAGAGGGTTAGAAATTTACTAAGATCGTTGACATGTTTCAGGGGGAAAGTGGGATTCTGTTATACAAGAAGTCTCCTGAAAGAAGAGGCATGATTTAGAATATACCTAATGTTCATGGCACACATGGTTATATGAACAGGAGCAGATTGTGACAGAGGTGAAAAGTAGAACACAAGCACATACGGGATATAAACATGTCTACTTTCAATGTTTTAGATCAATGAAAAATATAGGGAAGAGAATGGAACCACTTAACTCTGGACCTATTTTTAAGAGTTAAGAAATAAAATTAGAGGAAGCAGAGAGAAGAATAAGGGTAGAAGAGTCATAGAAGTGTAGAAAGAGTGAGATGACACAGTACAAAGAAACAAAATGTTGAGGGAAAGAGAGTAGAGAAGTTCCACGTGGATTATGTAGTAAAGAGAGCCAGGTGTCACAGAGAGGGGTCCAGGAAGACATGACAGAGACAAAGTTCTGGGAACTGGACGCTTTAAGAACCAAGACATGTACCTCACATCTGTAAGGTTCAAGGAACATTGCAGAAGAAGGGATTGAAAGAATGTAAGAGTCTGGGTACCAGGAGGGGACTGTGCAACACCACCTTCTCTTCCTCCTCCTCCTCCTCCTCCTCCTCCTCCTCCTCCTCCTCCTCCTCCTCCTCCTTCTTCTCCTTCTTCTATCTAAGAACTCGCAGCAGTTATGCATACTGTCACTGGGTCCACAGAAGTTGTGTCTTCCTAACAGTCAGCTACAGATAGGGCCCTACCATATACTGCTGATCTAGTGGCAACCAACAGATTCTACAAGAAGGGAAGGCATAGTATTCAGTCTAGTACCACTGGGGAAGTCACTGAGTGATCTAATGATTAGATCCAAACTCAGAGTCACACAGAAGTCCTAGTTAAATGCTGCGGGACAGGAGAGCAAAGCTCGTGGCAAGAGGATAGAGATTTGAAGAGAGAAGAGGAATTCTGGCAGGGGCGGGAGGGAGTAGGAGACGGTGAGAGTAAAAGATCTTTAAAAATGAGGACAAATAAAGATTGTTTCAAATAAATAAAAAATAAGAAAACTTGAAAAATATAGAAAAAAGAGGAGGGGGAGGAGAAAGAGGAGGAGGAGAAAGAGGAGGAGGATAGGAAAAAAAATCCAATTTATCAGGATGGTTGCAAATCCTTCTATGAAGTCTTTTCAACTGAGCTTTTCTAGAAATGGGGCAATAGCTCAACAGCAATAAGGGAAATATTTTTTTTATTTATTTTTTATGTGTATGAATGAACTGTCTGCATGCAGGTCTGTGCACCCGTGTCGTGCAACGCCGCAGACGTCAGAAGAGGGCGTCGGATTCCCCTGGAACTGGAGTTCTCCTGGAATTGGAGTTACAGACGGTTCTCAGCCACCATGTGGGTGCTGGGGATCGAACCCTAGTCCTCTGCAAGAGCAGTCTGTGTTCTTAACCACTAGGCCATCTCTCCAGCCACAGGGGAAATATTTTAAGACATGGGGGAATAATAATTGTGTTTTATTGTTATGTTATAAGTGAAAACTCTAGGCTGAGGTGTTTGGAAAAGTGAGAGAAGGTAAAGAGGAGCCTGGGAGGCGCAGTTGTGGGCGGGAAGACACAGCGAAAGAAAACCGGAAGTTCTCCCTTAGAGCTGTAAAACCGGATGCTCTTATGAAGCATTCGTCATTTGCTGTTATTAAATGTTTACTTTTTTTGCATTTTTATAACAAATCAGTAAGCCTAGAAAGGTGGACCCTTTGATGGACCCTGTCCATCTGAAATTGCAAAGGTCATGAATTGCAGTTTGGGGGTCTTCTTGCTGTTTCTTCTCTTTTCCCTCTCCAGGGAGGGAGTTTCCAGCTTGAAGACTCTCCTTTGAGGAACGTGGAGTTGGCTTCTTCTAGTTTTCCAAAAGCTACTTGTTTGTAGATATCTGATCTCTTAAAAACTATGAGGGATACACAGTGGAGGTGCATTGTGCAAAATGTCAAGGATCTTACTGTAGCCAATGGAAGGTCATAAACCCCACTTGTTTCGTCTCGGTCCTTAGGCACCCAGATTCAACAGAAGCATTATAGCTTTGGTCAGAACTGTTGGTGGAATGCAGTTCGCACATCGAATGCCCTGTTCCAGGTCACCGAATTTTTTTTTATCTCAGGTGACACCAGGGTTTATATTCACAGGCCGCTACTCCTTCCTAACCCACACATCTCCCATCCCTAATCTCATCTGTCAATGTGGGTTTAATTTCATTTGTGTACCAATGACAACAGATTGATGTTATAAAATTAGCCTTAATGTTCTCCCTGCCACATCTGTGCTATATGCTTGCCAAACTAATGTCAAGCATAGGGTATCTAGAGATTTTCTTCAAGTTACCACGACTAAAATAGCTGTTTTCATGAAATGAAGGACTGTTCTAACCCTTTGGTTTCTGAATTTCAGTTTTTAAAGCCACATATAATGAATCAATTCCTCACACATGAAAATACTAGACTCGATATGTTTTTCACTGTTTTTAAAACAAATTAAACTTCATTCCTGGTGAAAAAATATGCATAAACCAGGAAGCCAACAACACCAAGTTCTAGTAACCTGAACAGAAAAATGTTTTACTTAGGCTTAGAAACTTCCAGGACTGTTTTTTATTATTTTTCTCCTTAAGAACCTCTTTCACACCAACACTGAAGGGATCAAAACCCTCAATAACAGATTACATTTCATCATGTCTACATGGTTTCAAAGGAGATTTATGCACACAATCGCTTTTAATCCTGGGCCAAAATCTTGTAAGAGGAATGTTATTATTATTATCACTCATATTTTGTCACCAAAGTAGAATAGAGTTCAACTAATCTTGAATGAATTATCAGTGAAGCAGGTAGCTAAGCAACAGCTCAAGCCCATGTCTTGTGGATGACCACAAGGAAACAGAATTTCCCAGACCGTTGCAAAGTTACTCATAGGAACTGACAGCATTGGTGAAAGCATGCACAAGTCCTATGTAAGCTCAATGCAGACAATAGTCCAGCACAGACAGACCACAGGGGGAGGGTAAAAATCCCATCTACACATGGGGAACTACTGGCAGTTGATGGTTGCTGGGAAGAAGAGGTTCGGTCTCTTATAAGGATCCATATCGTCTAGCTCAAACCTGAAGATCATTCTGTAATCCCACATTTATCCCAAGTAATGTGTCCTTGTTTCTTAAAGAAATTCCCATCTTCTAGTAGAAAACTGCTTATCTGAACTACTAGTATGAGACTAGGATGAAACATTTGTTCCTCTTACAGAAAGAGGCTCACCCCTACTAGGCTTTTAGAAGCCCATAGATATAGCCATTTTAAGACTTAATGACAGGAAAATGCTATCTCTTTTTTCTGGCTACAATATGAAAAAAATGTTTCTTGTAACAGTATCCATCCTGGGAATCTATTCAGTGCTATAAATGGACTATCTTTTGAAATTCTCACAGCAATGCTATAAAAATTGTTTTTATCATCCCCATTTCAGCAACATGTAAACTATGGCAATGATAACTTGACCTGCTCAGGGTCATCCAGATAACTTCAGGAGTTGCCTTGAATCCAGAGCCTGAACAATAAAATACATGGAATTTCAGCTGATCTACTAAGATAGCGTTGCCTTCCAAATAGTAATGCAGGAAGTGTTAACAGAGGTGTGCTGAGCAATAAAAAGGAAAATAAGGGAAATAAAGTTTCAGAGGCTGGAGGAATTGAGTAACAAACCCCTAGCTGTCTGAAGAGCAAAGAGCATCATCTTTTGGGACATTTGTTCTTCACCTCCACCAGTATCCTTGCCTGCTTTGGCAGGATCAGGGAACAGAGATGCATCTAGTCACATGCTTTGTAATTCTCATCATTTGCTCCAATGAGCCCAGCCCTTGAGCTTTATTATATTAAATTGTCACATTTCTTTGGGGATTTGATAGATGAAGTGATTAGGCTATACAAAATTATATCAATCTGTAAAAAATTCCTGAATAAATATACTTGGATTTCATCATAGTTGGATATCATCTGCTTTCATATTAATTCATTTATGTATGTATTCACTCATTCAGTGGATTCCTAGGAGACTTAGAGTATAAAGCCCTTCAAGGTAGGTCCCCAGACTTGTCTCTGAGAACTTTCCCTTGCACTTTCTTGTTTTCTCCCTTCTCATTAAATATGCTGAGCTTAATCCTGCTTTACACAGTGTAGCTGCTACTGCTGCTTATGCCACAATGGCTTGATTTTCTCCATTCACAGATTCTTCATGATGAAGACAGCATCAGCATCCTGAATAGCAAGAGGTTTTACCAAATCTTTGAATCTTGGGTGTCTAGTATTTTCCACTTTCTCCTTTAGATGTTGGAATATAATTATGGGCAACAACCCCCCCCCAAATCCTTCTTACAATCTAGTGGAATAAACTCATAAAGAACTAGAAGGGAACTATGTATTATATCGAGTGGTGATTAATTGATACACTGAATACATATAATTTATACTATTCTTAAAAGCTCACAAAACCAGAGAATAAAGTATTATTTCTGCTTTGATGAACTTACAATTATTCTTACAAATTAAAATGAGACAATGGAATAAGTAGAAAAATAAATCATCATGAATATGGCCATAATGGAATCAAAGAAGGTAATTTTGATTTAAAGGAAGATGGGGTGGATGGATGAGTACAAACAGAGGAGAAAGCTCCATGAATATGAAATGTTTTCTAAGTATTTTAGCTTTTTACCTTTGGTTGACATTATACACACATCAGTGAAAGGCCTGCACTTAATATTTGTCATATGGAGGTTTTGATTAACATGTGGGCAGAACATCTCTGTGGCTCATCTGTGGAACACGAACTGGATGAGAAAGAGATTCAGGAGTCCCACATTTAGAACAGGTGAACGGAATTCTGAAGTTATGAATAAGAGAGGTGATTTCCATGGAGGATTTGATGTACTGTATTTATGCCTTTCCTCAAGTTAAGAGTCTCAAAGATGTGTGTGGTTGTGTATATTTTCTTATTCTGAAATGCTAGCATAAATCAATATTTTATCACAGTTTTCATTTGACTGGGCAAATAGGTAAGAAATAAAAATCCAACAGTCTTTAAAAATGGTCTTGTGAACACATCATAAAGCACTTTAAAAATGTAGACCCGTACATCAATTAGGTAGCTACTCAATGTATTAGATTGTAAGCATCTATCATGTGAAAATACATAAATTTTTAAAAATGAAAAGTATTCAAGAGTTGCTAATAAACTCTCTGAATAATAACATAGAACTGAGAATATTAAAGTGAAAAGTAAAAGTTCAATTTAGACTAAAACATACTAGCAGAACATTTATTGTGTCCTTTCTGTCTTGCCCTCGAAGGATACCAAGTGTATATAATGTTAACATTAACAATATAATAACAGCTCTTAGACACCCACTCAACACATCCAAATATGGATGACAGAGTGCTAAGGGTAATTATTTCTAATTCTCACAACACTCAGCAAAGTAGTATTATTTTCATGTTGAAGATGAAATATTAGAGTCCTGAGAGGTGAAATAACTTCTCTGCAGTAAATGATTTAATTCAGATCTGTCTGACCCTAGATCATCTACCCTTTCTCTACCTGCTCTGATTAGACGATAAATCGCCCTTTGTGATAAACCAGGGATTGCCTCATTAAATCAAAGCAAATAAACCACAGACCTCCATTCTGCCATTATATAAAAGCTGTAGACTGACTATGTTCTCCTAAAATTCATCTACTGACATTCCAGCTCCCAGGCCCTCAGTCGTAAGCACAAAAGAATGCTGACATTTTTGATATTTCATGAAGACTGACAACATGATGGATCCATTATTATATGGAATGCTTCTTCATACTAATTCGCATGAAACTGGGTAGGAAGAGTCATTGTACAAAAGCCTGAGATTTTATGCACTTGTGCATCACAAACATCATAAGAAAAAGGTAAAGTTCTATTCAGAAGTAATTTCATATTCTCTAGGCAAACTACAACTCTTACCACAATATTCATTGCTTTTATAAAATCAACAATCATTTCTTAATATATAAACTCATAAGACCAATAAGAGCTTATTATGATATTTATGCTTTTGTAAAGAAGAAAGAAAATAGGAGTCAAATTGTAATTGGTGTATAGACAGGTGGTGTAGGCCAGAGGGTGCGATAGGGAGTAATAGTGGTTTTAGGATTCTGGCCTTGCATATATAAAAGCTCTTTGGGTATTGGTTTCTCCAAATGTAAAACCAATAATGTCTCTCAGAGGATATAAGAAGAAGTTTGGAAATGTAAAGCTATGTAAAGAGTTTTATACTTTATGGAAATATAGTGTCTTCAATTTGGGGAAGAGATAACTATAATTTGTATAGTTTTGAAATATTTCCACTAACAAGACTTGGAGTACTGAAATAGTTCAGATGTGATGCTTCTGACAACATTCCCATGGGACAAGAGAAAGTTTATCTCTCAGTTTCTAGGGCTCTGGGTGTCTTTCCATTTTCACTACTGCTCACCATAGTAGGATCAATGTTTCTGTTGGCACCAGTTTTCTATAAACACACACAAAATAAATTTTTAAATGTTAGCAGCTAACATTTAATTGAGTACATTATATATGCCAGATTCTTTTTATTCAGTAGCATATTCAAACGTGTAATTTTGTAATGCTATTATATTTCACTCTACTGAGGAGAGAGATACTAACTAGTGAAGACCACACAAACCAATCATCTTTATAGTTGTCTCAAACTTATACAGCATCATCCAAGGATCTCTACCTAAACATTATGTCTTGTAGGCTTTTTTGAGAAGTAAAATCCTTATAGTAAAGTTAAGAGGTTAAGGATTTGATTACCATGATTGTAATATAAATGATATGGCCACATCTGGAAAGCCAATACAACCCAATTCCAGGCTCATTCTCATACAATAAAAAGGAATAGAAAAAACTAAAAACAAGAATGGAACTCATACTATTGCTTCTTTTTCTTATGCCATTATCAAGAAAGAACTAGCAAAAAGGTTAAAAAATTCAAAGTTCTTAGAAACCTGAAAATCTAATCAGAGCATCAAGTAACAAAGATCCAGGCCTTCTCAGCAATGTTGTAATGTATCCAGCATCACTGTGACCATATATAAGCCCTCTGTGGGCAGTACACTGCTCTACTAGTTGATCTACATGGAACGGTTGAACACAACCAAGTATACTCTTAGTTGTGCTCTATTAGAGAATGCAATATCTAATTGCTCATTTACTTTGGATGCTATTCGTTCCTGTTTTAATCATATGATTTACATGAGAAAAATTAAAATTAATTCATATTTATTTTACTTTGGGGGTTTATGGCAACCCCAAAAGTCAAGGAAGAAGTATGAGAGAAAGATAGAAATCTCAAGATATAGTTCACTAGAGTTTGAAGATTTACAGAGAGAAATAAAAGGATAAGAAAACTTCATGAAAATGAGTATGTGAGTGGAGACGGCAGATGAGGGGTAAAGGGGGAGCTGTAATGTATGACTAGACAGGCCACAGGCCATGGAGAAGAACCTCACACAATTATTCTGCAAAATAAATACAGGATTAAAGTGACTCCTAATGACTTATTGTTACACCCATAGACAAATGTATGTTTCAGCTCTTAACAGGGAAGCTTCCTTATGCAGCAGATGGTGATGAACACAGAAGCCTACCACTGGTCAATGTGCAGAGATTAAGAGTCTGCAGAATGATTATCTCTGAACTGAACACCTATATCAAACTTTTCCCCAAAAGGCACAGGGATCATTGCAGAAGAGGTGGCAGAAAGATAGTAAGAGGGCCAGAGGCAGTGGGTGACTACAAGGAAACAGTTTTCTAAGCAGCTGCAAAGTTAATGCTATGGATGGAAAGTAATGGGGACAGCATGTGTATGCCCCAGGGGAGCTCAAGTCAGACAAAAATCCCAGTGTAGATGTGGGAAGTGGGTAAGAAACTCGAGTTCTACCTGAGGAACTATTGGTAACCGATGGCTGCTGGGAAGGGAGAGGCAGTCTTTCTTTATGTGAGACTCTTGGTAGCTTAACAGGTTTCAGTGGATGCATCCACACTGAAGGACATTTTGGCGACACAATTTTGACTCTATAGGCATATAATATATATGCATGTATAATATATGTAATATATATGCATGCATGTGATAAAATACATGAAATTGCATGGGGGTACTTAGGGCGGTTGCTGATCATGGAGGGGATGGATCTAAATACACTAAAAATATATTGTATGAAATTCACAAAAATTCAGTTATAAAAGGAACAACAGAAATGAACTAGGTGCTGAGAAGCAACATAAACAAGAGCTGCATCCTTCTTTCTTTCCTGATTCTATTTTCTTTCTTTTTTTTTTTTTTTTTCCTACCAGACTGGGTTTCTCATGCTTCAAGTCTTTCAGATTTGTGCTATGCCCTTCCAGTTAATCTTTCTTGCTGGAAGGCACCTGCAATCTGGCTATCCCAATCCTCCTTATCGCACCTGCCTAATGTCTGGGAGCAGGAGGAGAGCTGGCAGAAGATTGAATGCTGAGTCAGAACAAGACCTGGGAATACCTGGAGGCTGAGATTGGCTGCAGGATGGAAACAGGAGGGCTGAATGCAGAGCAGAGACCATCCTGAGAAGGTGACAGACACCTCCAGGGAGTTTAGGCAGAAAACCATGTCTTGACTTAGAAACAGAAAGCAATCGAGGTTTGGAGAACTCATTTTGATGGTTCAGGATGCATGGTATTGGAAAGTAAGATAAAGAATCCTCATGCCCCTGTATATGTTTATGTTCTGGGAAAATAATCTGGCCAATATTCTTCTTCACCATAGCAGTAACTGAATTTGGAACAGAATATTTCAGTCAGCATTGAAAACGAAAACCCATAATGTATTTCTCTATCTAGGATGGCATGTGTTTGCCTTCATTATTGCACCACTTCTGCCCATTTTCATGTAGAACATCATAGACATTCAAGCTGTGTGATGACTGAAAGCATGGAGAAGTTTCGTAGTGCTTAAGATGCAAGCAGAATGCTAGCAAGGCGGCTGAGTAGTCAAGCGCTTGCCTAGAATCCACAGCAGCTTGTTTCTATCCATGGCATTGCAAGAAAAAAAGATGGAAGCAAGATCTCACGAGAGATCCTCACTATGCACCCAAATGAATCAATAGTAGGACTTTGTTTACTTTCCAATGAGAGAACCCTGAAAATTTTAGTTATAAGAGAAACCCTAAAGTTTTAGTTATATTACCATTGTATGTGATCAAGAAGAGAAAACTCATAGGCTGAAATTCAGGACTATAAAGATTAAGGCTTAGGGTTCTTAGGTCACCAGAGCTTGCCAGGACAAGTCATCTTTCCTTCACTCCCTTTAACCTAGTTTTTAATTCCCTGCTCTAGACTAAGATGCAGAAACATTAACTCACTGGCATCCTTCTTTGCAAATGTGGTACAGTTATATCCAATCAAAATACTTGGTGTATTGAAATGGCTTCTTCAATTGAGTAATTGTCCTCCCACTAACTTCCTTTCCTCTAAATCTCTTTGTCACAGCTACAACACAATTGTATCTCCAGCACATAGCAAGCTTACTGGGAGGTAGTAGGCTGTCCAGTGAATTACCCTGTAGTTCTAGTGGGCTTCAGAACACTTAACATTTCCTCCAGATCTATATCCCTTGACAAGCTAATCAAAGCATAATGTAATGAATGTAAATAGCAAACAGTAAAGCCTTTGTGATGCAAGCACAATGTATAATTATATTGCTGTTATGAGTCATATAAAAGTAACATATTAAGAGTCACTTTCTTATTTCTCTATCTCAGAATTGATCAGTTTTTATAATACTAATGCTAATTTTTAAAGCCAATGCAATGATCTGTGAGTCTATAATTTCCATTATTGGCATTGATTTCAAATAAAGACTATAACTTCTTAGCTTTCTGCCTATAAATAAATTCCTTTGTGTTTGAAAATAATCTCAGATTAGTCAAAGTTTGAATTATGAGATTGATTGCAAGTAAAAGAAGCAAGGTTGTTTGAAAAAAGACATGGCTGGATATCTTGGCACATGCCTTCAATCTCAGCATTTGGGAAGTAAGGCAGGTGATATCTATGAGTTTGAGGACAGTCTGGTCTATGTAGTGAATGACTCATAGGCCAGCCAGGCCTACATAGCAAGATCTTGAATAAAGAAAATAAAATACAACTATTGAAGCAAAATTGAGAAGTGAGAAGCCATGGCTTCTCACTTAAGTTTCAACAACACTACATGGTTTTATGATTCATAATATCAGGAGGCTACTATTTTATTTCTAAAGTGTAGGAATACTTGTTGAGAGGATCAGCTTGAGTTAAGTATACCATTTAAGTTTGTAAATTCATCAGTACCATATAAATATAAGACATTCTGGTTATAGTTCACAAAATATCTTTCTTTTCTAAAATAAAGTTATATTATAATTAGTAAATTAAATTTAACATGCATGTTACTTACAAAGTAAAGAGACAAGAATTTATTGATGAACAATCTAAGGTCAACTGCTGACTCATGGAAGAAGAAATTTACCTAAATTATAGTAGATCTTCCTATTTATAATTCTGAGAGAGTCCCTAAGGAGAGCCATATTGAACTAGATGGCATTTTTACCAGACAGAATTCTTCTCCACAGAAATGAATGTGAATGTTAATATGTGTAGAGTCTGATTATAGTCACATTAATAATTCCACAGCATACCTAACCAAGCAATAACAACAGACATTTACTCTTCTTCTTGAGCTGTGTCAGTAATAAATCCTAAAATCCTTCATTGCTGATGCAGAATCTTTAATATGAAGCAGCACAATTGAGGACAAACAGTAACAGGACTTCTCCACATGAAGAGAGCTGGTGTAAATGCCACCATCGAAATGCAGGTGAACTGGTAATCATTCTTAAGTAAATAGCCCCCAAAGCAATTAACTCAAAAGCAGCAGAACAAATACTGATGACTCCCCAAATTCCCATTCTGACTCTATCACAGAAAAGATGTTGCTAATGAATTTAACAAACTCTGATATTCTTGAATGGTCTTCAAATTGTGACACTGTAGGTTTGCTTTTACTTAAGAGAGTTTTGGAAGTGTGCACAGTGTTCTAGGGGAAACTGAAGGGATATAATGTCACAGAGTGATTGTGCAGAGGAAGAACATGGGCATCTTTTCAATTAAGTTTAAAATTTTATCAGTTACTGTAAAATAGCAAAGAGAGTTACTGATATTATTTTATCTCATTACATATACGCAGTAAATATTAAGTTTACTACATATGAAGTGGCATTTATAATTAATTTTCATTTATTTATTTTTTTAATTTTATTTATTTCTGTATGTGTATGAATGTACTGTCTGCATGCAAGTTTGTGCACCCATGTCGTGCAACGCCGCGGAGGTCAGAAGAGAGTCTCGGATTCCCCTGGAACTGGAGTTCTCCTGGAATTGGAGTTTCACATGGTTTTTGGCCGCTATGTGGGTGCTGGGGATCGAACCCTGGTCCTCTGCAAGTGCGGTCGGCTCTCTTAACCGCTAGGCCATCTCTCCAGCCCCCATATTTATTTGCAGAGCTCAATAAAGATTGAAGATGGATGGTTTCTCCAAATATGCACATTCCAAACACATTCATCAAATATATGTCAAAGAATATATATTTGATATACATTTATATTATACATATATCAAGCCTATAAACATACATACTTGAAAGTGAGTTCTTTGTCTTTATTCTTAAGGCTTTGGATATTCAGTTGCCATCAAAAAATTTACCTATAATGGAAATTCATGGGACATAAGCTAGGAAAAAGACCTCGTGAAAATAGCCTTGGAATAGTTCTTGGATAACAACTCCAGGGCAAAACATGCCTTATGGGAGGCTATTCCTTTGTCTATCGATTTGGGTAAGGTCAAACACATGCATACCGAAACAGAATTTTAGTTTAACTACAATAATTATTTCATGGTTCAAGACCTTATTCCACTCTCCAGTTATACCAAAAACAAAAGCAAAACAAAACAAATGATCATCAACAGCTACCTGAGAATAGAAATATGATTTTTAAAAAAATCATATCTTGGGGCTGGAGAGATGGCTCAGCGGCTAAGAGCTGACTGCTCTTACAGAGGCCCTGGGTTTGATTCCCAGCACCCACATGGTGGCTAAGAACCATCTTTAACTCCAGTTCCAGGGGAATCCGACACCCTCTTCTGACCTCTGCAGCATTTCACGACACAGGTGCACCAACCTACATGCAGACAGTACACTCATACACATAAAAATAATAAATAAATAAAAAATAAAAAAATCAGATCTCAAAAGGATTTCTATGAAGAATGAGAATCTTTAGCCAACCAATACTATAGTCAACACTGGAAATCCACATAATAATTTGGTTTTTGAATGAGTCCAGATGTAAAGGACGTGAGTCCCTCCAGGTTTCCTTCACTGTAGTTGATTTGCAGACTATCTGGGAGAAGACCCTGGTGAAGCCAATGTCTGCCTCCAGAGGCTCCCGGCTGGTGGTTTCCTTTCATATCCGTGCACCTCCAATCTCCTGTCAAGAGGCTTTTCTGTCAGAAGTTGGGGAAAGTTCATAGAAAGGTGAAGTCTTAAAGACTCTATGTAGAATGTCTGCCTAGAAAACATTTCTCTGAATATTGCTGAAGTTGAACTAGCCAAGACTTGTTCTTCTCATAAGGAGATTGAACTCCAGAAAACAAAACTGGTCAGGTAACCCTCTTCAAAGAAGTGATAAGTCATGGTACAAAAAGTGGCACATGAAACTATCAGGGAAGGCACATCACTTCCTGGATTTGAGTATCATGAGCCTCATATTTTCATAAAGACTGGATCTAATGTGGGCTAGTGGCCATTGGTCCTGTCAGATATTGTTATGCAGATGGTCTGTCATAATTTTAGCAGGCCATAAAAGCATTATTATATCAAACTCTCATATCTGGCACAATTCTTATATTTCACCTTTAAGGCTTCATATTTGATATTATGAACATTTTAATTAAAGTTATAATTTACTTAGATAATTTTTTAAAAGCAAAAATGAATGCATTCTCTCTCAGTCCCACTCCCTAACCCATATGTATACACACAAATATATAGCAATACAAGTTGGAGGGAACAAACAACAAAAGAACTGAAAGAAAAACTCTGGAAAGACTCAGAAAAAGATGCAGGACATGTATGGCTGACTGCAGGGACTCGGGTGAGGTGGGGGGCATGGAAAGGGAAGTGACTCTAGGTTTGATTGAGAAATGATGTATGACTTATGGGAAAAGTTTAATAACAATAAAAAAGAATAAACAAACAAACACGCACACAAAATAAACATACATATATACACATGGTGTTAATGTAAATATAGCATTTTTCACTTTTAGAAAACAATGAGGGAAATAAAAAAGTAATTGTTTCTTTTTGTAGAATAAAGATATATTTTACTATGCTAATGAAGTATCAATTATAAAGAACTTTATAAATTCAAAAACAGACAGATGGTAACATGATTACCTTTAAAGCACTGATTTAAAATTTCAGTCACAATATTATTTCATTAATCCTAAACAGCAGTTCCATCTATAAAATATTCTACATCATTTTCTTTTTTGAAAAAATGAACATAAATAAACAGTTAAGACTCTTATAATTCCTAGTTCAATAATACCAATTTCATTTCACAGAACTATTTAGTAGAGAACATTTTCAATTAAACTTGTAATTTACAAAAATAGAATGATTATATAATGCAAAACATTGTCTTCCTTTAGTAATTGTTTCTTTTAAAAATATTTTATTTTATGTGTATTTTATGTGTATGAGCCTGCATGTGTGTAAGTGTACCTGTCTTGTGCAATGCCCCTGGAAATCAGAAGTGAGTGCAGACTCCCTGAAATTGGAGTTACATTGGTCATTAGGCACCATGTACGTGCTGGAAACCAAACCTGGGTCCTCTGCAAGAGCAGCCAGTGCTCTTAACTTCTGAGCCATCTTTCCAGCCCCTCAGACCTCAATTAAAGCATTTTTCATCCTAGTTATTGTCTCATAGCTTAACCTAGGTATTGAAGAGTCAATTGAGCTGAATACTAATTATACATGAGATTGCAGTTCCAAGCAGTTGACAGAACTTGACTTTTTAAAAATGTATGTGTTAACATATTCAAAGATATGTTGAACATTGGTTTGGGTTTTCCATTCTGATTGAAAACTTAGCTACAATACAGGCCTGAAAGGTAGATGTCTATTTTGGTTAAAGTCTGATACAATAATTTGAAAATTATAGTTTATTCCATTTGAGACATTTAGGTGTTCATACTTTTTTTTGAACTACAGTAACAGAAAGTCATTCTTCAAATCTTTATATCCTTAGCTCTAGAGAGGGGAGGGGCATTGAAAGAACACACCTGGCATGTAATTAGATATATTCTAATATTTAGAATTTAATTAGATATATTCTAATACATGCCAGGTGTGTTCTTTCAATGCCCCTCCCCTCTCTAGAGCTAAGGATATAAAGATTTGAAGAATGACTTTCTGTTACTGTAGTTCTTCTATTCTTTTCTGCTCCTGGTAGGGAACAGTGAAATTAGTGTCAAAGGCGGGCTTAAAGGAAGCAGGCTCCTGTCCGTCTTTGTCTTTACAATCTTACACATTTCTGAGTAGCAACAAAATTGATGCAGCCTCATTCTAGCCTTGCTTCTGTTTTCTTACTTGAATAAAATGTTACTTTACTCTTAAAATAAGAAGTATAGTGTCTTTTAGTGAATTTACCACTTAATGACAAAGATAAAATTTCATTTGTCCAGTACAGGGTTGCAAATTAAATGGCAATTGTTTTTTGCCATTACAGTTAGTGGGGTATTTGAGGAGTTGTTTGATGCCCACTGGCGTTTACTCAGATCCCAGCCCCATGGCAAGCTTTACTCAGCTATGTCTTCATCTAGCTAACGGACTCGTTACCAGTCCCTCCCCTGTGTGGTTTTAAGTCTGGAATTCTAGTTTCCTTTCTTTGGTCTTTTTAGTCCAACCTGACTTGATGTTCACAACTAAAACATAGACTTAACCCACAGATATTTTATTGGAAATACAAATTCAAAATGCGTTCAATGTTAGATTCTTGTATAAGGCTGTCACTTAACGTTTGGGAATTCACAATATGCTAATTGCTTCTCAGCGGGGACAGAAGTCATCATGTATTCCTTCCAATTTAAAAGTCAATGATAAGAAAGTCCTGCCTTTGAAAGATAAGGTGCATACACGTATTTTATTTCATTCAATTACATGAATTGAGACCTAAATACAGCATCCTGAAATAAGATCAACGTATGTTCCTTGTAAAAGAAGTGATAAGAATGAATGCGGTCTTTTAAGAGTTCAGAAAGCATTTTAGTTTTCAGAGAGTATATCGTGTAGATAAAATGAAAGCAGCAGTCTAAGAAAAAGTATGCTTGTACTTGCACCAGTATGCTACGGTCTGTTCTGTGTGAAAATGTTCCTGGATCCAGTCTAATCTGGCACTTCAGTTACACAGTAGTTTTTCTTTCATGAAGGGTGTAGGATAGCTTATATATTTCTTGCAGCCTCACAGGCTAGCAGAGCTATCGTTAACATTTTTAAGAAATATGTCCATGTATAAACATCTGGAAATCTATATGACGGGTTTTCATGTTCTAGTGTTTTCTGTACCACCCAGGTTATCTGTATTTTAATTTAGAATACCTAAATTATGCCCAGCATGGTGGCACACACCTTTAATCCCAGCATTCAGAAGGCAGAGACAGGCCAAAAAAGACCCCCCACCCCCCAAAAAAAGACAAGTTAATTATACAGTGAATCTATTAGATTTTGATTTTTTTTTTTGTCTTTTTGAGAGCCCCAGCTGGCCTGAAATTCCCTATGTAGACCATGCTGGCCGCCTGCCTCTGCCTCTCTAGTTCTAAGATTAAAGGTGTGTGCCACCATGCCTGGTGCCTAGATTCTGATTTTTCTTAAAATTATTTTCTGAAACAAGTGAGAATATACTTATTTTTCTTTGTTTAGAAACCATCTGAAAAGAACTTATGTAATGTTAATTTTTTTTTTAGTAAAAAGTGGCTGAGCTTAAGAGATGGTTCGCTGCTTAACAGTGCTTACTGCTCTTGCGGAGAACTGGAGTTCAGATCTCAGTGACCCCCACATTACACAGTTCACAGCAGACTTGAATCTTGTTCCAGGGGACCCATCATCTCTTCTAACCTCCACCCATGCCTGCCCACACACACACATATACATGAAAAAATAAAACCAATATTTAAAAATGAACAATTCAAACTCTTTAACAAGCCTAATTCGTTGACTATATAATTCACAGACCTTTCCACATGCTTTAATTTTTTTTTATATAGACAACATTCTTTCCCTCCATTGCATTTGAATAAAATAATTCCAAATAATACATTTAGAAACTATTCTTAAGTTACATGCAAATAAGTGTTAAAACATTATCTTTGCCAACGAACATACCCCATGAAAATTATGAATTTGGAGGTAAAATGGATATTTATCAAAGCATTTTTTCATTACTTTTCCACCCAGGATGAAATTTTCATCTATGTTCATGTGAATACATCTTTTACCAAGATTCCTGTATCCTTCCATATTTTAAAAGAAATTGAGTAAGTTATAATCTTTAAGAAGTCAAATATCTTTAGCAAGATGGTGGAACCAGGTCTTTTTGCAAAACAAATAAATAAAAACAATGCACTGCTTTTACATCTTGCACATGGTTGAGAATAACTTTTGTGTGCCTGATAATTACAATTCAATGTACAAATAATGTTTATCAACAAACTAAGGCTGTATTACTTGGGTATTTTTCTTTTAAATCATCCTCAATATTTAATTTTTTGGCAGAAGTGGTGTTTGTAGTGGTAGTAACTGCAAAGGGCTGGTTTAATATATTTTAATTTGGGTGAAGGAAAAATGCACTTATATATATTTCCTTAAGATATATGAGAAAAGGCAAACTCACTCCCATCTGCTAGCTCACAGCAGTGTACCCCTAATGATGGGAAGAACAGTAGAACCTAACAGATGGGATGTATGTCTTTGTAATAATGGACCTTCAAGAACTATTGACTTCAGTCATGCCGTGCCACAACTAGAAATGGTGGTAGCATGAAATTGACCAATCTATTTATTTTTTTGGTGGAGAGACAAACATACAAGGTCAGCAGGCTGAGTTCAGACTTGAGTTATGAAGACTAAAAATGTTACCTTCTCTTTTTTGCCTGCACACCATGTGTGCCAGAGTTGTTATTAACAAGAGTTTGTAAACTTATGCTTATTTAAACTGGTCTGAAATTATTCAGTAGTCAAATTTTCACAATAATGCACCATAATTTGAGGAAGATCAAGGTCAGAACTTATTATATTATAATATCTATGAAGCATAAAATAGTATATTAAGGTGTTGCCTTCTGCAGGTATGGTGGCATGCCTTTAATCCCAGTACTTGAGAGGCAGAGGCAGAGGCAGGCAGATCTCTGTTAAAGGTGCTTCCTTTCATAAAAATGAGTAGGCTCATGCCCATGAATTTAATTTTCACAAATGTCTTTCCAAGTCTCTAATATTTCATAAAAACCTGATATAACCGATATATCTTAGAAAAATTTTAAATGGGACTTAAAATGGAAGATTAAAAGATGGATATACTTGAATTCTTCACATATATCATTTATCTTCACTTTATTGCAACATCATAAAAATATGAAATCAATAATCTATCCATGTTCTCTGAGAATTACTTTACAGGCTTTTAATGTTTTATAGGTTCTTTGGTAAGGATCTTTATACTAGAATCTGGGGTCTACAGCATTCAGCAATTTAAAGTTAGTGGAACACTTCACAAATTGGAATTCCAATTTGAAAGAATGAAGGTCTCCTAAAAACCTGAAGCACTCCAATAATTTTAAATTATTTTCTACTTTGTAAGTTCAAAGTCCTTGCCACTTATAAAGAGAGGCACTTATAACAAATAAAAAGTACCACAATAATTCAAAATCAGTCTATGTAGGGTAGGGCAATTTTAAGGCACTAAAGTACTTGCAGGTTTTCCATTTCATTTGAAGTCTTTCAATTCAAAATCAAGTCAAGTAGTTTTGATAATATGGCAATTCAAAACATACCATCTAATCTCAAATTTAACCAAACTATGGCAAAAATGAAAGGAATATACTTATAACAACATATAAAAACATAAAATAATATATATCCTCCAAAATGTACAAAGAACCTAAAATGTTATAAAATTTTTAGTTGGCATGAAACAGTGGTATGTATTTGGGGAGTTATCATGTGGCAGTGGTAAGAGATTTTTAACATAATAGTTCAGAAAGTCTTTGGAAGTTATGCAAGGAAGTAGCTTTTAAGTGTATTTTTATTGTTATTAATGCCCCCCACCCCACTTGAGTTCATGCACGCTGCCATACCAGTCTTACATCTTTTTCTGAGTCTTCCCAGAGTTTCTCTTCCAAAGCAGTGGCTTATTGTTTTGGGGAGAACTTTACTGTTTCAGTAATTTTTTTCTTTTTCCAGTTCTTTTTTTGTTGTTCTCTCCAATTTGTAATATATATATATATATATATATATATATATATATATATATTACCTGAATTGGAAGATTTTCTTTTCTTTTTGTTTTTCCTTTAGGCTAAAAGATGTCATGTTTTCCTTAAGAAGTGTTTAAAGGCTCCTCCTTGGCAAGCCCAAACAACCATCAGTCCTGCCCTTGTGTTCCACACTGGGGTCTTTCCTTCCCATGGTCACCAAATGAGGTCCAGTAAGCACCTTGTCCTGTCTTGATCTTCCTATACTGGCCTCCATGATATAGTCTAGGTAGTCCAACAATGGCAGTCTATATTCTGAAGAGGCTGAAACCACAGTAGTATCAGTCCACAAGCTGGATGTCTCAGCAGTCCCCATCTGGTATTGAAGGTTTGGAGGATTCTTGGAGAGACATGAGTCTTCAGTCCATACTGGAGGGTTGAAAAGCTGTATCTCATGTTTTTGAAGGATAGCAAAAGCAGTGGCAGCCACAGAGTAGATGTACTTGCCAGTAAGAATTGAAGACAGGCAAAACAACAGTTGTCTTTTTTTATTTTTGTCTTTTTACTAAGATCTTAAGTTTTATATCTGAAGTGCAATTTCTCAGGCCTTACTGATTATTTATTTCTGTTTTTACTTTCCTTTTGGATGCTTAAGTCCACACAGTTAGCCCAGATTAACCAAGGCTTTTGTTTTCTCAAGGTCAGTTGAGGATCTGGTCCTCAGGGGTCACTCGGTTGTTTTGGGGGGGTGGAGCCCCTGACTCCTTTCAGCTTTTCATTTACCAGTTCCATCCACTTGAGAACAAAGTCAGGTCTTGCTAGATCAGGCTTACCTTTGTGAAGCATGAGCAGACTTTCCTCTTTATAGACTGGACACTAGCTGAAGTCCCATTAGTGGATCTCCAAGACCTCCCTACACAGGAAGACTGGTGACCCATATTTGCAGGACATTTCAAGAGATGCCCCCATGCATAGTCCCTTGGGACTTAGTTGACCTCTGAGGGCAAGGAACCAAGCTACTGTGTTAGTTCACTTAATATTTTCTAGTTCCATCCATTTACCTGCAAACAGGAAGTAGTTTTTAAAAACAAGATATAGGGGTTGGAAGGATGGCTCATTGGTTAAGAGCACTGACTGCTCTTACAGAGGACCCAGGTTTGAGATTCTCAGCACCTACATGGCAGCTAACAGCCATCTGTATATCCAGTTCCAAGGAATCTGATCCCTACTGACCTCTGCAGGTATTGCACAACGTTGGTGCACTTACACACATGCAGGCAATACACTAAAAAAAAAAAAAAAAAAAAAAAAAAAAAAAAAAAAAGGACAAAAAAACAAGACGTGAGGTTTATTTAGCATTTCATCTCATAATAGTCTGGAGTAAATTCATATGCATCATGAGTCAATCGTACACTTATTTCTGACATTGTATCATTCTGTAGCTTTAAATAATTAGTCATAGTAGCTGTATTTACAGCAGAACTGAGAAAGGCTGCAAACTGGGGCCTTTTCCTTTGGAGAGTCCGTTGTTAAACACGTCGTTGTCATGCCATTGGTCATCATCTATTAGTTTCTGTCCTAGGCTCTTTCAGTTGGAGGGAGGGCTCACTTAGGATGTCTCTAGTAATGCCATGATGATATGGGCGCTGAGTAAAATAAGGGGAACACGATTCGCAGAGGAAGGAAGAATTCCAGGATCAAAAGGAGAAAGAAGCAGAGCTGCACAGCAAAGTCCCAGAGTATCACTGCGTGCTCACGTCAGTCAGTGCTTTAGAAAGCAAGGCAAGCCAGGCTCTTCAGCAGGGGAGTCTCAGCTTCAGCTCCCTTTCCTGGATTTCTTCCACACTCTCAGTCCTAACTTGTCTGTTCTCTAGTCTTCAAATTTCCCCTAGGCCATACATAGTGCATGCTTACTTATGACTTTTTCTCAAGAAACATTTGAATATTTTTGAGAATTTCGTGTGCAAGTGCTATATCAGAGTGAACAGAGCTTTCCAATCCTTTGAGAGGCAGTCCTCAGGGAGGAGGCTTCCAGATCATTTTAGCTCCATTCCGCCAAGTTCTGTGTCTGAAGTGTGTGTTTCTACAAGTGAACTCATACCTTCAAGTTCAAGGATTCAATCAAGGGTAATGACGATAGGTTTTATTGTTTTAGGTGGTTTTTTTTTTAATACTTTGACTCAAATACCATGTAGGGCATTGGGTTTTTGTTAGATTATCTATGGTTCTTTGGGGGAAGAAAGATTATTATACAGCATAGAATAATGTCATTTTGTGTGTGTGTGTGTGTGTGTGTGTGTGTGATTAAGTATGCTTGCAGAATACGTTTCTCTGGTTTTTCAAGCATCCTTGGGGTTATTTATCTCTCCTTCCTCTTTCCTCCTCTGTTACCCTTCTCCTCTCTCTTCACAGTTGACAGCCCACTCCCATAGTTCCCAACTTCCCCTGCGTCCCACTCTCTCCTACTGGGAGCTCCTTCTTCCTACCATGCCTGCATGGTCCTCTTCTACTTTCCTGGCTTCAGTGATAATGTACTGCAGCACAGCATGACATGAAGAGGTCCTGTGAACCCCGAGTTCAGCCAACTCCCAACCCTGCTTTATAGATGTCTCATGAGGACCTTCCTGCCTTACGTGCATCTCTGTGTATGTTATCTCTTCATTTTCATTTTTTTGATTATCATATAGTTTTGTTCCATATTTTTTAGCCAAAGTTACTGAGGTAGAGACATTTTGAAAGTAGTATCATAGAGCAGCTGATAGCCTATAGGGCTTCTCACTGGGAAAACTGAATCTTACACAACTGATCTGTTTATTGAGTACTGTCTCTAAAAAATCCTGGAAATACTGTTAAGAAAGATCATCCCTACACACAATAAATGCCAATAATGAAATGAGGTGAGTGAAATGGAGCGAGGTAAAGGTAGTGATATGGGTACATAGATAAAGGAGAATTTATTTCTGGCTATGAGAAGGCATTATCAAGGCAAATGATTTTAAATGGGTTTTGTGGATGGATAGCTACTGATAAAAACAAAGCACGAGGAGAGGTAGCATTCTGGGCAGAAGAACGTAGTTTGTTGGGAGAGTCTCATTGAGAATGCCATGCTTTTGCAGAACTTGGAAACAAGGCACTAATAGCCATATGTGGTGGAGCATATTTTCAAGATAGAGATAACTGCCTCTCTTCTGGAGGAAAGAACAAAATTCACCCCAGTCGTTTATAAAAATCTCTGCTTTCCTAAACTCAGCTTTTCTCTCTGGTTACACAGCCTGCTTTGGGCACAGGTATTGTCTGGCCCTCTTCATGTTAACCTGTGTGAAGTGGAGTTTGAAGAGCTGGCTAGAATAGTGCTGGGACTCTAGCTCCTGCGTTGCAGTACATTATAAGCTGCCCTTTGCCTCTGATGCAGTCTATTTCAGTACAGTTTCAAGAGCTCATGGAACAGTAGCTGGGCAACTTAACCACCTAAAAGCAAGTTATGAAGAATCAGATTCTTCCTAAGTCTTGACACAGTGAGGCATAACAGGACAGATTCCTTATACAGGTTGGGTTGCAGTACATATAGAAATCCTGGAAAAAGCTACCATGAGCTACTCAGTCTTTGTTAGGCTTAAGTGTTGGATTTAGTTGATAGTTACCACCAAGCTATAGAAAGAACTTCAAGTAGATAAATACCATTAAAGGCAGTCTCAAGACAAGCCAGTCTGTTGGTAGTGTAACAAGCAGGAATGATTTGAATGGGAAGGGGAAGAATGAGGAAGTTTAGAGGAAAAATTAGAGCACGAATTTTGCTCCACAGGTAATTTGGGACTGTGTAAAGATTTGTTTTTATTATTTTAAAATCATATGTGGCTGGGTGTGGTGACGCACGCCTTTAATCTTAGCACTTGGTAGGCAGAGACAGGTGGATCTCTGTGAGTTTAAGGCCAGCCTGGTCTACATAGTAAGCTTCAGGACAGCCAGAGCTACAGGGAGATCCTGTCTCCAAAATACCAAAATAAATCATACATGTATGTGTTTCATGAGTGCATGGCCTGTAGAGTATAGAAAAAGGTATCTAATCTCTGGAGCTGGAGTGGCATGTATTTTAAGCTGCCCAACTTGGAAATCAAACTCTTGTCCTCTGTAAGAGCAGCAAGACCTCTTAACCCCTGGACCATCTCTCTCTGTCCCTGCAATCTAGGTCTTGAGTAGCATCACTGGGAAAGAAGAAATGGGACTGATTTGAAAACCAGAGCAGAAATGCAATTTTTAGGGATTAGCTTTTAGACAACAATAAGAAAGGAATACAGAGTCAAGGATGATTCAAAACTGGGTTGAAAGAGCCTACCTGATAACCTCAATTATTCTAATTTTAGAAGTCGAGACTAAGGAAACAATTTTGTAATGAAGGGGAATTTATACACAAAGATGGTACCTCAATATTGTTTGCTAGAGTGACTCATAGAAAAGCCCCCTAGATAGTTCTAATATAGCAAGGGATAATACTCATGAAAAAATTACTAAAATTAAAATACATAATTTAGTGAAACACTTTTTATTAAAATTATTTTATTAAAATTATTTTAATGAAAACATTTAAAAACCACATGACAATATTTATTTTATATCATATATGCAAAGAAGCAAAAGTCAAAGTTTAAAAAAGGATATGGTCTCACTTGTACAAAAATTCTGAAAAATATCACAGAGAATTTAACCAATTGGTAATGGAATTTTGGATCTTCAGAATCTGATGGATTTTAGCATATTTGATATTGTCCTAATCCATATGTAGTACATTTAAAGAGTTAAAATTAAAAAAAGATGAGTTGCTAGGTCAATCTGTGTAATTGGACACCAGAAGATGGAAAGACCTCTCATGCTCAGGGATTGGAAGTATTAATATAGTATGACCATCCGACCCAAACTAATATATAGATTCAATGCAATACCAATCAAAATCCCCAAGACTTTCTTCACAGATTTAGAAAAAAAAATCCTAAAATTCATATGAAAAAAACAAAAGAATCCAAATAGCAACCAAAGCAACCCTGAGCAAAAGACAAATTCAGGGAGGATTACTATACCAGATTTCAAACTATATTACAGGGTCATTAAAACAGCCTGGTACTGGCAAAAAAAAAAAAAAAAAAAAAAAAAAAAAAAAAAAGAACGGTAAATAAGTGGAACAAAATTGAAGATCCAAAGTTGGGCACATGCAATTTCAGCCACCTCATATTTGACAAAGGAGTGAAGAAGACTCAAAGGAAGAAAAATAGCATCTTCAGCAAATAGTGCAGGCAAAACTGAATCACCACTTGTAGAAGAATAAAATTAAACCCCTACTTTTCACCCTGTATGAAAATCAACTCCAAATGGATCAAAGACCTCAATGTGAAACCTGATACTCTGAAAATGATAGAAGAAAACATTGGAAATAATCTACAAAATATAGGGGGTAAGAAAAGACTTTCTAAATCAGACAGCAGTTGTGCAGGAAATAAGGTTAACAATCGACAAATGGCACTTCATTTAACTTGAAAGTTTCTGTACAACAAAACAATCAAGGAAGTGAAGAGAAAACCCACAGAATGGGAGGAAATCTTCACTGTGACACATCCAACAGAGGTTTAACATCCAGAATATATAAATTACTCAAAAAACAAAAGATCAAACAAATGACCCAATCAAAAGATGGAACAAAGAGCTGAACAAAGACTTCACAAATGAAGAAGTAAAGATGGTTGAAAACATCTTAAAAAGTGTTTAACATCATTAGTAATTAAGGAAATGCAAATTAAAACCACTTTAAGATTTCATCTTACCCTGGTAAGACTGGCTATGATCAAGAAAACAAATGAAGCTGGGTGTGGTGGTGCACGCCTTTAATCCTAGCACTCTGGAGGCAGAGGCAGGAAGATCTTTGTGAGTTCAAGGCCAGCCTGGTCTACAGAACGAGTTCCAGGACAGCTGGGGCTACATGGAGACCCTGTCTCAAAAAGACCAAAAAAAGAAAGAAAGAAAGAAAGAAAGAAAGAAAGAAAGAAAGAAAGAAAGAAAGAAAGAAAGAAAGAAAGAAAGAAAAGAAAGAAAGGAAGGAAGGATACCAAATGCTGAATAGGTTGTGGGGAAAGTGGATACTCATCCACTGCTGGTGGGAATGCCAGTTTGTCCAACCCCTATGGAAAGCAATGTGGAGAACTCTTAAAATTAACCTACCAATTGACACAGTCATACCATTCCTGGGTATATACCCATAAGACTAATCCTATTGCACAGATATGTGCACGACCCTGTTTATTGCAGGGTTTCACAATCCTTTGTGAATATTTGTGAATCTGTTGTGAACAACCTTTCACAATAGCAAAGCGCAGGAACCAACCCAGGTGCCCAACTAATGAGTGAATAATAAAAATGTGGTACATCTACACAATGAAATTCTATACAGCAATAAGGAAAGATGACATCATGAAACTTGCAGGTAAATGGATGGACTTGGAAACTTTTATGCTAAGTACAGTATCACAATCACAAACAACAACAACAACAACAAACCCCACAAGTGATGCCTGGTATCCCTCGTCTGTGGATTGTAGCACCAAACCCTTATAGGTTATGTTTGGCTGAATGGAACCCCTTGCCTCCCTCTTTCTGTGGATTTTCTTCATTTCAGGCCATTCTGAGGGATTTCTGGTCTACCACTTTCCTTCTCCTGAGGTCAGAGGACAACTTGTGTGAATTAGTTGTCTCCTTTCTTCATGTGGATCCTAAAGATGAAGCTCAGGTTGTCAACCTTGGCAACAAGCTCCTTTACTCATTGAGGCATTTTACTGGCCCTGAACCTTTTCGTAGTTGAGTTGTAAGGTTCATTATGGATCATAGGTGCAAGCCCTTTATTATGATTTTTAAGTATTTTCCCTTTGATGTGTGAGTTCCCTTATCATTTCTCTAAAATTTTTTTTTGCTGAAAAATTATGTATGAAACATAAAAATTTCAATAAAAAGATTTTTAAAAAGTAAAAAATAGTTATACGGTAGCAAGAACATATGTAAAGGATATATATGCATATATAATGGATATATATATATATATATAAAGTTGGCTAATGATTTTATTTAAAATAATGAGGTGCATCATTTGCCAGAAAATGACAAATGAGCCTTTTTTCCACTTCTCTGAGAATTTCATTCTATTAACTGATAGATTTCCTGTTGGAGGTATTTGAATGAACATTTGAAATGGGCAAACATCTAATGTCCAACACCCCCCCCCTTACTTGTTGGTATGGCCTTTTTCAGCCTAGTCATGAACCCTATCTGCAACTTCCAGACTCTGTTTCATTTGCTCACGGTCCTCATCTGATTCTTAGGAGCCCTGATTAGTCTTAGCTGCTGTCCTGTTCTCTGAACCTTTCTTACCCACTTGTCATTATTTCTCTGTCCTTCCTCTCATTCCCTGTAGGTCTTGCTCTCTGCTGGGTAAGGACAAAGAGTGATAATGACTTACAATCAGATAAGAAAAATCAATGCCACAAGGTTAATTAACTATTGTAATATCTCTTCCATTTACCCAGTACTTTAACTTTCTAATAATAAATATGACTGTCTTCATTTCCATTGCTCCCATATGAGTTCAAGCTACCATACTTTCTCACTTAGAAGACTGCAAATAGTTTTCTTATGCTTTTCTTTTCTGCTAAGGGACCTGTAAAATATAACTTATCCCACAAATAAAAAAAACTGTTTATTTTAATGATTAAAATAATTACTCACTGCCTTCCAAGTTCTGTAGAAAAGGATTCAGACCTGTTTTAGCTAGAAAGTCCTGTCTGATCAGGGCCATAATTCTTGCTACTTAATTCCTGCCTTCTGTAATTCTCTGTATCCCATAAGCACCAGCATTCTCCAAGTCTCCATTTCAGCCTTCCCCTCTCTCTGTTTTCTGAGCCTGAGGTGCTTGGGCCAGATCCTCAGCCCAAAGGCTTCTTGCTGTCCTAAAAATTACCACCCCACCACCATGACCGTTCACTCTTAAGGAGGCCACCTTTGACTATACAAGACAGCCCCTTCCACTGTCCTATCTCTACAACAATAATCTCTTTTTAAATCGCCTTTAATCCTAGCACTTGGGAGGCAGAGACAGGTGGATCTTTGTGAGTTCAAGGCCAGCCTGGTCTACAGAGTGAATTCCAGGACAGCTGAGGCTACAGGGAGACCCTGTCTCAAAAAAAGACAAATATATATATATCTATATATATGATATATTATATATATATATATATTAGATTATATTTTGAGTAGGAATGTGTTTCCTGCATGTGTTGTAAGTGCAACCTCTGTGTCATGCAATGCTGGCAGGAAATCAAGGAGGGTGTTGGATTACCCAGAACTGGAGTTACACAGGGTTGTTACCTGCCATGTGGGTGCCGAGACGAACCTGGATCCGCTGAAAGAGCGTGGTGCTCTTAAACAATTGAGCCACTTCCCTCCAGCCCCCCTCAAAAAAATAATCTCTTTTCTTTCTTATTATCTTGTTTTTCCTACAAGTAAGGGTATACTGCTGAGATTGTTGACTCTATTGATTACATGCTATCACCAAAGGTTCTCACGAAGCTTAGTTATACCATAAATAATCCACAGTTGTGAAAAAACAGATGTTTATCCCTTTCTCATGTAAATAAATTTGGAGATGGGTGGTCAAACATTATGGGACAGTGATCCCATAATTTTAACTATGGACATAGGCTCAAATTTTATTTTGGTCTTGTCTTTCACACATAACTTCCAACTTTCAGGTGATGACATGGTTAAGAAAGCTTCTATAGCTCTAGTCATGATGTGGGAGACTTCCTGGAAGTTAGATGTTACAGTTTTGCCTCTCATTGGCAAGAACTAGTCATTTGGCCGTCCATCACTGCAAGAGATCCACAAAGGTACCATTTGTTCTCTGTGACAATGTGCAATAATTAAACATCAAGGTGTATTGCTGAGGAAGGAGAAGGAGGATGCGGGCATCTTTCATAAGATATGGGCTTGCATAAACACTGCAGTTTATCATGCTCCTCCTTCCCCATTCTCTCTGTATGCTTTCTCCCCAAGTACCTGCATGATGGCTACTTACTAGGTGTTTGTTTTCACCCAAGGAATGGTAAAGAGAAATGTTTTCCAAAGTTACTCTCTCATTGGAGTGAAGATACTCTAGAAAATCATTTCTAATCTCACCGTTCAGATGAGAATCAGTAACAGTCCAGAGAAATGGATTAGCCTGATTAGCCTGAGAAAAAGCCATATACGACAAATGAGTATCGCCTCTATAGTTGTAGATGCTAGTGCCAATAACCCAGTTAGTATTTCTTGTGGAGAGGGTGCATATTAAAAGAACAACAAATAGAACGACTGCATCAAAAAGACTGACTGAAATGGTGTGGAATGGGAGGGGTGGGGAGGGGTGGGAGAGGGACACTGGTGTATATTCGACTTTGCATATTTAATTGACGCGATTCAACAAGGGTAGCCAGTTTGCCCAGACCTGTCTACAGGTTACATGGTGTTTTAGGACTTAGTTAAAGTAATATGTTGTATATTAAAACACATTGGTTTAAAGGCTCTGATAAAAACAGTAATGCATCTGAGTTAATTGTGATATAATTGCTGTTGTCCACATTTGGTTTTACTTAAAATCTGAATAACAATAACTTCGGGATTGGCATATACAAATGTCCTCTATTTTGCTGTTGTACAGTATCACCTTTGTAGCATTCTCTTTCACCTATAGGATGATCTAACGTTAAATAATAAGTTTTGTCTCCCAAGTTCATCCAACTACATGTCCCCAAACAGCATGGGTGAAGTTGTATGAATTTGTTGCCTTGATTCCTTCCTCTCAGGTATGTTAATACAGATGCTGTTTTTGAGACTCATGGTCAAAAACAGAAAATCCAAGACAATAAAAAGGGGATACAGTAGATATGAAACTTTTGTCAAAAACTTGCAATTTCAAATCTTAAACGAACTAGGGAAAAAGATTTGTATGTTCCCAACAGGTCAAAATGTAACCAACTTATCTGGCTGAGAAAGAAAAGATACAAGCTTTGCATTGTGTAGGATGTACCAGAACGATGCACAGACAGAATGGTTGGCCCACTGAACATTGAAAGGAAGGAAAGCCTGCCGGATTGCTGCAACATCAAGCCCCCTTGTGGATCCTACTCGTAAACAACTATTTATAATGAGTGTTAACAAAACTTACTTCTAGGGGCCGCAAAGGTTTTAATACGAGAGACTTTCTCTCCCCCCCACTAGAACAAGGGATAGAAATCATGATGCTGATGAGTTTCCCGTTCTCCTCAAGCTGAAATTGGCGCCAACGTTATAGAGGTCATCCTCACAAAACCAAAACAGTAATCTGCCTTCTGTTAATTGACTATAGACATAGGACTGTGCAAAAGATATTCAATCCGGTCAAACCAAATATATTACTAGAAGTCCTCCTTAAGTCTATGCACTTAAAGGCAAAATCTATTAAGTTCCAGGATCTCTGCATCAGCAATGTGACCTTATTCCACACCAAGGAGATGTTGGCCAGGGGAATCCAAGCGCCCCCCACAAAAGGTAAGGCCCGTGCCTCCAACAACTGGGATACCTTCAGAGAGAAGAGGTGATAAGTCCTCTGCTGTCACAAGACCTGATGTAAACATGGGAAGATGTATTGCGGAGACCCACCTTGCAAGTGTACAGATGGTTCCTCTGAATCCAGAGTAGTGTTCCAAAGGCCACTAAACCCATAAAGCAATAAGGTCTCCTTGAGTAAGCAAGATTCCTCCATCAGCACCAGCTACACCACCCTGCCTGGAATAGTGTGCAAACATGCACCAATGTCCTGTATTCCCAATTATAAATTGGCTATTAGCTCTCTCCTGGAGAATAACCCACGGCTGATGCCACAAGCTCTACATCCTCTATGTGATTGTGAGATATTATAAGCCCACAGTAAGACCCTGTCTATTTAACAGAAAAAAATAATGTAATTCATAGTTAACCATACCATCACAATACTGCTGTCTATACCATAGTAACCTAACCAAACAATTAGTATTGTTTAATACCCCATATATCTAATTGCTTGTGCTTTCAATAAGTAGGATCGAACGATGTTATTCTGGACAAACTGTCAGCCCATGATGGAAACAACCAGAACTGCACCAAGGTCCAAGGACAACAGCTCCAAGAGAACAGTAGACTTTTTGCTTCTCCATCCACCTGTGCCCTTTTCTAAGCCCAGGAACAATCTGCTGCCGGAAGAGGGGGCAATGTTAGAAATTAAGGGCTGCGATTGGTGAATGGTGAAACGACACACAATATAGTCTGGACACTCACTTCATTGAACATACAACGGCCCCCTGCCTGGCTGGTGGTGGGACCCATGAGTCTTTGTGGGTTTGGGCACAAATGCTGCAAAATTGGTTTTTACCATGAAGGAATGCTTGTTTCGATTAAAATTATCACTTATGTTAAAAAATCATGAAAAAAAAAAAACAGAGAAATTTTTTTGATGCGTATTTGTTTCTTTGAAAAAAAAAAAAATCAAATGATCTGTGATGGGGGGGGAAGGAAAGGATATATATGCCTGAACTGAATTAAAAATGATTGCTATGTGCAGACAGTACATTCATAAGCATACAGAAATACATAAAAATTAATAAAAAATTTTTAAAAAGAAAATGATGTATGCAATACACAAAGCATCATAAAAATTGAAATGAATTAAAATTAAAAAAAANTATATATATATATATAATTTTATGAGTAGGAATGTGTTTCCTGCATATGTGTAAGTGCACCTCTGTCATGCAATGCTGGCAGGAAATCAGAGGAGGGTGTTGGATTACCCAGAACTGGAGTTACACAGGGTTGTTACCTGCCATGTGGGTGCCGAGAATCGAACCTGGATCCTCTGAAAGAGCAGTTGGTGCTCTTAAACATTGAGCCACCTTCCCCACCCCCCTCAAAAAAATAATCTCTTTTCTTTCTTATTATCTTGTTTTTCCTACAAGTAAGGGTATACTGCTGAGATTGTTGACTCTATTGATTACATGCTATCACCAAAGGTTCTCACGAAGCTTAGTTATACCATAAATAATCCACAGTTGTGAAAAAACAGATGTTTATCCCTTTCTCATGTAAATAAATTTGGAGATGGGTGGTCAAACATTATGGGACAGTGATCCCATAATTTTACTATGGACATAGGCTCAAATTTTTCCTTTTTCTTGTCTTTCACACATAACTTCCAACTTTCAGGTGATGACATGGTTAAGAAAGCTTCTATAGCTCTAGTCATGATGTGGGAGACTTCCTGGAAGTTAGATGTTACAGTTTTGCCTCTCATTGGCAAGAACTAGTCATTTGGCCGTCCATCACTGCAAGAGATCCACAAAGGTACCATTTGTTCTCTGTGACAATGTGCAATAATTAAACATCAAGGTGTATTGCTGAGGAAGGAGAAGGAGGATGCGGGCATCTTTCATAAGATATGGGCTTGCATAAACACTGCAGTTTATCATGCTCCTCCTTCCCCATTCTCTCTGTATGCTTTCTCCCCAAGTACCTGCATGATGGCTACTTACTAGGTGTTTGTTTTCACCCAAGGAATGGTAAAGAGAAATGTTTTCCAAAGTTACTCTCTCATTGGAGTGAAGATACTCTAGAAAATCATTTCTAATCTCACCGTTCAGATGAGAATCAGTAACAGTCCAGAGAAATGGATTAGCCTGATTAGCCTGAGAAAAAGCCATATACGACAAATGGTATCCCTCATATGTGGATGCTAGTGCCAATAACCCAGTTATAAGTATTTCTTGTGGAGAGGGATGCATATTAAAAGAACAACAATAGAAAGACTGCATCAGAAAACTGACTGAAATGGTGAATTGGGAGGGGTGGGAGGGGCGGGAGAGGGACACTGGTGTATATTCGATTAATGCATATTTAATTGACGCGAGTTCAACAAGGATCCAGTTTTGCCCAGACTCTGTCTACAGGTTACATGGTGTTTTAGAACTTAGTAAAAGTAAATATGTGTATATTAAACAACATTGGTTTAAAGGCTCTGATAAAAACAGTAATGCATCTGAGTTAATTGGTGATATAAATTGCTGTTGTCCACATTTGTTTTACTTAAAATCTGAATAACAATAACTTTGGGATTGGCATATACAAATGTTCTCTATAATTTTTCTGTTGTACAGTATCACCTTGTAGCATTCTCTTTCACCTATAGGATGATTTAACTTAAAAATTAAGTTTGCTTCCCAAGTTAATCACATACAGTCACCCAAAAGAGCATGGGTGAATTTGATGAAATCTGTGCCTTGATTCCACCCTATAGGTATGTATAATACAACTGCCTTCTGGAGACTCCTGGGCTTCAAACAAAAAAAAACAAAAATCCAAAACTCAAATAGGGGTGATGGGATACAGGGGATACAATAGATATGAAACTTTGGCAAAAACCTTGGCAATTCAAATCTTAAAAACTAACTACGGGAAGATTTGTATGTTCCAAACAGGTCAAAATGTCACCAACTTAGTGCTTGAGAAAGAAACGATACAGCTTCATGTGTGTGAGGATTGTACCAGAAGTGCCACGCAGACTGGTTGGCCATTTCTGACATTGAAAGGACGGAAAGCCTCAGATTTTGCTACAAACATCAAGCCCCTCTGTGTATCCTACTCGTAACAACTATTTATAATGAGTTTGTACAAAACTTACCTTCTAGGGTGCCGCCAAAGGTTTTAATACGAGACACTCGATTCTTTCTCTACCCTCCCCACCCCATCGAACAAGGCGAGGAAATATCGATGATATGAGGTCGTTCTTCCAACTGTAAATTGGAAGCCAACTGTTTTATCGGGTATAATCTTTATAAACCGGGTTTAAGTAAAATCTGCCTTATTTAATTGATAATAGACATAGGAACTGTGAAAAGGATTATTCACTATTCAGAACCAAATCTATAATTTTTTTTTTTTTACTAACGTCTCTTAAGCTATGAACATTAAGCAAAATGTATTAATACAGCAGAGCTCTGACTCAGCAATGGATTATTCCACCAAGGACGATGTTGGCCAGGGGATCAAGCCCCCACAAAAGTAAAGGCTCCCTTGCCTCCAAACTGGGATCCCTGCAAGAAGAAAGGCGATAAGGCCCTGCGTCAAGCCCTGATTTAAACATGGGAAGATGTATTGAGCCCACTTCAATGTGTTACAGATGTGTCTCTGAATACCAGAGATGATTACCAAAAGCCACTACCAATAAAGCCAAATATAGGTCTTCTCTTTGAGTCAAGCAAGATTCCTCCCATCAGCACAGCTACCACCTCACCTGCCCTGAAATATTCTGTTGCCAAAACAGTGGCAGCCTTTCTGTCTGTATATCCCAATTCTATTGGCTATTAGCTCTCTCCTTGGAGAAATCAACCCATGCTGGATGCCACAAGCTTACATCCTCTAGGATTAGGAGATATTATAAGCCCAGTAAGCCCTGTCATATTAACAAAAAAAAAAAATGAATTCATGATTACATACCATCAAACATCTGTGTCTAAACTTATCGTTAACCTACCCATAACATTAGTACTGTTAATTACCCAATATGAATTGCCTTTGGCTTCATATGTAGGATCGAAAGTTTATTCCTGGACAAACTGTCAGCCCATGAATGGAAACAGCCAGAACTGACCAGAGTCCAAGACAACAGCTCCAGAGAAAGTAGACTGTTTTGCTTCTCATCCACCTGTGCCCCTTTTCTAAGCCCAGGGAACAATCTGCGGAAGAGGGGGCATGGTAGAATGTAAGGGCTGCGATTGGGGTGAATGGTGAAACTACAACAATATAGTCTGGACACTCACTTCATTGAACATACAAGCCCCCCCTGCTGGATGGTGGGACCCATGAGCTGTGTGGGTTTGGGCACAAATGCTTGCAAATTGGTTTTACATGAAGGATGCTTGTACTCATAAATTATCACTTATTGTTAAAAAATGAAAAAAAAAAAACAGAGAAAGATGCAGGAAAGTTATGGTAGAATGCATGATCTGGGATGGGGGGGGAAGGGAAAGGGATATATGCCTGAACTGAATTAGAAAATGATGTATGTGCAGACAGTACATTCATACACATACAGAAATAAATAAAAATTAATAAAAAATTTTAAAAAAGAAAATGATGTATGCAATACACAAAGCATCAATAAAAAATGAAAATTAAATTAAAAAGCCACATATTCATTTATAGAATAAAAAATGGGGTTACCTTATCTTAAAGCATGTAGACTATGGGTGGGAAGATTTCAAATCCTGGTTCATAATCAGAGTAAATAGCACAAAAGTGCAAAGGTGGGGTAGGGCATTTGAGAGTACAGCAAACTTCTTAATTCAAACCACATAACATATACACATTGATTAAAAAGAGTGTCAGCACCTAATTACTTTTATTTATTATTTATTTATTCATTCACTGATTGGGTACCTTTATTTTTCTAAAACTAATACAAGTATAAGAACTACATGGTCCCAATGAAAGTCAGCAGTCATATATATTTATTGATCGTTTAATGTTAGTTAGCTGGAATTGAAATTTGTATAAGTATGAAGTATACATGGATATTCAAAGATTTACTATGAAAATAAAAGATAAAAATATCTCCTTAATAAATTTTGTATTAATTACATGTTAGAATTATAAAATATTGGCTTGAGTAAAACGTATTGTAAGAATGAGATTTACTATTTCCTTTTTCAGTTTTCAATATGGCTACTAGAAGATTACAAACTATTGTGTTACTTATAACTGGACAGTACTGACAGAAAGTTTGTTCATTGCTTTCTAATATATTCTTTCATATGAGCTCTCTACCTTGACTTTGTATACTTTTAAATAAAATTGAACTGCTAGCTACTGTCATTCTCTAACTCCACTCCTGGATCCTTGTCCGTTCTCACTTTTCAAGCTCTTGTTCCCTTGCCGTATCTTCTTCCAAAATGGAAGCCATAATTTGTCTTTTTCCAGTACAACACAGCCTTGCCTGTGCAGTATTAGGACACAGAACTGTTTTTTTATGTTTCAATACCCATGTAGACTTCATGCTTTCTTTACAGAGCAGAGGTAACATATCTGAATCTTTCTATCCTCCCTTAATGTCTTGGCTCTGATAAGAGTTTAACAAATAGCCTGTGGATAAGAGAATAAGGAGTGCTGCTGTTGGAAACCAGAGAGACATATAGGCCTATTCAGACAGAATTCAAAAAGAAAGGATGAGAAATTACAGCGAGTGTTCAGGGAGGAACAGGGGAGTAGAGGTCTTTTGAAAGTGATGTAATGGCAGTTGTGTGACATAAAAGGAAAAGAAAGAACGCTTCCTGTGAATGACAAAAGTCTGCTGTTAAAATTCCCACCATTTTTAGCAAATGCTTTATTTTTCAACATTCATTTGAACTGAGATGCTTTAAAGGGGAAAATTCTCATACTTTATCTTACTATAAAAATTTGGAAAATTACTTCCGAGTTTCTCAAAGCAATTCAGCCTAAAATGCTAGTAAAATGTTTGTGACATTTCAACATTCTGGGGTCCCGCAAGAGCAGGGGTAAAGAAAATCCATCCAAAGTTTCTCCTTAGGGTCAACTTCCCCTCATTAATGGTGATTATAACTAGTAGTGCCCCCCAAAGCCCAAATAAACTTCTTGAGCTGACTTTCTTTAGAATTATTAAGGCCCAAGGGAGCACCAGAAGACCGTCGTCTAGCCAGTTCTAAGCTTGTCTGGAGTTAGCCAAGTACCTCTTAGATGCTGTGTGAGAAGGGAATTCAAGGTCAAGCTGTAAAATATCATCTTCCAGGCTAGCCTTGCTAGGTTAAAGTTCATGAGTCACTGTATTTGTAAAGCTTGAATCTTTCCAAGCACTTAAGTTGCAAACCAATCACTAAAGAATATTATCTTTTATAAGTATTATCTCAGATAACATGCTTACCTTTAAGGTTAAAATTATCATTATAAGCAGATACAGCTGTGCTTTTTGTAAGACCTATAATATCTATAGGATTGATGTATCTAATTCATGAGATAGTTTAGAGCATCATCATATAATATCTATAGGATTGATGTATCTAATTCATGAGATAGTATTAGAGTATCATCATATAAAATAAATGTAAATAATAAGAGAAATAGTCAAAGACAATAATGTGGCATTATGGTTAATTTCAGTTGTCGACTTGATGGAATTTAGAATCAGATGAGAGGAGCTCTGGCCGTGCCTATGTAGGAATATCGTGAGTAGGTTAACTGAGGTGGACAGACCTGCCCACTGTGGGTGTCACCATAGTCTGGGGGAGAATTGTAGATGGAATAAAAAGTAAAAATTGAGCTGAACATAAGCATTCAGAGTTTTCTGCTTCCTGACTTTGGACACAATGGGATCAGCTGATTTAATCCCCTATGGTCAGGATTTCTATGACATGATGAACTCTACCCTTCCAATGTGTGCTCAAATAATTCTTTCTCCCTTAGGTTGCTTTTTTTCTGGGATTTTGTTTCAGCAATAATGAAAGTAACAAATATAGGTAGGTATGCAAATGCTACTCTTTTGAGTATAGCATATATACCATGAATGCTTATATACTTACTAGATGTGGGCTACGTACTTTAAAATAAACCAGGTCTCTGGTAGTCAGGAGGAAGATTGTATAGTGAACATTTGTAATAAGCAGACACCTATTTTTCAGCACCTCCATCAAGCTGATCTAATTAATTTCCATCATTATTCACTCTTTTGGGGGTATATTTTTCCCTGCTGTAAAGGACCTGTGTTCTGTCTTGCATAAAATTCCAGCAACCCTATTTAATGTAACAGACATTCATTTTATTATTGTCAAAAGATTGTGAAAGTGAAATGGAACCCCTTAAAACCTATCAAGCTCTTGTGCTACATACAAACAACAAAAACAAATTAAATGGCATAATATCTTATATTTTTGAGAAAGTTATCATTTTAATACATTTCATGATTCAACAATATTTCAATTTGTAGAACTATAGACTAAAACCAATGCTTATTTTTTTTCAGAGAAAAAAATTAAGATAGGGAAAAAATGACACTCTACTGATGACTTCTTATATGTGATATGGGTGGATTCCACATTATAGACAGAAACTCTGTGGAGGAAGATCCTGCAAAATTTGAAGTTTTAGCTTTCAATGACTTACAAAGAAATTAAGTGTCTAATTATATATGGAGTAGGAACCACAGTCAGTGAGACCAACTAATAAAAAGGTTTGATCATATGGTGAGGACAAATGCTTTTGGGAATAGTTGTTTGGGTTGTTTTAATTGGGCCTTCTTTTGTTTGTTTGTTTGTTTGTTTGTTTGTGTGTTTGTGGGTGTGTCTGATCTGAGCTTAGGTGTGTGCATGAGGTAACATTTCCAGTCAGTGTGTCCCAGAGGCACAAGTCAGGGTCATTCATAGGACCTCTCTGTCCAAGAATTGGGCTGATGTGATGATGCAAAGGCCTGGGATTGGCCCCCGGGAGGTGACGTCATGCTGCTTATGAAATGACGTGTTGTATTTGAATAAAGGGCCATTTTGTACTTGGGCTTGATCTCTGCCATGTGTTCTTGGGCTGTGCTTCTCTGCACATGCTTTCTCCATGGCCTGTCCCATTGACCCCTTACCACAGTTTTTTGTTTGTTTGTTTGTTTATGTGCTTTACAACATGGTCTCCCTGTAGCCACAGTTGGCCTGAAACTCACTATCACAGAGATCCTTCTGCCTCTGCCTCTGGAGTGCTGGGATTAAAGGTATGCACCACCACACCTGGCAGGCACTGATTTTTTAAAAGATTATTTTGTCACAGAATATTTTTCCTTTGGTAAGTTATTTTCCATTTCCTTCCTTCCTTCCTTCCTTCCTTTCCTTCTTTCTTTCTCTGTCTATTTTTTATTATATTTCTGAAACAGGCCCTTGTTATATAGTACTGACCCACTCTCAGCTTGCTATGAGATCCTCCTGTCTCTGTCTACCTGCTAGGATTCTAAGCACACACCTGCCAGCATTCCAAGCTATTTATCGTTTAAAATAACCATTAGCTCTTTATCACCCTCATGACTGGGCTACTCTGATGGTGAATATCAGGGTAATTAGCACACTCTATACTGATCAATCAATTAGCTTTATTTGTTGCTTCCTCCCAGATTCATTTTCCTATTCTAGGATTCAGCTACTAAGTCTATATTTAATTATTGGATAACTATCTATATGATCATATGAGCCTGAAACTGCTTTCTAACTCATAAAATCGAACCTATTTTGCTATCCTTATCTACTTTGCGACATGCTATAACATTCTACTGATTAAACAGCCTTCATTTATAGACACTCATAATTTGTTAAAAGATCAGAATTTTGGTCATTCAACACAGATGGTGTGTATATTTCTTTAATGTTCTAAAGCATAATTTGTATTATGTGAGCCTCAATTATGCATCTAAATCCCAGGGACACAAAAATCTCATTGTGTGAATGACCTTTTTCATTTTTACCTTGCTGTACAGCCACTCCAAAACCACCTCCCTCCGTAGCTATTTTTCAGGCACATAGAAAATATTTCAGGACTACGGGAAGCCCATTGAGGCTGCTAAGAATAATCACCTCTATTATGGAAGAGTCTAGTTCCTCTGCTCCTAGAACCACCAACTAAGACCTTTCTAAGTTTGGCTTAGAGACTCTGCTTATTCCAAACAAATCTGGCTAGCTGTTTCTAAGGTATGACTTCTGTGCCCTGTATAAAGCAACTCCAAAGTTCTGCTACCTTTCTGGGTTTTCAAGAACGGGGCACATGTTCCTTGATTTTTTTTTTTTTTTTTTTTTTTTTGGCCTTTCTGAGACAGGATATCCTTGTATCTCTGGCTGTCCTGGAACTCACTCTGTAGAGCAGGCAGGCCTTGAACTCACAGAGATCTGCCTGCCTCTTCCTCCCAAGTGCTAGGACTAAAGGCATGTGCCACCACGCCTGGCTAATTCTTATACTCCCAGATATAGCTGAGTAAGTGCAATTATCACATCCAGGAAGATACTATTTATAACTGATTTGAGGGAGGAAAAAACCAGCAAAACCCTAAATTCACATGTTTAAGAAACCTACTATCTTAAACTAATTAAGATTACATTGTATAAATTTGAAGACTAGGAAGCATAAAGGCTAAGACTTAGGGAAAGGTGTTATTTTTACAAACCTCAGGTTTTCCTCTGAAATTTGCATTTTCTAAAAATACACACCCAATTATGTCACTTCACATACAAAAACCTTCAATGATTTCTTACCCAAGTACAAAATAAAGGTCCTACTCTCCCAATGGTCTTCAGAATTCTGATCTGACTCTACACTTGCTCTTTTTGTAAGGCACAATGATCACCTGCCAGTTTGCAAGCCTACTTCTGCTCAAGTTAGTCTCTATATACACTGTACACAGGGTGAGCAACGAGGAGCCCAAGAACTTTGGGAGAGAGAAGTAAGGTTGCCTCCACTTTGAAAATTTAAATTAAAATAAAAAGTTAACATAAAAAAATGAAACAGAACAAATAAGATACTTATTTTCTTAAAAGAACAGAATATTATCAAATCAAGATATGAGCCCTATCTATCACATCTGACAAAAGGATAAGAGCCCAAAAACATCAATAAATTTGGGGAAAAGCTCAACAGCAAAACACAACATAATAAAATTAAAAAATGGGCAAAAGATATATATTTTTTTCACATAAATTTATTTTTATTTTTTTAACAAATCTAGACCCGTGTTCCCGCCCATTCCCCCACCCCGCCAGAGCTCATGCATTCTTCCAAAGATGCTTTTCTTAAAAAAGTGACTACAAACAGCCAGCAGATATGCTAAAAATGTTGAAAATCAGTAGGCAAATGAAAATGAAAAACACAATGAAATACAGGTTCATCTCAGTAGGAATGACCATTATCAATAAAATTAAGTATTAAAAATTCTGGTGTGGATGTGGAGAAAAGAGATCACTGGAGGGTATTGTCAGTGCAAATGTAAACTCATACAGCCATTATGGACAGAGAATTCTCAAACATGAACAATACCACAATTGAACTACCATATGATCCAGCATATTTCATATGTACATATTTCATATGTAGGATCTTAATCTTTTTTATACTCTCTTCCCCTATAGCACCCTCCCACAGCTTCCCCATTGAACTTCATTTTGTCATTTGTGTTATGGGCCATCGAGTCAAATTACTGTCCTAGGATATCCCTCAGTGCAAGTTCATCCACTATCTAAAGTCACTCCCTTAAAGAAGATCAATTCTTTCTCACTCAGTAGTAATCAGTAGTAATAATCTTCTGAATAGTTTGGCTAAGAATGCTGCCCGTTTCCAGAATTCTATGCTGGGCTTTTTTTTTTTTTTTTTTTTTTTTCCTGTCTGTTTAAGTTTCTATGGTCTTGGGCACACGCCTTTGTCATTGCTGTGAGTTCATATGACCAATGGCTGGAGTTTCTTACTCACTTCCCCATGTCTATGCTGGAATTTGGTTTGATTTGAACTTTCCATGGCTTTATGCATTCCTTTGTCAACATATCTCATGTTTTTCTTTATCCATTTATCAGTGGTTGGACACCAAGTTGATTCAGCATCTTGGCTGTTGTTAATAGTGGTACAATAGGGTCTGGAGAGATGGCTCAGTGGCTAAGAGTGCCCACTGCTCTTGCAGAGGACCCAGGTTTCATTTCCAGCATCCACTGTCTTTAAGCCAGTGTGGCCAACACACATATTACATATAATAATAATGATATATATTATGTATTATATATTATATATTATATGTGTATATATAAATATATACTATATATATATTAATATATATATCATATATATATAAGCCTATAGAGTGTTTCTTGAAACCAGGAAAAAAGAAGTACTGTTTCCTGATTTAAAGGAGGCAACATAAAAATGACAGCTAATGTAATCTTGTGTTAACTTTCTTTAAAAGAGAACTATTGACACATTCTCCAAACAATCAATGGTATCTGTGACTAGGTAGTTTAAGTGTATCATTCGGTAACATCTTCTTTAATGGCATTATTAAAGTTTAAAACAAAACTCTAAGCCAGGCGTTGTGCGCACACCTTTAATCCTGCGCACTTGGGAGGCAGAGGCAGGCAGATCTTTGTGAGTTCCAGGCCAGCCTGGTCAATCAGAGTGAGTTCCAGGACAGCTGTGACTACAGAGACCCTGTCTTGAAAAGACATCATAATAGAAAAATAAATAAATATAATAAATAAATAATAAAAATAACAAAATAAACAAACTACTATGGTATGATGAAAACATCACTAATGGTTTTGGAATGAAGTTCTTATTAAAAATTATTCACACGGGTTAGATCAGAGAGGTTTTCAAACTAATCTTATGAACTTTTCACTAGTTTGTTTTACCAAAAATAAAATCAAGAAGGCAGGGGGAAGCACACAATGAAGAATGAACCAATTCAAATGATTAGAATGCACCACACTCTAACATTAAAATTTTTTTTTTTCCTGGTCTTTTGAGATAGTCTCCCTCTATTTGTCCTGACTTGAATGGATGACCAGGCTATCCTTGACAGTAACAGTGACCAATCTGCCTCTACCTCCCAAGTGTTAGGATTAACACCTGGTCCACCTGGAACAAAACCATTTCTTATATACAGGCAGATTATAAAAAAAAAAAAACTCAGACCTAAGAAAAGTACGAATCAAGTAATGACTGAGAATTCACTATTTACCCCAAAGACAGTTTGTTGAAACTATTGTGTGTTATTTCCATACAGAAGATGGAGAGATGGAGTAAGAATAGTACAGAATATGATAAAAGTCTGGTATTTAATTCTGTCCATGGCAATCATTCTTCTTTATTTCCATTTATTGTCATGTCCATCAGTGCCCACGAAAGTGAATGGCACACAAAAGCACTCACTATCTTTGGGAAATTTAGTATTAAATTTCATAGTTTTGAGTCTGTGCTCTTGTCAATCTTTTAAATTATGAAATGACAATATTTATACAAAAGGAGTAAATGTACTTATCAGTGAGTAGATTATAAATTAGTAATGTATCTCTATAGTCTTTATTTGTTAGTTTCTTATGAATTTATTCAAATTGAGTCAGTCTTGCTAAAACTGATGATCCTTGCTATTATGCAGCAATTTCCTCTAAGGTAAATAACAGGATATCAAAAGTAAATAGCAGGGTGTTCTAAAGGAAAGCAAACATTCCATCCTGAAGTAAACAACTCAAAGGCTTCAGGAAGTCCCCGAAACCAGCTGCATTCGCTAGGCCCCTTTCTCCCCCAGGACCAACTGAGCTGCCTAGAAGAATTTACACAACAACCAAGCCACCTCGAGGAAGCAGAGGACAGCCAAGCTGCCTGAAGCATACACTTTCCTGCCTGCAAGTTATGCGATGTGCTCTTCCCACTTTTGTGAGCTGTCACCATGCCAGGACAGGGTTTTGGTGATGCAGCTGGTCTTTGAGTCATTCCTGTTCCTCCAAGAAGCCCCTCACTCACTATCCCCTGAGTAAGCCCAGTAAAAATCAGTAGTTCACCAAGTTGGGTTTGGGCAGTGTCCTTACTTTGGTCTATCTATGGTGTCCTCTTGTGGTGAGTAGACATTTGTTCACATCCCCCAGGAATAGTGAGTGTTACACAATGCTTAGAAACATCATCATTCAATCTGTACTCACATAGTAAGGCTTCATGACCATATTGAGGTTCTACTTATCGTGGGAAGCAACTATGTTGAAGCATCACAGGGCACCACATACCTAGGTTCCCCCACATGAAACAAAACGTGCACCACACTGTGTGCTCTCTTGAAGCTATGCTTTACCACACTGTGTGCTCTCTTGAAGCTATGCTTTACCACACTGTGTGCTCTCTTGAAGCTACACTTTACCACACTGCATGCTCTCTTGAAGCTACGCTCTGCTGAGCTCTTGCTGTCCTGGTCTTCTCTTACACCATCTGCTCTAAGAAGTATTTCTAAGCTCCCTTCTGCATGCACATTAAAAATCCAGGTTTCTTGGTGCTAGGAGAAAAATGGGAGGTCTCTTTCCTTCCTTATTAATAATGAAAAGTAGTGTATGATTTGCTGAAATGTAGTGAATTCAAATGATGATTTGGTATAACACTCAAAATGTTAAAGGATCCAATGCTCAGGAAGTTTAATCAATTTGCTGATATTCCTAATTGTGCACTTGAATTCATTTTAACAAACTTTTTTTTTTGTCTTTTGAGAAAGGGTCTCCTGTAGCCCAAAACATTTTTTAGATAATGCTTTCGACTTTAGGTAAATTTAACTTCTTGTGCCTCAGTTTCTTCAACTAGAAAGGAAATACAATACTAACCATTCTTCGGAATGTTAATTATACATATAAAATAGGAACGCAATAAATATGCATCTTTTTAAAACACCGTTAATGGCATATAATGGACAGGAGTAAGTATAAGAAAATACAATTTAGGAAAAAGTAATTTGGGCTGATGCGATGGTTCTGTGAGTAAAGGTGCTTGCCAACAAGGATAGGAGCTGGGTTCTATCAGTACAACCCATGTAATAGAGGAGCCGGCCAAAGTGTGACGATTGAGATTCCTCAGAGTGTGTTTCCATGGATAGGCTGCCTATGTTCAGCTTCTCCCCCAGCAGGGCTAAGGAAAGATTGCAGAAGAGGAGGGCAGAGAGATTGTAAGACCAGGGAGGTGATGTAAAGACCAATAGGAAATGAATCTCAGAAGCTCTTGATACCTGGTTCATATGAACTACATTGTTATCAGCAAGGAGATGACCAATGCAAACTCCGCTGGACAAAACTCAGCACAAAGAACTGCAGAAAATGGATAGCAGAGCCAAACCTTGACTGAGGAAATATTAGCAAGCAAGTGGTGGTCACTGAGGAAGACTGGTATCTTTATAAAAGACCCAGATAGGACTACTAAAGCTCAGAGATGAGCTGGCCGGGAGGAGTGAAGGAGATTAATATGGACAATGGACTCTATACAAATTACAGAAAGTTGAACTCTGAGAGTGGCCGAGGGAGAAAAACTACATTGTGAAACACATAAAAAGTCAATAAAAAGATGAATGACTACACTTGGGTATTGGGGATGATGCTGAAGATTTAAATAGGGTCATGGTTGGCTTAGAATGTTTCTTCAGCAGAATTGTGAAAGACAGCTGATTGGGAGAGACTGGGAGTGAGGAGTAAATGGACTTTGCAGAGGTTCCAGGCAGAGTAAGGGCCCGAGGAGAGGGACAGGATGCATGGAGAAGAGAACTATGCTCAGTGATGGTAGGATGGTCTACTGATTTTCCACAACCTGTGGAGTGCTTATTTTCTGCTAAGCATGGTGACAGCTGTAAGAATAATAAACCCTCGCCTCACAGAGCTATGGAACTAGCAGAGGAAGCAGACAATGAGCAGTTATAAATTTAACTGTGATTGCATAAGTGCTGTGCTTTCTTCTTTAAACCAGTGCTTCCAGAGTTTATAAACTGTCTTACCTTTCCATTTTTTCACTTTTTCCTAAAAGTTTTCAGTTAATGCCCATCTAAAAGAATAACCCTTGCCTTCTCTAACCTCTGAATACTCGTCTTTCTTGATAGTAAACACTGCTATAGAAGATGGCCAGACTGGCGCTAATGCTTCCTTGTCTTCTTATCCTTACTGACAATGTCCTGCTCATAAGAAGAGTCATATGCTACCCTGAAGTTTACAAGTTAGAAAGCAAGAGCTTCACTTCTTTAGGTTCTGCGGAGACTCACTTCAAGTGTAGATGCCCTCTCGTCCCTCTGGGATGCTATTATTTTCCCTGACAGGAAAAAATGTGCATGCTAGTTGATTTGTTTGGTTTTCCTTGGTCATTCCCTTTTTCTCATTCAAAGGTACTTGTGACTTGTAGGTACCAAGCACTCTTCTGGGTTCAAGGGGAAGAAAAGTAAAGGAGACACAGGTCCTTCCCACAGGCAGCCCTTGCCTTATCATCTCTGATGATGATAAACAGAGAGACAGACAAATGAATTACCATCCCTAGGAAAGGTGCTGAGTATACAGAGCAGCTCTATGCAGATCCTTCCTTCCAAACCCTCTCAGGAGGGATGAGTTTGCCTTTCAGAGAGGCAGAAAATACTGTTGGAGGAAGCAGGTTTGTACCCAAGAGATGTCTCATTAGATACTCAGCAGTAATGACTTGGAATTTAAGAGAAAGGCATGGTTGAAACTAGAAATGGTTCAATTAAGACAATACCTGAGGAGATTATGCTAAATACAATGTGCAGAATTTAAAAAGAAATCCATTTTTCAAATGACAGTGATATTTCCCACAGAATTTGAAATACAAGGTAATTCCTATGAATATCGACTGCTTAATTATTTAAATTCGGTTCTGCGAAAAATGGGGATTTTTTTTCCAGTAAGGCAGTAATGATATTGCAGTTTCACTCAGCTCCTTATTCCACCCTCCTGCCATCTCAGCGACTGGTATCACCCTGACCTATTTCACACGGGCTTCAGGTCATTTCAGATCTCAAATCATATACCTATGGTTCTCTGTTATACCTATGATCCTCTAGCTTAACTGATTAGCATTTGTAAGGCCAGACTAAAAAATTTGCCTTTTTTTATGTTTAACTTTGCTTTATCATAAGTTTGCATAGCTCACTGGATGGTCTTGTAAGTAGTATTTAGCCTTTTCAAAATCACATCCATTTGTTAGTTTTCTAAAGGTCTCTCCATTTATCCATGGCAATATGAGGAGGGGCGGAAGTGCTTGGTTGCAATAAAAGATGAAGTTGCTTGATTAAAATAAGGAGTCAGGGATTTGATACACTCTCAGAGGAATGAGCTAGATCTTTCAATGCCAAGGCTGCAGCTGAAGTCATGGTAAAGATAACAGTTATTTCCACTTAAGCTGCTGTCTGGGGAACACATGACCTGAAGCTGTCTTAGGCCGATGCGATGGGCAATCTCTGCCTCTCTCTCTCTCTTTGAGTGATCTAAGAGAATTGATAACATGGTGAACTAAATGTCAGCCAAAATCAATATCCCAGAGGTAAGAACAGGCTGAGGCAAGTGAATTGACTTCAGACAAACAAGCAGGCCAAGGGAACAGAATTCCCACTTGGAAAAGCTAAACTGCCTCCCGGTGCTGTGGCAAAGAATTATGAAAGTTGCTGTTGGAATTAGATGTCACCACTTACCAGAGAAAGGGCAGGAAGCCTGATGGGGTCAAATGGATTCTCTGCCCTTCTTGGCTAAGAGGACAGCTTCTTGGTGCAATCTCAGCTGTTCTGGTGACTCTTTTTGAAAAATACAGCAACACTAGGACATCCCTCTACAAAAATATACTGCTTAAAACTCGGACCACATTTTCGTAGCCTTTTAGAAATTCGATACACTTTAAAAAAAATAGACCATTCTACCTCCCTTTTATTTTTATATTATTATTATTATTATATTATTATTATTATATTTATGGAGAACAAGTCTGTCCCTGTTAGCTAGCCTTGAAACTCGCAGGGAACTCCTGCCTCAAGGCTACTCTAGTGCTGGAATTAAAGTCAGTAAATCTTGGATCACAGGATTGCTAGTTTTGAATTAATATCTTTATGCCTTATTTTAGGAAATGCATTCTATTGTTTATGCTATTCTCTCCGGTAGTTCAAAGCAGTCTCTATGTGTCTTGATCATTAAAATATTGGGGTATGAGAGCATCTAAGCGTTTTAATTAAGCTAGAAGAGAAAGGATAGGGAGGGAAGAAGGAGGGAATGAGAGAAGACATAGAGAGAGATGTCCTGGACTATACAATATTTAAAGCCATCAGTTGCGAAGTAGTGGAATGTAGTAGTGCCAACCCAAATATCTTTCCTGATACTCGAGGCTGCTGGCTCATTCTATTAAATAGTGAGGCTTATGAATAAATAAAAGGCAAGAATGCTAATGAATCCCTCTAATGGGATGTAGGCTCTATCAGGTTTATTTTTATAACTTGTTAAAAGTTAATTTGTTCATTAAGTTGTCATTTCGTGGGCCTATCGAAGTGGCCTCAGTGAGAAACTAGGCACATATTGCCAAGCACAATGGTTTGAGCTTGATCCACATGGCGCAATGACAGAAGTAGCTCTCATAAGGTCTTGCTCCTGACCTCGATTCTGTAGCATTACTGCACTTGCCCCAGAACAATCTCATCATTTCTCCTATACTCAACATTATTAATTTTTTCTTTAAATTTTTTGTTATTTTTAAGAGATTGCTACAATATAAGGACACAGTTGTTTCGATACAACACTATTAGAGTGAGCTATATGTCATACAATTAGTTATTGGTGCATTTTTGCAAGTATCTACTTCCACAATTTTGAACAACCCAAAGTGCCCATAGAATCCAGTTGCGAGAAGCTTGTATGCACAGGCATCAGCCTGTTGATCATTATGTGTAGGATCCAGACTATAGTAATCTGTAGTCTTATGATCACCCTCATCTCTCCGCAAGCCCTTACAATCTATCATCCTCTCCTCTTCCGGCAGTTTGTTCCCTGGGCTTCTGGAGAAGGCACAATTGTGTGAGGAAGAAAACAGTCTATTTCTTGGGTTGTCATTTTGGACGTCAGATCTTATCAGGTTCGTGTTTCCCTTCATGGGTTGAAGCTTTCCAGTGATACCTTTTAGTCGTACTAAGCAAAGCACAAGATGATTGGAGTACAGGCATTAAGCAGTACTGCAAATTATATGTCAACTGAAGTAGCTGTAGAGCATAGACACGAGATGCCTGAATGGTATGCTAATTCGCCAAACTGTGGTTTCTCTATAAAGGGTGACAAGTTCTTATTGTGGCTTTAATAATCTCCTAACCAAACTAGACGGACCATAGCTGATGTGGCATCCACTAGTGAGTTTATTCCTTCCAAGAGGAGCGTAAAGACCAATTGCATTGGAGATATATATAGAACTTGGCTGCCACTGTTGCACATATCTCCAGGCTGTTGAGGTGTAGCTGATTTTGACAGAGAGATGTTGCTTGTTTCAGAGAGACCAATAATTTTGCTGATATTACTTTTAAGTGGCCTTTGTTAACACTCACCCTGGCATTTAGAGCCAGTTGTTGCTGAAGTGACGTCTCTAATGATTTTTTCATGCTCACACCAAGGTCTTCAACAACAGGGACTCTTACTGCGCCTTTCCTTGCAATAATAATCCCACTTAATAGGGGCAAAGGCCTTTATACATTTTGAGGGGGTGCGGTTTGAATTCCCCTGACCATTTTTAATGTTTTTTAACTAATGTTTAAATGGAAATTGTGGATGTTAAATAGTTTGAAATTGTTTGGGGTGGAGAGATGGCCTAGCACCTAAGACATTGGCGTTCTTGACGAGAGACCTGTGGTTCGATCCCACCTAGCACACCCACATGCTCTAAAGAGCCATCTTTGACTCCAGTTCCGGGGAACCCAACACGCCTTTCGACCTCTGTGGAGAGTGCATTCGCACTAGCGGCTACCAACCCTACATGCAACAGTACACTCTATACACATAAAAAAAAAATAGAGAGTGTCTCTTGGGCTGCTCCAAGAGGTCGCAGGTCTGAGCCCTTCTGTGGGAGGGAGCCGCCTTGCCTGGCCAGGAGCTTTACCTTTGCGAGCCGGCGACCTCAGTAGCAGTTCAGGTTTGGCTTACTTGTGCCTCTGACTTTGTGGCCCTGCACCTGAGGCACAGGAACCTGGAAGTCACTCAGGCAGATACCAGGGCAGTCAGCATTACCCCCCCCCGCCCCACCAACGTGTAATTTTGGTAGAGAAGTATCCAAGTGGCTTATTTTTGGAGGAACCTTCAGAACAGGGAAGAGAAGAGGAACTTAGGCTTCCAAATATCGAATATATAGACAAAATTGAAATGTTGAAAGACTTGAAACCTAGACAAGTCAATACTCACAACAAAGGAGGAGAAAGGAAAAAAAAAAAAGCATCAAGAAGGGGCAAGCAAAAACCATCCGCTAACAATGAGTGAAAAACAATTTGTGATTTGAATCAAACAAAAAGGAAACCCCTACATGCTGGAAGGACACGATGGAAGGGACAACATGGGAAAGGCACAGAATCACATTCCACACCAAGGCTCTAACCAAACCTGTAGGAGAGATAGTACACTGGGAACCCTTGGAGGTGGCCCAAGAACAGATTTAGGGAAATAGTGCAGACCTTTGGAGAGAGACTAGAAGCATATATTAGAGAGAGGTGAAAAGAAGAGAGAAATTAAAATACTCAAAAAAATAGTGACTAGAGAGATACTATGACAAACATCGGAAAGAACTAAAGGACACGAGTTGACAAAACTCCTGAAAGATAGAGGGAGAAAATAACAAAATTCCGAAAATAGAGAACACTGAAAAATGAAACCAACCAATGAAGTGAGGAGCACGAAGACGAGATTGAGAAGTCTCAAAAAGGAATAGAAATACTAAGACAAACCACAGGAGATTAAATGAATAAAGGAATTAGAATACTCACAATCAAGAAAGAAAGAGGAAAGGAAAAGCCTCAGAATAGAATGGAGGAAGCAGAACAAAGAATATCAGATCTGAAAGATAACACAAGCAATTAAAAAAGCCTCAAATAAAGACTTTGAAAATTTAAAAATACACAAAAGTGGAACAACCAGGAATATCGGACACTATGAAAAATCAACTCCGCATTCATAGGAATAGGGAAGGACGAAGTAATTCTCAGAGAGAATAGTATTGATCAGATCTTAACAGAATAATAGAATTGAATTTCCCAAACTAAAAATAGACAAACCCATTCAAAATGACAAGAAGCACATAGAACTCCAATAGATGAGATTCAGAGAAAGAAACTCCCCATGCCATCATCGGTAGTTAAAATGTTAGACATCCCAAACAAAGAGAAGACAAAATCCTAAAAAAGTGCAATCCTAAAAAAAACAATAAAAAAGAGAAACCCATCAGAAGTTAAACTGCTCTCAGTGCACAAACCATGAAAGCAAGAAGACCATTGATGCCAAAGCATTCCCAGGTGTTTAAAGGATATGGATGCCAACCCAGATTACATTACCCAGAAAAAAATGTNGCAGAATAACAACAATACAAATGAGGGCTTGACGTTTCTCTTTTTAAAAAATAAAAAACCTTGCCAAGTGTGGTGGCGCACACCTTTAATCCTAGCACTCGGGAGGCAGAGGCAGGTGGATCTTTGTGAGTTCAAGGCCAGCCTAGTCTATAGAGTGAGTTCCAGGACAGCTGGGGTTACAGGGAGACCCTGTCTCAAAAAGACCAAAAAATAAATAAATAAAATAAATAAAAAACCAATAATGATGTCTTTAAAGTTTTGTTTTATTTTTATTGAATTTTTGTGACTTTTATACAATACAGTTTACTGGTATTTTGATCCCCTCCCTTATCTGCACATTCCCTCACAGCTTCCCACCCAATTTATTGTACTTTCATACATATATATATATATATATATATATAATACAGCCTATAGAGTGTTTCTTGGAAACAGGAAAAAAAGAAGGTACTGTTTCCTGATTAAAGGAGGCAACATAAAAATGACAGCTAATGTAATCTTGTGTTAATTTCTTTTAAAAGAGAACTATTGGGACAATTCTCCAAACAATCAATGGTATCTGTGACTAGGTAGTTTAAGTGTATCATTGGTAACATCTTTTCTTTAATGGCATTATTAAAGTTATTAAAACAAACTAGTACAGCCAGGCGTTGTGGCGCACACCTTTAATCCTGGCACTTGGGAGGCAGAGGCAGGCAGATCTTTGTGAGTTCAAGGCCAGCCTGGTCTACAGAGTGAGTTCCAGGACAGCTGTGACTACAGGGAGACCCTGTCTTGAAAAGACCAATAAATAAATAAATAAATAAATAAATAAATAAATAAATAAATAAAATAAAATAAAAAATAAAACAAACTACTATGGTATGATGAAAACATCCACTAATGGTTTTGGAATGAAGTTCTTATTAAAAACTTATTCACACGGGTTAGAATCAGAGAGGTTTTCAAACTAATCTTATGAATTTTCACTAGTTTGTTTTACCAAAAATAAAATTCAAGAAGGCAGGGGGAAGCACACAATGAAGAATGAACCAATTCAAATGATTAGAATGCACCACACTCTACATAAAACTTTTTTTTTCTTGGTCTTTTTGAGATAGTCTCCCTCTATTTGTCCTGGAACTTACTATGGAGACCAGGCTATCCTTGAAGTAACAGTGACCATCTGCCTCTACCTCCCAAGTGTTAGGATTAAACACCTGGTCCACCTGGAACAAAACATTTCTTAAATACAGGCAGATTAAAAAAAAAAAAACTCAGACCTAAGAAAAGTACGAATCAAGTAATGACTGAGAATTCACTATTTACCCCAAAGACAGTTTGTTGAAACTATTGTGTGTTATTTCCATACAGAAGATGGAGAGATGGAGTAAGAATAGTACAGAATATGATAAAAGTCTGGTATTTAATTCTGTCCACGGCAATCATTCTTCTTTATTTCCATTTATTGTCATGTCCATCAGTGCCCACGAAAGTGAATGGCACACAAAAGCACTCACTATCTTTGGGAAATTTAGTATTAAATTTCATAGTTTTGAGTCTGTGCTCTTGTCAATCTTTTAATTATGAAATGACAATTATTTATACAAAAGGAGTAAATGTACTTATCAGTGAGTAGATTATAAATTAGTAATGTATCTCTATAGTCTTTATTTGTTAGTTTCTTATGAATTTATTCAAATTGAGTCAGTCTTGCTAAAACTGATGATCCTTGCTATTATGCAGCAATTTCCTCTAAGGTAAATAACAGGATATCAAAAGTAAATAGCAGGGTGTTCTAAAGGAAAGCAAACATTCCATCCTGAAGTAAACAACTCAAAGGCTTCAGGAAGTCCCCGAAACCAGCTGCATTCGCTAGGCCCCTTTCTCCCCCAGGACCAACTGAGCTGCCTAGAAGAATTTACACAACAACCAAGCCACCTCGAGGAAGCAGAGGACAGCCAAGCTGCCTGAAGCATACACTTTCCTGCCTGCAAGTTATGCGATGTGCTCTTCCCACTTTTGTGAGCTGTCACCCATGCCAGGACAGGGTTTTGGTGATGCAGCTGGTCTTTGAGTCATTCCTGTTCCTCCAAGAAGCCCCTCACTCACTATCCCCTGAGTAAGCCCAGTAAAAATCAGTAGTTCACCAAGTTGGGTTTGGGCAGTGTCCTTACTTTGGTCTATTCTTGGTGTCCTCTCTGGAATGAGTAGACATTTGTTCACATCCCCCAGGAATAGTGAGTGTTACACAATGCTTAGAAACATCATCATTCAATCTGTACTCACATAGTAAGGCTTCATGACCATATTGAGGTTCTACTTATCGTGGGAAGCAACTATGTTGAAGCATCACAGGGCACCACATACCTAGGTTCCCCCACATGAAACAAAACGTGCACCACACTGTGTGCTCTCTTGAAGCTATGCTTTACCACACTGTGTGCTCTCTTGAAGCTATGCTTTACCACACTGTGTGCTCTCTTGAAGCTACACTTTACCACACTGCATGCTCTCTTGAAGCTACGCTCTGCTGAGCTCTTGCTGTCCTGGTCTTCTCTTACACCATCTGCTCTAAGAAGTATTTCTAAGCTCCCTTCTGCATGCACATTAAAAATCCAGGTTTCTTGGTGCTAGGAGAAAAATGGGAGGTCTCTTTCCTTCCTTATTAATAATGAAAAGTAGTGTATGATTTGCTGAAATGTAGTGAATTCAAATGATGATTTGGTATAACACTCAAAATGTTAAAGGATCCAATGCTCAGGAAGTTTAATCAATTTGCTGATATTCCTAATTGTGCACTTGAATTCATTTTAACAAACTTTTTTTTTTTTGTCTTTTTGAGACAGGGTCTCCCTGTAGCCCCAAAACATTTTTTAGATAATGCTTTCGACTTTAGGTAAATTTAACTTCTTGTGCCTCAGTTTCTTCAACTAGAAAGGAAATACAATACTAACTATTCTTCGGAATGTTAATTATACATATAAAATAGGAACGCAATAAATATGCATCTTTTTAAAACACCGTTAATGGCATATAATGGACAGGAGTAAGTAAAGAAAAATACAATATTAGGAAAAAGTAATTTGGGCTGATGCGATGGTTCTGTGAGTAAAGGTGCTTGCCAACAAGGATAAGGAGCTAGGTTCTATCAGTACAACCCATGTAATAGAGGAGCCGGCCAAAGTGTGACGATTAGGATTCCTCAGAGTGTGTTTCCATGGATAGGCTGCCTATGTTCAGCTTCTCCCCCAGCAGGGCTAAGGAAAGATTGCAGAAGAGGAGGGCAGAGAGATTGTAAGAGCCAGGGAGGTGATGTAAGACCAATAGGAAATGAATCTCAGAAGCTCTTGATACCTGGTTCATATGAACTACATTGTTATCAGCAAGGAGATGACCAATGCAAACTCCGCTGGACAAAAACTCAGCACAGAACTGCAGAAATGGATAGCAGAGCCAAACCTTGACTGAGGAAATATTAGCAGCAAGTGGTGGTCACTGAGGAAGACCTGGTATCTTTATAAAAGAGACCCAGATAGGCTAACTAAAGCTCAGAGGATGAGCTGGCCGGGAGGAGTGAGCAGGGAGATTAATATGGCACAATGGACTCTAGTACAAATTACAGAAAGTGTGAACTCTGAGAGTGGCCGAGGGAGAAAAACTACATGTGAAACACATAAAAAGTCAATAAAAAGATGAATGACTACACTTGGGTATTGGGGATGATGCTGAAGATTTAAATAGGGTCATGGTTGGCTTAGAATGTTTCTTCAGCAGAATTGTGAAAGACAGCTGATTGGGAGAGACTGGGAGTGAGGAGTAAATGGACTTTGCAGAGGTTCCAGGCAGAGTAAGGGCCCGAGGAGAGGGACAGGATGCATGGAGAAGAGAACTATGCTCAGTGATGGTAGGATGGTCTACTGATTTTCCACAACCTGTGGAGTGCTTATTTTCTGCTAAGCATGGTGACAGCTGTAAGAATAATAAACCCTCGCCTCACAGAGCTATGGAACTAGCAGAGGAAGCAGACAATGAGCAGTTATAAATTTAACTGTGATTGCATAAGTGCTGTGCTTTCTTCTTTAAACCAGTGCTTCCAGAGTTTATAAACTGTCTTACCTTTCCATTTTTTCACTTTTTCCTAAAAGTTTTCAGTTAATGCCCATCTAAAAGAATAACCCTTGCCTTCTCTAACCTCTGAATACTCGTCTTTCTTGATAGTAAACACTGCTATAGAAGATGGCCAGACTGGCGCTAATGCTTCCTTGTCTTCTTATCCTTTACTGACAATGTCCTGCTCAAAGAAGAGTCATATGCTACCCTGAAGTTTACAAGTTAGAAAGCAAGAGCTTCACTTCTTTAGGTTCTGCGGAGACTCACTTCAAGTGTAGATGCCCTCTCGTCCCTCTGGGATGCTATTATTTTCCCTGACAGGAAAAAATGTGCATGCTAAGTTGATTTGTTTGGTCTTTTCCTTGGTCATTCCCTTTCTTCTCATTCAAAGGTACTTGTGACTTGTAGGTACCAAGCACTCTTCTGGGTTCAAGGGGAAGAAAAGTAAAGGAGACACAGGTCCTTCCCACAGGCAGCCCTTGCCTTATCATCTCTGATGATGATAAACAGAGAGACAGACAAATGAATTACCATCCCTAGGAAAGGTGCTGAGTATACAGAGCAGCTCTATGCAGATCCTTCCTTCCAAACCCTCTCAGGAGGGATGAGTTTGCCTTTCAGAGAGGCAGAAAATACTGTTGGAGGAAGCAGGTTTGTACCCAAGAGATGTCTCATTAGATACTCAGCAGTAATGACTTGGAATTTAAGAGAAAGGCATGGTTGAAACTAGAAATGGTTCAATTAAGACAATACCTGAGGAGATTATGCTAAATACAATGTGCAGAATTTAAAAAGAGAATCCATTTTTCAAATGATCAGTGAACTTTTCCCACAGAATGAATACAAGGTAATTCCATATGAAATATCGACTGCTTAATTATTTAAATTCGGTTCTGCGAAAAATGGGGATTTTTTTTCCAGTAAGCAGTACATGATATTTGCAGTTCACTCAGCTCCTTATTCCACCCTCCTGCCATCTCAGCGACTGGTATCACCCTGACCTATTTCACACGGGCTTCAGGTCATTTCAGATCTCAAATCATATACCTATGGTTCTCTGTTATACCTATGATCCTCTAGCTTAACTGATTAGCATTTGTAAGGCCAGACTAAAAATGTTGCTTTTTTATGATTTAACTTTGCTTATTCATATAGTTTGCATAGCTTCACTGGATGGTCTTGTAAGTAGTATTTAGCCTTTTCAAAATCACATCCATTTGTAGTTTTCTAAGTCTCTACCATTTATCCCATGGCAATATGAGGAGGGCGGAGTGCTTGGTTGCAATAAAGATGAAGTTGCTTGATTAAAATAAGGAGTCAGGGATTTGATACACTCTCAGAGGAATGAGCTAGATCTTTCAATGCCAAGGCTGCAGCTGAAGTCATGGTAAAGATAACAGTTATTTCCACTTAAGCTGTTGTCTGGGGAACACATGACCTGAAGCTGTCTTAGGCCGATGCGATGGGCAATCTCTGCTCTCTTCTCTCTCTTTGAGATGATTAAGAGAATTGATAACATGGTGAACTAAATGTCAGCCAAAATCAATATCCCAGAGGTAAGAACAGGCTGAGGCAAGTGAATTGACTTCAGACAAACAAGCAGGCCAAGGGAACAGAATTCCCACTTGGAAAAGCTAAACTGCCTCCCGGTGCTGTGGCAAAGAATTATGAAAGTTGCTGTTGGAATTAGATGTCACCACTTACCAGAGAAAGGGCAGGAAGCCTGATGGGGTCAAATGGATTCTCTGCCCTTCTTGGCTAAGAGGACAGCTTCTTGGTGCAATCTCAGCTGTTCTGGTGACCTTTTGAAAAATACAGCACACTAGGCATCCCTCTACAAAAATAACTGCTTAAAACTCGGACCACATTTTTCTGCTTTTCAGAATTTCCTACACTTTAAAAATAGACCACTTCTACCCTCCCTTTTTTTTCATTATTATTATTATTATTATTATTATTATTATTACTATTATTGAGACAGTCTGTCCCTCTGTAGCCTAGGCCTTGAACTCGCAGGGAACCTCCTGCCTCAGGCTCTCTAGTGCTGGAATTAAAGTCATAAATCTTGACACGAGGATTCTAGTTTTGAATTAATATCATTTATGCCTTATTTTAGGAAATGCATTCTATTGTTTATGCTATTCCTCCGTAGTTCAAACAGTTCTTGTGTACTTGATATTAATATTTATTTATTGGGTAGTCTAAGCTTTCACATAAAGCTAGAGAAAGGAAGGGAAGGGAAGAAGAGAGGGAATGAGAGAAAGACATAGAGAGAAGATGTCTGGACTTACATATTTAAAGCCATCAGTTGCCTACAGCTTGGAATGTAGTTAGTGCCAAGCCCAAAATATCTTTCCTGATACTCCAGGCTGCTGGCTCATTCTATTTAAATGTGAGCTTAATGATAAATAAAGTGGCAAGAATGTACTGAATCCCCTAATGGGATTTAGCTCTACAGGTTTATTTTTATAACTTTAAAGTTATTTTCAATTATTTCATTTCTGGGCCTATGAGATGGCTCAGTGAGTAAAGGCACATATTGCCAAGCACAATGGTTTGAGCTTGATCCACATGGCGCAATGACAGAAGTAGCTCTCATAAGTCTTGCTCTGACCTCGATATCTGTAGCATTACATGCATTGCCCCAAACACATCTACATCATTTCTCCTATACTCAAACATATATTTTTTTTCTTTAAAATTTTTTTTTGTTTATTTTTAAGAGATTCTACAATATAAGGACACAGTTGTTTGCAGATAACATTGATGTTACTCAGTATGTCATACAATTAGGTAATTGGTGCATTTTTGCAAGTATCTATGTCCAAATTTTGAACAACCCAAAGTTCCCATAGTCCAGTTGGAGAAGCTTGTATGCACAGGCATGTTGATCAGTTAGGAGTCCAGACTATATTCCTGTAGTCTTATGATTCACCCCTATCTCTCCGCAGCCCTTACAATCTACCATACCTCCTCTTCCGCAGTTTGTTCCCTGGGCTTTGGGAAAGGGGCACAAGTGGGTGAGAAGAAAACAGTCTAATTTCTTTGGGGTTGTCATTTTGGACTCTAGTCTGTTCAGGTTGTTTCCCTTCATGGGTTGACAGCTTTTCCAGTGATACCTTTTAGTCGTACTAACAAAGCACAAGCTATTGGATGTACAGGCATTTAAGCAGTACTAATTATTATGTCAAGCTAAGCTGTGAGCATAGACACAGATGCTTGGATGGTATGATAATCCGCAAACTGTGGTTTCTCTATAAAGGGTGACAAGTTCTTATTGTGGCTTATAATATCTCCTAACCACTAGAGGACATAAGCTTGTGGCATCCACTGTGAGTTATTCCTCCAAGGAGAGAGCTAATAGCCAATTAGATTTGGGATATATATAGACACTTGGCTGCCACTGTTGCACAGTATCTCCAGGCTGTTGAGGTGTAGCTGATATTGACAGAGGAGTGTTGCTTGTTTCAGAGAGACCAATATTTTGCTGTATTACTTTAGTGGCCTTTGGTAACACTCCCTGGCATTTCAGAGGCCAGTTGTATGCTAGCAAGTGACGTCTCATAATATTTTTTCATGCTCACACCAGGTCTTCCACAACAGGGACTTACTGCCTTTCTCCTTGCATATATCCCACTTATAGGCAAAAGGCCTTTATAATTTGGGGGGGTGGCGGGTTTGAATCCCCTAGCCATTTTTATATAATGTTTTTATATAATGTTTAAATGGAAATTTGGATGTTAAATAGTTGAAATGTTTGGGGCTGGAGAGATGGCCTAGCACCGACTGCTCTTGCAGAGGACCTGGGTTCGATCCCCAGCACCCACATGGCTGCTAAGAACCATCTTTGACTCCAGTCCCAGGGGAACCCAACACCCTCTTCTGACCTCTGTGGCATTGCACGACACAGGTGCACCAACCTACATGCAGACAGTACACTCATACACATAAAAAAAAAAAATAGAGAGTGTCTCTTGGGTTGCTCCAAGGGTGTCACAGCTCTGAGCCCTTTTGTGGGAGGGGGCCGCCTGGCCTGGGCAGGGCTGCCTTTTACCTTTGCAGCCGGCGACCAGCAGTCGGGTTTGGGCTTGGTGCCTCTGACTTTGTGCGCCCGGCACCTGAGGCACAGGAACCTGGAAGTCACTCAGGCAGATACCAGGGCATCAGGCATTACCCCCCCCCCGCCACCAACGGGAATTGGTGAGAAAGTATCCAAGTGGCCTTATTTTTGGAGAACCTTCAGAACAGGAAGAGAAGAGTGACTTAGGCTTCCAATATCCGATATATAGACAAAATTGAAATTGAAAGACTGAAACCTAGACAAGTCAATACTCCATAAACAAGGAGGAGGAAAGGAAAAAAAAAAAGCATCAGAAGGAGGCAAGCAAAACCATCCGCTAACATAGTGAAAATACATTTGTGATTTGAATCACAAAAAGGAAACCCACATGCAAGGGACACGATGAAGGGACAACATGGGAAAGGCACAGAATAATTCCACACCAGGCTCTACCAAACCTGTAGGAGATAGCTACACTGGGATCCCCTTGGAGGTGGCCCAAGGAACAGATCTTAGAGGAATAATTGCAGACCTTTGCAGAGAAATTAAAGAAGAATTCAGAGAACTAAAGAGAGAGAATAAAAGACTCAAAAAGGACCTAGAGAGATACAATGACAAACATCGGAAAGAACTAAAGGAACAGATTGACAAACTCCAGAAAGAACTAGAGGGAGAAAAAAACAAATTCCGAAAGGAAATAGAAACACTGAAAAAGGAAGCCAACCAATGAAGTGAGGAGCACGAAGAAGAGATTGAGAAGCTCAAAAAGGAAATAGAAATACTAAAGAAAACACAGGATGATATGAAAAAGGAATTAGAATACTCAACCAATCAAGAAGAAAGGAAAGGAAAAAGCCTCAGAAGTAGAATGGAGGAAGCAAAACAAAGAATATCAGATCTGGAAGATAACACAGAGCAATTAAAAAGCTCAAATAAAGACTTTGAAAAATTTAAAAATACACAAAAGTGGAACAACCAGGAAATATCGGACACTATGAAAAGATCAAACCTCCGCATCATAGGAATAGAGGAAGGAGAACAATTTCAAGAGGATAGTATTGATCAGATCTTCAACAGAATAATAGATGAAAATTTTCCCAAACTAAAAATAGACAAACCCATACAAATACAAGAAGCACATAGAACTCCAAATAGATGAGATCAGAAAAGAAACTCCCCATGCCATATCGTAGTTAAAATGTTAGACACCCAAAACAAAGACAAAATCCTGAAGGCTACAAAAGAAAAACAAGTCATATACAAAGGGAAACCCATCAGAATTAAAACTGACTTCTCGGCACAAACCATGAAAGCAAGAAGACCATTGAGCAAAGCATTCCCAGTGTTAAAGGACTATGGATGCCAACCCAGAATACATTACCCAGCAAAAATGTTGATTATAGTTGAAGGAGAGAGAAAAATCTTCCATGACATAAACGAGATGACAGAATACATGTCTGGAAAACCAACACTTCATAAAATACTTGAAGCAATTCAAAGGGCAGAAGAGAGGAGCAACAATCCTCAAACACCTAGGAAGAGAAACTAATAAAAACATCACCATAGGAGTAAAATCAGAGGCTAGAAGTCCAAATGGATAATAAAGTAAAAGGAAGCATCATCCATCTTTCAATTATAACCTTAAATATTAATGGGCTAAACTCCCCAATCAAAAGGCATAGACTGGGAGAATGGATTAGGAAACAAAACCCATCTATATGCTGTCTACAAGAAACCCATCTCAATTTCAAGGATAGGCACC